>JASXSY010002416.1:0-369475 GCA_034509805.1 Sipha maydis | reverse complement strand
AATTAATTTTTGTTTTTTGTTTAAAGACATTTTGAAAAAGGAACAGATAACTTTTGTAGCAAAATACGTGTAGTAGCTCACACAGATTTTCTACAACTGGATCGACTAGAGTCGTTCGCATAGGAATCGCACCTTAATATTTAACCTTTTCTAAAAAAACTAAAATAAAATAGTTCCTAAATTGTTTCAACGTTTATATTAATTATTATTATTTTTCTAGAGGCTTTATCTGGTTTAATAAAAACTGCGTCGGAAGAAACAATGTTTCACAAAGTAGTAGACAACTATTTAAGACATGCTAAATGATGAAAATAAATTTATTAAATTGATACTCTATTTTTTACTAATAGCTTATAACTATTTTTGTTATATATTTTTTTTTTTAATATGTTATAACTTATATTTTACTTTAATTAAATATACTAATAAGTTCAAGCTATTAAAGTGTTTAGTCAAACATTTTGTTTTAAGTATATAATTATTTTTGTTATTTTTTTTTTAATATTATGTTAAATTCATGCTAATAAAGCAATTAGTCAAACATACTTAATATGAATTGATATTTTATTGATATATTTGTTTAATTTTACAAGTGGCGTGTCCAGATTTTTTTTGGGGGGAGGCACACAGTATCTTAAATTTTACCATATATGAATAAAATATATAAACCTTTAGAACAAAAAATATCAAAAACGGCCAACGAGGGGGAATGACTCCTGTGGCATCCTCCCCTGGTCACGCCACTGATTTTTACCAATATATTAATTTTAATACTGTTGAAAAAAATATATAATTTAGAAAAGTTTATTATAATATCATATATACTAAAGCACGGTAATAATCCAAACCGTTGAGCAATTATAGCACCGTAATAATTTACACCGTGGCACAGTTAATCAACTTACGTCTTCACTTATGACGCACGGTCTGATAAAATCACTGTGGTTCCGTTATTGAACCGACAACTGTACCATCAACGCACAGTTAAAATATTCACTGTAGCACCGCGTCCATACCGACGCTTACACTTATGATACACGGTGTTCTCTGTATAAAAGTTCGGTATTCAAATCAACCTTCCGCACTGTGCAGTGAAGAGAATTTGCACCGTGCTTTAAACGATCATTTACTGATGTCTGAGCACGCAATGTGCACTGAATTTGCTACTCGGGTAGTGTATGAATATATAACGCAAACTATACTGATAGTTTTAAAAACACAGTGTAAAACATAATCATTGTAAAGCAAATATTTTTATTATTATACAACGATCCAGTAATATAGGGTTTAAGTAAATAACTATACTAAGTCAATAATATTTTAATATTAAATTAGGAGAAAAAAAGGGTATTTATAACCAAGCTGTTGGGTACAATAGCACTACACTCAGGTTCGAGCATTTCTCAATCCATTACTCTGCAACCCACTAAGAGCAAAGTACACAGTATATTTTAATATATTTTAAAAAGACATTTAAAGCATAGTGGAATTAGAGCATTAAAAAATGTGTAATATTGTTAACTTTATTTGATTTTTGTCATTTGCACCAATGACATTGAATTTGATTCCAAAAAAAAGTATAATGAACACATACAACAGCATATTTATGATTTACAAAAAAATTAAAAATTACTGGGCTTCCTTATTTTCATGTTATAAATGTTTTCGTTTAATTTTATCCAAGTGTAAGGACTGATGCTCTATAACACTCATTAACTAAAACCGAAATAATAAACATTCAATTTATAATATGTAGTCGAAGGAATGAGTTAAAAAATGTGTAAAACGTACCATGATATCTTTATTTTGAATAGTATCTCATTAGCATCAATGACATTCCATTCCAAAAAAATAGTGAAAACATACAACAGCTAGATCCCTATATTATTTGGAAAAATATATGAAATCCAATGTGTGTAATTATCATAATTTAAAGACACAATTATTTACATACGTGGTTTTCATTGTTTTATAGATGTGCGAGTTTTTCATAATATCATATCAGAAAACATCCGATTAGCTGTCTCCTTATATTATTTTTAGGGAAAACAAATCAAAATAACATATATACCTATGAATAACATATTTATTAAAATTAATAAGCATTTCCAATATATCATAATAGTGATAATAATAGCTGTGATATGTGAACAATATTACCTATGTTGTGTTTGTGTTTTCAGCAACATTTTGTCAATAAATTGAATTTTTCCTTTGCAGTCAACAAAATATATTGAAAACTTCCTATAGCTCTCTATAATATAAATATATAAAATATAAAAAAATCTAAATAAATGTCTTAAACATATTTTAATACCATATTTAAAGCAAATAATTGAAAAATAGTATTAAAAATGTATCAAAAAAGTAACACCAAGTGTAAAGGTTAAAACTATACGACTCTTCTCCTACATCATATTTTAAAACACATTCAATGCATTTAGAAAATGTAATACATACCATGTTTTCATATTTTTATATCTGAGGGTCTCTTCAATAGTATCATTACAATCATTACGTAAAGTCATTCACATTGAATTATAGCATTCCAGTCAACTGTAATATGCATATATTATTATTAGATTATAATATGCACAGTACACAACAAAGCTCTTTCCCTATAATTATTGATAAAACAATTTCAAATTAATAATGTATTAAAAATATTATAAAAACACATTCCGAGTATAGTTTAATAATAATACAATCTAAAAATGTAATACATACCATCTCTACATGTTTTTAAAAGTGTCATTTCGTTCATAATCCTTTCCAGTCGACAATGTATACCGACAAGTACTATCAGATTCTCAACCTACAGTTGAAAAAAATCAAGTATTATTATTAAATAATCAATCAAATCTCCGATTATGTCACCCATGTTTGATTACCCGTTAACGTAAATTAAGTATGAAAACAATCATTTAACGTTGATTAAAGACAAAATAAAAGCTAAGTTGAAGTTGAATGTAATAGGTTACATTTTATTTTGAATAGTATCATTAGCACCAATGACATTGAATTCCATTCCAATTAGAAAAGTATAATGAAAATATACGGCTATTTGGAAAAATAAATCATATCAAATTTAACGTAATAATTTAAAAGCACAATTAAAAACATACCAGGTTTTCATTGCTTTTTAGCTGTGTGTAATTGTATAACGAAAACAAATAGAAGTCACATATATATTTGTTAATAAGTTAAAACTTAAACGAAAAAAAAAAACAAATCGATTCCGATATATCAGACATTGACGGCGGCGGCAGCACAACAATTACTACGCAACAAATGTCAGAAAGTTACAGTCATTAGGTACAGCCATACGTATTTAACTATAAAATTCCAGTCAACAAAGCTCTTTCCCTATAACAATTAAAATTTATTATGTGTTTAAAATATTTTACAAACACATTTAGAGTATAGTTGAATAATAATACGAATAAAAAAATGAAATACATACCATTTTATCTGATTAGAAATCCATATATGTTTTCAAAAGTGTTATTTCGTTCAATCACATTGAATCCTTCCTATGTATTGTATATTGACGAATACTATCATATTGTCCACCTACGTTCGAAAATTTATACCTACAATTGAAAATGTACCCGTGTTTGAGTATTTTATAATTCATTACCTTTGAACGTACTATTAGGAATGAAAACAATCATTTAACGTTGTTTAAAGACACAATAAAAGCTTAGTTGAAGTTGAATGTAATACGCACCATTTTATTTTGAATAGTATCATTAGCACCAATGACGTCGAATTCCATTCCATTCCAATGAAAGAAGTATAATGAAAACATACGGCCATTTGTAAATATAAATCATATCAAAGTTAACGTAGCACAATTAAAAACGTACCAGGTCTTCCATTGCTTTTATATAACGGAAACAAATAGAAATCGCATTTAAATTTGTAAAAACTTAAAAAAAAAAGTTGAAACTTTAACGAAAAAAAAAAAAATTCGGAGCGAAAAAAAAAAAATGAAATCTGATATTCCCGATGTCATCGTTCATCGACGGCTGTACAAATCAACGATTACTGCGCAACAAACGGCGAACAGTACGGGCAGGGTTTGAACCGGGTACCTACAGATCCTATCGCCTAACGCCTAATGCCTACCTATCTAACGGTCGAGTTGTAAATCTTGGCGAAAATCGGGACATTTAAACGGTTCGGTGGACGCGAAAAGGTGTTAAAACTTAAACGAAAAAAAAAAAAGTTGAAACTTTAACGAAAAAAAAAAAAAATTCGTAGCGAAAAAAAAAAAAAAAGTCTGATGATGTTCCCGATGTCATCGTTCGTCGGCGGCTGTGCACATCAACGTCGGCAGTACAACAAACGTACGGGCAGGATTCGAACCGGGTACCTACAGTTCCTATCGCCTAACGCCTAATGCCTACCTACCTAACGGTCGAGTTGTAAATCTTGGCGAAAATCGGGACATTTAAACGGTTCGATGGACGCGAAAAGGTAGATAAGGTAAGCGGACGACCGCGGAATAGTGACGTCACGCGGGGCGAAACGTCACGGAGGAGCGAGGGAAACAGGTACCGATCGCCGCGATTGGCTAGGTGCTTAGAACGATATATATATGGGTTTTTCATCCGGTCGAATCGGGAAAACGGCTCGTCGGAAAATTCAAAGGACGGCCGAAACGGAAAGAGGAGGAAAAAGGCAACGGGAAGCGACCGATGAAATAGGTAAAAAGCTCCCGGGGAATAAAAAAAAACCGTCGACCAATGGGAGCGCGAGTTATTTTTTTATATAATAGAGACTAGCTTCTGTGTGCCTCGCTGAGGGTGTAATTCGCTTAATTATTATATTAAAAAATCATTAATTAATATTCAAACAGTATTATGTAGATTTATGTAGAATTGCAACAATCTACCACGGTTACGAATCGTGTGATAATTATAACTTTTGATAACACATGAGGGTGGAAAACTGAGACGCCTTCGGCGTCAACAGCGTCCGCTATCTAGCAGTCACTGTTTGCACAATCTTTTTTTAGTTCACAATGAGTAAGAATTGTAATTTGTAATACTTTACCGTAGAAAATTGGAATCAAAATATTGAATGTAATCGTTAAGGGTAACTACATTGTTGTATAATTCATTTGAATTGCTTCGACAAATGTTTTTAATCATACAAAAGTTAATATATCTACCTAATCGTTTCATTATTAGCACCACAGTACCATACCCTCAATTAACATGTGTTAAACATATAAAACCATGTAAAAAAGTAAAACTATCAAACAGCAGAGAGCAATAATAAGTATTGAATATACGGAATAGAATTAAAAAAGGATTTTTAGGATTTTGTATTCATGAAAGTAGTCCACAATGAGTAAGAATTGTAATTTGTAATACTTTACCGTTGAAAATTGGAATCAAAATATTGAATGTAATCGCTAAGGGTACCTACATAGTATAATTTATTTAAAGAACACTAAAAATTGTTTTTAATTGTAAAAAAGTTAATATACTTGTTTCATTATTATTACTGCAGTACCATACCCTCAACTGACATGTGTCAAAAATATAAAACCATGTAAAATAGTAAAACAATCAAATAGCACAGGGCAAACCACATTATATTTGAAAATAAACGAATAGAACATTATGTGTTTCCACAACAATAGTTAAATTTTAATGTATCACATTTATTTCTAAACAGACGGAATAGAGTCTAAAAAAAGTATTAATACGCATATAGATCTTGATATTTCAATTATAGAATAAAACAACTCTTGATGATTATAAATATATTATAAGTGTCTTCTCCTCTAATAAACCATTAGCATATTGAAGGGAATAAAAGTGATACATTTTAATATGATTTAAAAACACATTAAAAATGTATAGCTTTAAAAAGTATGACACAATTTAAAAATGCAATATATAACATGTTTGATTTCTAATTATCAATCAATATGTAGTACAATCAACAATAATTAAATGGATAAAAATAAATACATTTCATTTAAATAACAGAGATAAGCATTGATATGTAGATAGATCTTGTTGTAAGTGAATACTAAATGATATATGATTATTGCACAATAATGAACATTGGTATTAGGAATAGTGTTAGAATTTGATGTAATTTGTCCAAAACTTGTAGGAATGCTATAAAATTTCATATTAGACAACTTTGAGTATAGTGTATGAATATAAAATGCAAACTATACTGATAGTTTTAATAACACAGTGTAAAACATAATCATTGTAAAACAAATATTATTATTATTATACAACGTTCCAGTAATATAGGGTTTAAGTAAATAATCTAAACTCAGACAATAATATTTTAATATTATATTAGGAGAAAAAAAGGGTATTTATAACCAAGCTCTTGGGTACAATACTACTACACTCATGTTCGAGCATTTCTCAATTCATTACTCTGCAAACCACTATGAGCAAAGTACACAGTATAGTTAAATATATTTTAAAAAGACATTTAAAGAAAAGTGGAATAAGAGCATTAAATAATGTGTAATATTGTTAACTTTATTTGATTTTCGTCAATTGCACCAATGACATTGATTTGGCTACCATTCCAATAAAAAAAGTGTAATGAAAACATACAACAGCTATCTTCTCCATAAATTATTTGGAAAAATATATCAAATTGTATTTGACATATATTTAGAAGACAAATTTATAATTATGTAACACATAATTTAAAGACACAGTTAAATAATAGTCAAAAAATAGACTAATTGTGAACAATAAAATTATAAAAAGTTTTGAACATAAGTAAATAATATTATATCTGTTTAACGAAAATCATTGAAAACATCCAGTAGCTCTCTACTAATAATATTTTAAAATAAAAATACATAGCTGGTTTTCTTAATTTTAAATCTGTGTTTGTTTTGAATAGCACTAATGCCATTGAATTCCATTCCATTATCCAATGAAAAAAGAATGATGAACACACAAAACAGCTTATTTATGATTTACAAACAGAGTAAAACTTACTGGGCTTCCTAATTTTCATGTTATAAATGATTTCATTTAATGCTATCCAAGTGTAAGGACTGATACACTATAACACTCTTTTACTAAAACTGGAAAAAAAACATTCAATATATAATATGTAGTATGAGTTAAAAAATGTGTAATTCGTACCAAAATTTCATGATTTTCAACAGTATCTCATTAGCACTAATGACAATGAATACTATTCCATCAGTATAATGTAAGTGTTTCCATTATCTCATAATAGTGATAATAATAGCTGTGTTATGTGAGCAATATTACTTATATTGTGTTTGTTTTTTCAGCAACATTTTATCAATAATTTGAATTTATCCTTTACAATCAACAAAATATATTGAAAACTTCCCTATAATTTTTGGTAAAAAAAAATCAAAATAAATGTATTTAACATAATTTATTACCACCTTAAAAGCATGTAATTGAAAAATAGTATTAAAAATGTAATTCATTTTGTTTTCTTATGTCTATTATATCTAAAAAGAAACACCAAGTGTAATGATTAAAACTATAAGATTCATCTCCTACATCATATTTTAAAAACATATTCAATGCATATAGAAAATGTAATACATACCATGTTTTCTTATTTTTATTTCTAATGGTCTCTTCAATAGTATCATTACAGTCATTATGTAAAGTCATTCACATTGAATTAAAGCATTCCAGTCAACTGTAATATGCATATATTATTATTAGATTATAATATGCATAGTACACAACAAAGCTCTCTTGCTTTAATTATTGATATAACAATTTCAAATTAATAATGTATTAAAAATATTATAAAAACACATTCCGAGTATACAATCTAAAAATGTAATACATACCATCTTTACATGTTTTTAAAAGTGTCATTTCGTTCACAATAATTTCCAGTCAACAATGTATACCGAAAAATACTATCAGATTATCAAATAATCAATCAAATCTCCGATTATGGTACCCATGTTTGATTACCCGTTTACCTAAATTAAGTATGAAAACAATCATTTATCGTTGTTTAAAGCCACAATTTAAGCTATGTTGAAGTTGAATGTAATACGTACCATTTTATTTTGAATAGTATCATTAGCACCAATGACTTTGAATTCCATTCCGATAAGAAAAGTATAATGAAAACATACGGCTATTCGGAAAAATAAATCATATCAAATTTAACGTAATAATTTAAAAGCACGATTAAAAACATACCAGGTTTTCATTGCTTTTTAGCTGTGAGTAATTATATAACGAAAACAAATAGAAGTCACATATATATTTGTTAATAAGTTAAAACTTAAAGAACGAAAAAAAAAAGTTAAAACTTAAACGAAAAAAAAAAAGCAAATCGATTCCGATATATCAGACATTGACGGCGGCTTTACATTTCGGCGGCGGCAGCACAACAATTACTACGCAACAAATGTCAGAAAGTTACAGTCATTAGGTACAGCCATACGTATTTAACTATAGAATTCCAGTCAACAAAGCTCTTTCCTTATAACAATTAAAATTTATTATGTATTTAAAATATTTTAAAAACACATTTGGAGTGTAGTTGAATAATAATACGAATAAAAAAATGAAATACATACCATTTTATCTGATTAGAAATCCATATATGTTTTCAAAAGTGTTATTTCATTCAATCACATTGAATCCTTCCTATGTATTGTATACTGACGAATACTATCAGATTGTCCAACTACGGTTGAAAATGTACCGGTGTTTGAGTATTTTTTAATTCATTACCTTTGAACGTACTATTAGGAATGAAAACAATCATTTAACGTTGTTTAAAGTCACAATAAAAGCTTAGTTGAAGTTGAATGTAATACGCACCATTTTATTCTGAACAATATCATTAGCACCAATGACGTTGAATTCCATTCCAATAAGAAAAGTATAATGAAAAAAACATACGACCATTTGTAAAAATAAATCGTATCAAAGTTAACGTAATAATTAAAAAGCACAATTAAAAACGTAGCAGGTCTTCATTGCTTTTATAGAATTCACGTTTAAATTTGTTAAAACATAAACGAAAAAAAAAAAAAGTTGAAACTTTAACGAAAAAAAAAAAAAAATTCGGAGCGAAAAAAAAAAAAAAAGAAATCAGATGTTCCCGATGGCATCGTTCGTCGGCGGCTGTACAAATCAACGATTACTGCGCAACAAACGGCGAACAGTACGGGCAGGGTTCGAACCGGGTACCTACAGATCCTATCGCCTAACGCCTAATGCCTACCTACCTAACGGTCGAGTTGTAAATCATGGCGAAAATCGGGGCATTTAAACGGTGCGGCGGACGCGAAAAGGCAGATAAGGTAAGCGGACGACCGCGGAATAGTGACGTCACGAGGGCGCGAAACGTCACGGAGGCGCGAGGGAAACAGGTAACGATCGCCGCGATTGGACGGACCTTAATTAGATATATATATGGATTTTTCATCCGGTCGAATCGGGAAAACGGCTCGTCGGAAAATTCAAAGGACGGCCGAAATGGATAGAGGAGGAAAAAGGCAACGGGAAGCGACCGATGAAATACGGAAAAAGCTCCGGCGGAATAAAAAAAACCGTCGACCAATGGGAGCGCTCAGAAATTTTTTTATATAATAGACTAGCTTCTGTGTGCCTCGCTGCGGGTGTAATTCGCTTAATTATTATTAATAGAAATATTAATTAATTAATAATAATTACTTATTAAAAAGTCAAAACATTTTTTTGCAGAATTACAATATACCACGGTTACGAATCGTGTGATAATTACTACTTTTGATAACACGTACGGGTGGAAAACTGAGACGCCTTCGGCGTCAACAGCGTTCGCTATCTAGCAGTCACTTTTTGCACAATTTTTTTTTTTAGGATTTTGTATTTATCAAAGTAGTCCACAATGAGTAAGAATTGTAATTTGTAATACTTTACCGTTGAAAATTGGAATCAAAATATTGAATGTAATCGTTATGGGTAACTACATTGTTGCATAATTCATTTGAATTGCTTCAACAAATGTTTTTAATCGTAAAAAGTTAATATACCTATCTAATCGTTTCATAATTAGCCCTACAGTACCATACCCTCAATATACATGTGTTAAACATATAAAACCATGTAATAATCATTGAATAGATGGAATAGAATTAAAAATATTATTAATATGCATATATAAGCATATCTTGATATTTCAACAATAGAATAAAATATTATAAGTATCTTCTCCTGTAATAATCCAATAAAATATTGAAGGGAACAAAAGTAAAACATTTTAATATAATTTAAAAATGTATTGATTTTAAAAACATGGCACAATTAAAAAATATATTATATTTAAACAAAATGTAATGTTAAGGTACAAAACAAATATCACAATTTAAAAATGCAATACATAAGATGTTTGATTTCTAATTATCAAACAATATGTAGTACAAACCAACAATAATTAAAGGGTTAAAAAAAAATACATTTAAACAGCATATTGAAGGGAACAAAAGTAAAAAATTTTAATATAATTTAAAAATACTTTAAAAATGTATTGCTTTTAAAAGTATGGCACAATTAAAAAATATATTTAAACAAAATTTAATGTTAAGGTACAAAGCGAATATCACAATTTAAAAATGCAATACATAACATGTCTGATTTCTAATTATCAATCAATATGTAGTACAAACCAACAATAATTAAAGGGTAAAAAAAAAAAAAAATACATTTAAATAGCATATTGAAGGGAATAAAAGTAATAAATTTTAATAATATTTAAAAACACATTAAAAATGTATTGCTTTTAAAAGTATGGCACAATTAAAAAAATGGATTATATTTAAACAAAATTTAATATCAAGGTACAAAGCGAATATCACAATTTAAAAATGCAATACATAACATGTTTGATTTCTAATTATCAATCAATATGTAGTACAAACCAACAATAATTAAAGGGTAAAAAAAAAAATACATTTAAATAGCATATTGAAGGGAATAAAAGTAATACATTTTAATATTATTTAAAAACACATTAAAAATGTATTGCTTTTAAAAGTATGGCACAATTAAAAAATGTATAAAGTTTACGGAAGAGAAATACATATAAAAATATAATACATAAATAATCCATAAAAGAATACATGAAGACAATGTATAAAACAATATAAATATTTTATGAATATGGAAGTTTCTCGTATCAGAGAATATAGGTACTTAAAAGCTAAATAAAATTATGTTGAGGTTATACATAAAAATATAAATAATTCATAAATGAAAAGACAGAGCGAGAAAGATTCTCATAATCATATAGGCAAAAGATAACAGAAGAGAAATACATATAGAAACATAAAATATAAGTAATCCATGAAAGACAGAGTGCAGAAGGAAGTTATCATAATCAAAGCAATGATGAACTCTTAAGTTAAAGAATATACGAAGAAAATGTATAAATAATTTATGAAACACAGAACGCAGAAGTTTCTCATAATCAGAGAATATAAACAAAGGTTTACAGAAGAAAAATACATATAAAAATATAAGTTTTATAAACATAACAAAAAATATTTAGAGAATTTCACGGTACACCACATTCTTCGTAACTCCATTGGCATCGGTCGGTATATAAACTTTGACGGATTCAGCGTTTCTCACCCTGGAGAACGCCACATACAACTGTCCGTGGCTGAACACAGGAGAAGGCAGGTATATTCCAACGCGGTCGAATGTCTGTCCTTGAGACTTGTTGATGGTCACCGAAAAAGCCAATCGAACTGGGAACTGCATTCGCCGCAACTTGAAGGGTAAGCCGTCAGCTTCGGTAGTGGTCAGCGGAATCCTGGGAATTATGATGTCGTCGTCGTGCTCGGTAGCGTTGAGCAGCCTAGCTCTGAAATTCAAACGTCGAAGCTCGACAATTACCATCCTCGTACCGTTGCAAAGTCCTCTTTTGGCGTCCAGGTTTCTGAGCAGCATGACGACAGCGCCCACCTTGAGAGCCAGGTCGTGAAGAGGGAGTCCCGTGGGGTTAAGTGAATGAATGAACTCTATCGGGAAGTCTGCGGCGTCCTCGGGGTCGTCGCACTCTACGGTGTCCGTGCTGATGTAATGCCTGACTTCACCCTCGAGACGATTGCGGAGAATGCCTTCGTTCATCTGACGACAACCCTCATTGGTAGGGCATAAGATAACCTTGTTCGCGAAGTCGTTGATGTTGGCCAAGTTCATCATTTGAGGGAACACGAAGTCGGCCAATGGAATTTGGCACAGTAATCTGCGGGGCACTTGTATCGCGTTCTCGTCGTCGCCGTACCTGTCCACATTACCGTTGCCCAATAGGAGAAGCCACGCTGCAAACTCTCTGTCGCCGTCCGCTCGCATGTTCCGGGTGAGGGAGAACTGTTGCATGACGGGCCACAGCTCGTTGGATTTGATGCACGCGCCGACGATGTCACTTCTCGTCCCATGGGAGACGACTGGAAGAATCTGCCTGAAATCACCACCTAACAGAAAAGGTTTACCGCCAAAAGGAAGATTCGACTGCATGATGTCCTTCAGAAGCCGATCGACAACCGTCAGTTGGAAACCCGGTGACATGGGTGCCTCGTCCCAGACGATGAGCGCAGCGTCCCGAATCCTGTGCGCCATGCGGGACTGCAATCTGATGGTGGAAGTGGACTCGTGCGTGAGCACTCCGAATGGCAAACCGAAGGTGGAGTGAACGGTCCTTCCGCCGTCCAAAAGAGCGGCCGCGATCCCGGTGAACGCCACTGCCAAGACATTCCTGTTTCGGCCGCGCAACACGGACATAAGGCACGAGTACAGCATCGTCTTTCCAGTCCCACCTGGACCGTTGACGAAGAACACCTTGGCGCTCGGACGGGGGTCCAACACCGCGGCCATGACGCGATCGTACACAGCCCTCTGCTCGACGTTGAGTTGCTGGAGTAACGCATCGCCCCGCTCCGCTTCATCAATAGCGTCGTACATCATCTCTCGTGGTTCTTCTATCACGTCTGGAACAGGCAACCCAAAATCGGCGAGCGACTTACCGTGGGTTCCGAATAATTGGTTCAAGGCGTTGAGACACGCCGCCCTGGCAGCGCCTTCCGGCCGGTTGCGCGAGAAATCCGACATCAGGTGTTCCTCGACGCCGTTGTACAAATCCAATGGGTTGGTCGGCAAACAGTAAACGCAGATGATTGTGAAAAGGGCCCGAACCTGTCGCGGAGTGTCGTGTTGGCAGGCCTCTGCCAGACAGCGACTCCACGCCGTATCGTCTTCGAGCAACCCCAGTGCCATCGCGGCCGCTTCGTAGGTGAGATGAAGCACGCCGTCAACAGTCTTCACGTCGGCGAACGAAACACAGCCCCGCCTATGCACGAGTAACAAACGAAGGAAAAACCGATCGCGGTCTAAAGGACTTACGGAATACATTCGACCAATGACTCGGCCTCCAGTGTTTCCCTTTCTTCTAGTCCAGCAGCATGTAGAAGCGTTCCAGCAATAGTGATTGGGCACTTCGTGGTACAGGTATTGTCGAGCCTCTGGATCCGTAGCGTTCAGGCGGAAGTATGCGGTAAGGGTGGTGTCTCGGTGTCTCGCTCTTTCGACCTGTTGCATAAGCTCACCGGCCCTGAAAAAAACGTTATGCCTACCCTCCAAGTGTACAGCCAATCGAACGATGGCATGGCTCCTGTTCTGCAAATGGAAAGAGAAGAGTCTCCAGATCGCTTCCGGCGCGCTCACGTATCTCGTGTCGATGAACCTCTGAATTTCATCGTTTGCGCAGACCCGAACTGTGGCCACATCGTGGCCTTTGTAGACGTACTTGTACAGGTACATGACGCTTTTAACGGTCGAACACACTTCCACGTTGATATGGGCGTTGTATTTGAGTAGCAAATATGGATTGTACGGCACTACGGAATCGTTAAACAGCTCTCTGTCCCGCACCATAGCTGCGCGGCCGTTGTCTCTTCGTCTGTATGCAGGATAACCTCCGGCACTCCTGAACTGCGTTTCGTCGTTGAAAGGTTTTGGAAACTCTTTCTGACATTTCCCGTCTACCATGCAGGCGCACGTTGGGTTTTGAATCCCGCAAGGTCCGTGCATCATATTGGTCACCACTATGTCGTACAGTTCTCTCTCGGTGTCCGGGTCGGGTATCTCGGCTCGGATCAGTTGATCTACATCTTCAGCGTCCTTCGGCTTGTACATTTCCTGTAATATCAACAGTATGTGCGCGTGCGGCAATCCCCTCTTTTGAAACTCGACCACGTATACAAAAGCTTCGACCCTGCCGAATATGTGACGCTCGGTTATGTCACGCATGAGATCCTGGAGTTTCAGGTTGAACACCCTGGACACCAAATCCGGTCTGTCAGAAGATGCCACTCTCGGAGGTAGATTCTCCACTATTTCAGGCCACCTAGGGTTACACGTGAAAGTAATGAACAAATCGGGTTTACCAAATTTTCGCACAATCGCCATGGCGTCTTGATAATTTTGTTGCATGCAACGCGGACTGCCTGCGAAGGAAGAGGGCAGTATGACGCGACGGCCAATGGCATGTTGCTGATCCCGCGAAACGTCCTGTACAGCGAGATGATCCATCAGGCCCTGGAAGGATTCGGAGCGCAACTGGTCCTGGTTGTTTCGCAAATATCTCAACCGGCTCGCCTCGACTCTGACATAATGGTCGCACACGTATTGTTGCAACAAAAATCGACCGTTGTGAATGGCACTAAACCGAGCGTTCGGCTCGTTGAGGCCGTCATAACGAACGGCCAAACGATAACACGAATACTCCTTCAGTGAAACGTTTTGATTGACGTGGGTGCGGCGCGGTCCTTCGTGCGGCATGTGGGTGGCCCATCCGCTTTCGCCATGGGGAAAGAATAGCGGGTACAGCAAAGGGTCCGCATGACGGCTCGTGGAAGGCATTCGTCGGTGGTTGACGTTGGGATTCGGATTCCTATCGTAAACAACGAAGTCCACGTTTTGCGGAGGGTCGCCGTCGTTACCGACAAACACTGCGGCGATCTCACGCACGGCCGGCTGGTTGCGGCGTCCCGGGTCTCTGGAATCACGTACGAAATGCATACTCACAGTCCGAGGCGGTCTCACCGGATTTTCCGCCGCAGCCAAAATCTGTTCTCTGTTCCACATCTCCGTCATGTGCATGAACATTCGGGCGTACGGGTTGATCTCTCTCAACATGATGTCCAATCTGTCCAAAAGATCCGGTCTACACGCGGAGTTGACGGGGTTTCGAATGCGGCTCTCGGACGCCAACCGCGTGTCCACGAAGTACAGTTGACAGAACCGTGGGATGACGTCCGGTCCGGCGGCCGCGTCACTGATCAGGTGATACGTTTGGCCGTGCATGACGAATGTTCTGGGTCCTCGTCCCGGTGGTGCCTGGAAGTCTTGCGTGATCAGAGACGCGAACGCCATGGCATTGTTGTACTGACGGACCTCGCTCTGAAAATGCCTGTTCTCCGAGCCGTCTTCGCTGAGCAGTCTCCGCAATGCAAGCGGAACCTCTCCCAACACTCTGTCACCTGTCAACAAAACCTTACCGTCCCTACAACAAATAAAATGCTCGCTTACGAAATTTCTCGCGTAGCAGTGAGGACAAACGCGATCCATCGGTCCGATGTGCAAGCGGTCGGGTGCGTGTGCGCCAACTCGGGCGGCGATCAGTTCTTCGACGACTACGATGTTGGCCATCAAGTCTTCGTCGTTCCGGTCGTCGACCAGGTCAACGTCGTTCACCGCTACCTCTTCCACCTCGACGATCCCAAGGTCGATATCACCAACAACGTCTTCGATCTCTTCGACCGCTACGTCGACGACAACATAGTTCTGACCGATGTCCATGTCCACTGGGCCGTCGACCATCGCCTGCCCTCCGTCGGCTAAGGCGTTGTACTGAAGGGAACCTTCAACATCGATGTTGACATCATCATCACCCACTACGTCGACTTCAACATAATTTTGACCGATGTCCATGTCCACCGGAACGTCGACGAACGCCTGTCGATCTTCGCCGCCAACATTGTCCTGTAAAATAAAATTACCTTCGACAACGGCGTGCGGGACCACGTGGACCGCTGCTACTGGTGCGTCGGGCAAAACGGCATTTCTCGGTACTGCGTCACGGCGGAGAAAACGTCGAACGGCCGTAAGCGTGAAGTCGTCACGATCGAAATGTCTCGAACACAGTTTCGACGACGCGAGTACTTGGTTCCGATCAATGCCGTGACGGGAGACAAAATCTAACCATTCGTTCCGAACCGTTTGGTCCGTCTTCGGGAAATGATGAAGGGAAATGCCCACGCGGCGGACAGGTCCACACATGATACACGTGGGTGCCATCACAAAAAAAAATCTGAAACTAAAGAAAAAAAAAATCTGGAAAAAAAAAATTAGAATTAGACACGATAAAAAAAAAAAAACCGACAATCTAAACTGAAAAGTTCCAATTGACGGCACAGCAATAAAGCATTCGAAATGTAATAGAATACAATCAAATGACAGCGCAATAAAAGCGGAAGTACATCCAAGTGCTACGACGTTCATCGAAGCACAGACAAATCTTTTTTCTACGGCGCAGACGGCTACGTGCAAGGGGAAAACCCACAATATCTAACGGACCGGATGGCGTCGTTCGACGGTGTAGCCAACACTCGCATAACTCGACAGTTTAGCCAACACTCGCGACGTACATGCAAACAAACGTCACAATTTATTATATATACAGCACTATACAAACATTTTTCAATATATTAATTGTTTTAAACTTGTATGCTATAAAAATTCATATTAAACAACATTGAGTATAGTGTATGAATAAAAACACACTATACCTATTAATGACACAGTGTACAACATAGTCATTGTAAAGCAAATATTTTTATTACTATAAAACTTTCCAGTAAGCTAGGGTTTAAGTAAATAAACTATACTAAGACAATAATAGTTTAATATTCTATTAGAAGAAAAGGGTATTATTAACCAAGCTCTTGGTTACAATAGCACTGCACTCTGTTCGAGCATTTCTCAATCCATTACTCTGCAACCCACTATGAGCACTAAAAGTACGCAGTATAGTTGAAGATATTTTAAAAAGACATTTATAGCACAGTGGAATAAGAGCATTAAAAAATGTAATATTGGTTACTTTATTTTATTTTTGTCATTAGCACCAATGGCATTCCAATAAAAAAAGTATGATGAAAACATATAACAAAATATTAAACTTACTGGGCTTTCTTGTTTTCATTTAATTTTATCCAAGTGCAAGGACAGATACACCATAATACTCTTTTACTAAAACCGAAAAAACAAATATTCAATATATTATATAAGTTAAAAAATGTAATACTCACCATGTCTTCTTTTTATATCTTAATATATTATCATTAAAGTGAATCACATTGAATTGTTCTTTTGCAGTAAACTAAAAATATTGACAAACGCTATAACGCTATAAACACAAATAAAGCTTAGTTGAACGAAAGAATTAAAAAATGTAATACATACCATTTATTATTATTTTTATACATGTGTATATGTAATTAATTGCATCTTTTCCATAAATAATATTGAATAATTCCTTTCCAGTGTACGAAATATAATTAAAACACCTTACAGCTATACATTATAGTTGTACATTATATGTGTCTTTTCCTGTAACAAACCAATAGTGTATATAGAATGGAATAAATAATAAATTTTAATATGGTTTTAAAACAGATAAAAAATGTAATAATATAACATAATTGAAAGCTTAACTTTTAAAATGGAAGTAAAAATGGACACACAAAAAAAAAAAAGTATAGACATCCGGACGTAGATTTCCTTTGACATATCAAGATTGGATAGGTTAGTATTGTAAGTGAATATTAATTCAATTTCAGTACTACGTGAGCATTATTCATTTTAACTTATTGAATAAAAAATATGATTATTGATAATCACATTAGTCTTTCCTGTAACAAACCAATAAAATACCAATATCATTATATTAATTATAATAATAACTGTGGTATGTGAACAATACAATGTATAATAATATCTTTATTTTGTCAAGCACTTGAAATTTTCCTTTACAGTCACATATATATATTACATTATATATATAATTGATTGATAAAATTAAATAAACATAATACTTACTATGCTTTCTTAGTTTATTTAAGTTTTAACTGTTACGACTATATGATCCTTCTCCCACTGTAGAAAAAATAACATTCAATGCATAGTTGAATAACACAATTAAAAATGTAATACATACCATGTTTTAATAGTGTAGTTCAATAACATTGAATCACATTCCTTTTCAGTCAACAAAGTATACCAACAAACACTATCAAATTCTCCACCTACAGTTGAAAAAAATTAATAATAATCAAGTATTTAATACGTACAATTTATTTTGAACAGTATCTCATTAGCACCAATGACATTGAATTCCATTCCAAAAGTATATTGAAAACATAATTCAATTTTGTTTTCTAAATTCTATAGCTCATCAATCAAAATAAATATACTTAATATATTTAAAGCATACAATAATAAATTAGTATTAAAAATGTAATTCAATGATGCTTTCTTATTTCTGTATAACCAATAAAGTAACACCGAGTGAAAAGATTAAAACTATAAGATTCTTCTCCTACATCATATTTTAAAAACACATTCAATGCATTTAGAAAATGTAATACATACCATGTTTTCTTATTTTTATATCTGTGGGTCTTTTCAATAGTATCATTACAGTCATTAGGTACAGTCATTCGCATTGAATTATAGCATTCCAGTCAACTGTAATATGCATATATTATTATTAGATTATAATATGCATAGTACACTACAAAGCTCTATCCATATAATTTTTGATAAAACAGTTCCAAATTAATGATGTATTTAAATTATTTTAAAAACACATTTAGAGTGTGGTTGAATAATAATACAATCTAAAAATGTAATACATACCATCTCTACATGTTTTTAAATGTGTCATTTCATTCACATTGAATTATAGCATTCCAGTCAACTATAATATGCATATATTATTATTAGATTATAATATGCATAGTACACAACAAAGCTCTCTCCCTATAATTTTTGATAAAACAATTCCAAATTAATAATGTATTTAAAATATTATAAACACACATTTAGAGTATAGTTGAATAATAATACAATTTAAAAATGTAATACATACCATCTCTACATGTTTTTAAATGTGTCATTTCATTCAAAATCCTTTTAACAATGTAAACCGACAAATACTATCAGATTCTCAACCTACAGTTGAAAAAATTCAAGTATTATTATCAAATAATCAATCAAATCTCCGATTATGTCACCCATGTTTGATTACCCGTTAACCTAAATTAAGTATGAAAACAATCATTTATCGTTGTTTAAAGCCACGATTTAAGCTAAGTTGAAGTTGAATGTAATACGTACCATTTTATTTTGAACAGTATCATTAGCACCAATGACTTTGAATTCCATTCCAATAAGAAAAGTATAATGAAAACATACGGCTATTCGGAAAAATAAATCATATCAAATTTGACGTAATAATTTAAAAGCACGATTAAAAACATACCAGGTTTTCATTGCTTTTTAGCTGTGTGTAATTATATAACGAAAACAAATAGAAGTCACATATATATTTGTTAATAAGTTAAAACTTAAAGAACGAAAAAAAAAAGTTAAAACTTATACGGAAAAAAAAAAAGTTGAAACTTTAACGGAAAAAAAAAAAAAAATCGGAGCGAAAAAAAAAAAAAAAAAAAACAGATGTTCCCGATGGCGTCGTTCGTCGGCGGCTGTGCAATTCAACGGCGGCAGTACAACAACAATGGCTACGCAACAAACGTCGAACCGTACGGGCAGGGTTCGAACCGGGTACCTACAGATCCTATCGCCTAACGCCTAATGCCTACCTACCTAGCGGTCGAGTTGAAAATCATGGCGAAAATCGGGGCATTTAAACGGTGCGGCGGACGCGAAAAGGCAGATAAGGTAAGCGGACGACCGCGGAATAGTGACGTCACGAGGGCGCGAAACGTCACGGAGGCGCGAGGGAAACAGGTAACGATCGCCGCGATTGGACGGACCTTAATTAGATATATATATGGATTTTTCATCCGGTCGAATCGGGAAAACGGCTCGTCGGAAAATTCAAAGGACGGCCGAAATGGATAGAGGAGGAAAAAGGCAACGGGATGGGACCGAAGAAAAAGGGAAAAAGCTCCGGTGGAATAAAAAAAACCGTCGACCAATGGGAACGCTCAGAAATTTTTTTATATAATAGACTAGCTTCTGTGTGCCTCGCTGAGGGTGTAATTCGCTTTTCTATTTTATTAAAAAATCATTAATTTATAATTTATAATTAATAATTAATAATTCAAAACATTTTTATGTAGAATTACAAAAATCTACCGAGGTTACGAATCGTGTGATAATTATTACTTTTGATAACACATGAGGGTGGAAAACTGAGACGCCTTCGGCGTCAACAGCGTCCGCTATCTAGCAGTCACTGTTTGCACAATCTTTTTTTAGTTCACAATGAGTAAGAATTGTAATTTGTAATACTTACCGTAGAAAATTGGAATCAAAATATTGAATGTAATCGTTAAGGGTAACTACATTGTTGTATAATTCATTTGAATTGCTTCAACAAATGTTTTTAATCGTAAAAAAGTTAATATACCTACCTAATCGTTTCAGTATTAGCACCACAGTACCATACCCTCTATTTACATGTGTTAAACATATAAAACCATGTAAAAAAGTAAAACTATCAAACAGCAGAGAGCAATAATAATTATTGAATAGATGGAATAGAATTAAAAAAGGATTTTTAGGATTTTGTATTCATCAAAGTAGTCCACAATGAGTAAGAATTGTAATTTGTAATACTAAACCGATGAAAATTGGAATCAAAATATTGAATGTAATCGCTAAGGATACCTACATAGTATAATTTATTTAAAGAGCACCAAAAATTGTTTTTCATTATAAAAAAGTTAATATACTTGTTTCATTATTATTACTGCAGTACCATACCCTCAACTGACATGTGTCAAAAATATAAAACCATGTAAAATAGTAAAACAATCAAATAGCACAGGGCAAACCACATTATATTTGAAAATAATCGAATAGAACATTATGTGTCTCCACAACAATAGTTAAAGTTTAAATCTATCACATTTATTTCTAAACAAATGGAATAGAATCCAAAAAAAAAGTATTAATATACATATAGATCTTGATATTTCAATTATAGAATAAAACAACTCTTTATGATTATAAATATATTATAAATGTCTTCTCCTGTGATAAACCATTAGCATATTGAAGTGAATAAAAGTAATAAATTTTAATATGATTTAAAAACACAATAAAAATGTATAGCTTTAAAAAGTATGACACAATTTAAAAATGCAATATATAACATGTTTGATTTCAAATTATCAATCAATATGTAGTACAATCAACAATAATTAAATGGATAAAAATAAATACATTTCATTTAAAAAACAGAGATAAGCATTGATATGTAGATAGATCTAAATGATATATGATTATTGCACAATAATGAACATTGGTATTAGGAATAGTGAATTTGTTCAAATTTGTTCAAAACTTGTAGGTATGCTATAAAATTTCATATTAGACAACTTTGAGTATAGTGTATGAATATTAAACGCAAACTATACTGATAGTTTTAATAACACAGTGTAAAACATAATCATTGCAAAGCAAATATTTTTATTATTATACAACGATCCAGTAATATAGGGTTTAAGTAAATAAACTATACTAAGACAAAAATATTTTAATATTATATTAGGAGAAAAAAAATCTATTTATAACCAAGCTGTGGGGTACAATAGCACTACACTCAGGTTCGAGCATTTCTCAATCCATTACTCTGCAACCCACTATGAGCAAAGTACACAGTATATTATAATATATTTTAAAAAGACATTTAAAGCATAGTGGAATTAGAGCATTATAAAATGTGTAATATTGTTAACTTTATTTGATTTTTGTCATTTGCACCAATGACATTGAATTTGATTCCGATAAAAAAAGTATAATGAAAACATACAACAGCTTATTTATGATTTACAAAAAAATTAAAACTTACTGGGCTTCCTCATTTTCATGTTATAAAAGTTTTCATTTAATTTTATCCAAGTGTAAAGACTGATGCTCTATAACACTCTTTAACTAAAACCGAAATAATAAACATTCAATATATTATATGGAGTCGAAGGAATGTGTTAAAAAATGTGTTATACGTACCATGATTTCTTTATTTTGAATAGTATCTCATTAGCATCAATGACATTCCATTCCAAAAGTATAATGAAAACATACAACAGCTATCTCCCTATATTATTTGGAAAAATATATGAAATCCAATGTGTGTAATTATCATAATTTAAAGACACAATTATTTACATACGTGGTTTTCATTGTCTTATAGCTGTGCGAGTATTTCATAATATCATATCAGAAAACATCCGATTAGCTGTCTCCTTATATTATTTTAAGGAAAACAAATCGAAATAACATATATATCTATGAATAACATATTAATTAAAATTAATAAGCATTTCCAATATATCATAATAGTGATAATAATAGCTGTGATATGTGAACAATATAACCTATGTTGTGTTTGTGTTTTCAGCAATATTTTGTCAATAATTTGAATTTTTCCTTAGCAGTCAACAAAATATATTGAAAACTTCCTATAGCTCTCTATAATATAAATATATAAAATATAAAAAAATATAAATAAATGTCTTAAACATATTTTAATACCATATTTAAAGCAAATAATTGAAAAATAGTATTAAAAATGTAATTTAATTCTGTTTTCATAATTCTATAATATCAAAAAAGTAACACCAAGTGTAAAGGTTAAAACTATAAGACTCTTCTCCTACATCATATTTTAAAAACACATTCAATGCATTTAGAAAATGTAATACATACCATGTTTTCTAATTTTTATATCTGAGGGTCTCTTCAATAGTATCATTACAATCATTACGTAAAGTCATTCACATTGAATTATAGCATTCCAGTCAACTGTAATATGCATATATTATTATTAGATTATAATATGCATAGTACACAACAAAGCTCTTTCCCTATAATTTTTGATAAAACAATTTCAAATTAATAATGTATTAAAAATATTTTAAAAACCCATTCCGAGTATAGTTGAATAATTATACAATCTAAAAATGTAATACATACCATCTCTACATGTTTTTAAAAGTGTAATTTCGTTCACAATCCTTTCCAGTCAACAATGTATACCGACAATACTATCAGATTCTCAACATACAGTAGAAAAAAATCAAGTATTATTATCAAATAATCAATCAAATCTCTGATTATGGTACCCATGTTTGATTACCCGTATACCTAAATTAACTATGAAAACAATCATTTATCGTTGTTTAAAGTTACAATTTAAGCTAAGTTGAAGTTGAATGTAATACGTACCATTTTATTTTGAATAGTATCATTAGCACCAATGAAATTGAATTCCATTCCAATAAGAATAGTATAATGAAAACATACGGCTATTTGGAAAAATAAATCATATCAAATTTAACGTAATAATTTAAAAGCACAATTAAAAACATACCAGGTTTTCATTGCTTTTTAGCTGTGTGTAATTATATACCGAAAACAAACAGAAATCACATATATATTTGTTAATAAGTTAAAACTTAAAGAACGAAAAAAAAAGTTAAAACTTAAACGAAAAAAAAAAAACAAATCGATTCCGATGTATCAGACATTGACGGCGGCTATACATTTCGGCGGCGGCAGCACAACAATTACTACGCAACAAATGTCAGAAAGTTACAGTCATTAGGTACAACCATACGTATTTAACTATAAAATTCCAATAAACAAAGCTCTTTCCCTATAACAATTAAAATTTATTATGTGTTTAAAATATTTTACAAACACATTTAGAGTATAGTTGAATAATAATACGAACAAAAAAATGAAATACATACCATTTTATCTGATTAGAAATCCATATATGTTTTCAAAAGTGTTATTTCGTTCAATCACATTGAATCCATCCTATGTATTGTATATTGACGAATACTATCAGATTGTCCAACTACGGTTGAAAATGTATACGTACGGTTGAAAATGTACCCGTGTTTGAGTATTTTATAATTCATTGCCTTTGAACGTACTATTAGGAATGAAAACAATCATTTAACGTTGTTTAAAGACACAATAAAAGCTTAGTTAAAGTTGAATGTATTACGTACCATTTTATTTTGAACAGTATCATTAGCACCAATGACTTTGAATTCCATTCCAATAAGAAAAGTATAATGAAAACATACGGCCATTTGTAAATATAAATCGTATCAAAGTTAACGTAATAATTAAAAAGCACAATTAAAAACGTAGCAGGTCTTCATTGCTTTTATAGAATTCACGTTTAAATTTGTTAAAACTTAAACGAAAAAAAAAAAAGTTGAAACTTTAACGAAAAAAAAAAAAAAATTCGGAGCGAAAAAAAAAAAAAATCAGATGTTCCCGATGGCATCATCCGTCGGCGGCTGTACAAATCAACGATTACTGCGCAACAAAGGTCGAACAGTACGGGCAGGATTCGAACCGGGTACCTACAGATCCTACCGCCTAACGCCTAATGCCTACCTACCTAACGGTCGAGTTGTAAATCATGGCGAAAATCGGGACATTTAAACGGTTCGGCGGACGCGAAAAGGTAGATAAGGTAAGCGGACGACTGCGGATATGTGACGTCACGCGGGGCGAAACGTCACGGAGGCGCGAGGGAAACAGGTAACGATCGCCGCGATTGGCTAGGTGCTTAGAACGATATATATATGGGTTTTTCATCCGGTCGAATCGGGAAAACGGCTCGTCGGAAAATTCAAAGGACGGCCGTAATGGATAGAGGAGGAAAAAGGCAACGGGATGGGACCGAAGAAATAGGTAAAAAGCTCACGGGGAATAAAAAAAACCGTCCACCAATGAGAACGCTCAGAAATTTTTTTATATAATAGACTAGCTTCTGTGTGCCTCGCTGCGGGTGTAATTCGCTTAGTTATTATTAATAGAAATATTAATTATTTAATAATAATTACTTATTAAAAAGTCAAAACATTTTTATGTAGAATTACAATATACCACGGTTACAAATCGTGTGATAATTACTACTTTTGATGGCACGTACGGGTGGAAAACTGAGACGCCTTCGGCGTCAACAGCGTTCGCTATCTAGCAGTCACTGTTTGCACAATTTTTTTTTTTTTTAATATTTTGTATTCATCAAAGTAGTCCACAATGAGTAAGAATTGTAATTTGTAATACTTTACCGTTGAAAATTGGAATCAAAATATTGAATGTAATCGTTATGGGTAACTACAATGTTGCATAATTCATTTGAATTGCTTCAACAAATGTTTTTAATCGTAAAAAAGTTAATATACCTATCTAATCGTTTCATAATTAGCCCTACAGTACCATACCCTCAATATACATGTGTTAAACATATAAAACCATGTAAAAAAGTAAAACTATCAAACAGCAGAGAGCAATAATAATTATTGAATAGATGGAATAGAATTAAAAAAGGATTTTTAGGATTTTGTATTCATCAAAGTAGTCCACAATGAGTAAGAATTGTAATTTGTAATACTAAACCGATGAAAATTGGAATCAAAATATTGAATGTAATCGCTAAGGGTACCTACATAGTATAATTTATTTAAAGAGCACCAAAAATTGTTTTTAATTGTAAAAAAGTTAATATACTTGTTTCATTATTATTACTGCAGTACCATACCCTCAACTGACATGTGTCAAAAAAATAAAACCATGTAAAATAGTAAAACAATCAAATAGCACAGGGCAAACCACATTATATTTGAAAATAATCGAATAGAACATTATGTGTCTCCACAACAATAGTTAAAGTTTAAATGTATCACATTTATTTCTAAACAGATGGAATAGAGTCTAAAAAAAGTATTAATATGCATATAGATCTTGTTATTTCAATTATAGAATATAACAACTCTTTATGATTATAAATATATTATAAGTGTCTTCTCCTATGATAAACCATTAGCAAATCGAAGTGAATAAAAGTAATAAATTTTAATATGATTTAAAAACACAATAAAAATGTTTAGCTTTAAAAAGTATGACACAATTTTAAAATGCAATATATAATATGTTTGATTTCTAATTATCAATCAATATGTAGTACAATCAACAATAATTAAATGGATAAAAATAAATACATTTCATTTAAATAACAGAGATAAGCATTGATATGTAGATAGATCTTGTTGTAAGTGAATACTAAATGATATATGATTATTGCACAATAATGAACATTGCTATTAGGAATAGTGTTAGAATTTGTTGTAATTTGTTCATAACTTGTAGGAATGCTATAAAATTTCATATTAGACAACTTTGAGTATAGTGTATGAATATATAACGCAAACTATACTGATAGTTTTAATAACACAGTGTAAAACATAATCATTGTAAAGCAAATATTTTTATTACTATACAATGATACAGTAATATAGGGTTTAAGTAAATAACTATACTAAGACAATAATATTTTAATATTAAATTAGGAGAAAAAAAGGGTATTTATAACCAAGCTGTGGGGTACAATAGCACTACACTCAGGTTCGAGCATTTCTCAATCCATTACTCTGCAACCCACTATGAGCAAAATACACAGTATATTATAATATATTTTAAAAAGACATTTAAAGCATTGTGGAATTAGAGCATTATAAAATGTGTAATATTGTTAACTTTATTTGATTTTTGTCATTTGCACCAATGACATTGAATTGGATTCCATTCCAATAAAAAAAAGTATAATGAAAACATACAACAGCATATTTATGATTTACAAAAAAATTAAAACTTACTGGGCTTCCTTATTTTCATGTTATAAAAGTTTTCATTTAATTTTATCCAAGTGTAAGGACTGATGCTCTATAACACTCTATAACTAAAACCGAAATAATAAACATTCAATATATAATATGTAGTCGAAGGAATGAGTTAAAAAATGTGTTATACGTACCATGATTTCTTTATTTTGAATAGTATCTCATTAGCATCAATGACATTCCATTCCATAAGTATAATGAAAACATACAACAGCTATCTCCCTATATTATTTGGAAAAATATATGAAATCCTATGTGTGTAATTATCATAATTTAAAGACACAATTATTTACATACGTGATTTTCATTGTTTTATAGCTTTGCGAATTTTTCATAATATCATATCAGAAAACATCCGATTAGCTGTCTCCTTATATTATTTTTAGGGAAAACAAATCGATATCACATATATACCTATGAATAACATATTTATTAAAATTAATAAGCATTTCCAATGTATCATAATAGTGATAATAATAGCTGTGATATGTGAACAATATTACCTATGTTGTGTTTGTGTTTTCAGCAACATTTTGTCAATAATTAGAATTTTTCCTTTGCAGTCAACAAAATATATTGAAAATTTCCTATAGCTCTCTATAATATAAATATATAAAATATAAAAAAATAAAAATAAATGTATTTAACATATTTTATTACCATATTTAAAGCAAATAATTGAAAAATAGTATTAAAAATGTAATTCAATTATGTTTTCATAATTCTATAATATCAAAAAAGTAACACCAAGTGTAAAGATTAAAACTATAAGATTCTTCTCCTACATCATATTATAAAAACACATTCAATGCATTTAGAAAATGTAATACATACCATGTTTTCTTATTTTTATATCTGTGAGTCTCTTCAATAGTATCATTACAGTCATAAGGTGCAGTCATTGGCATTGAATTATAGCATTCCAGTCAACTGTAATATGCATATATTATTATTAGATTATAATATGCATAGTACACAACAAAGCTCTCTTCCTATAATTTTTGATAGAATATTTCCAAATTAATAATGTATTTAAAATATTTTAAAATGACATTTAGAGTGTAGTTGAATAATAATACAATCTAAAAATGTAATACATACCATCTCTACATGTTTTTAAAAGTGTCATTTCGTTCACATTCCTTTCCAGTCAACAAAGTATACCGACAAATAATTTCAGATTCTCCTCCTACATTTGAAAAAAAATTAATAATAATCAAGTATTATTATCAAATAATCAATCAAATCTCCGATTATGGTATCCATGTTTGATTACCCTTTAACCTACTGTTAGCAATGAAAACAATAATTTAACATTGTTTAAAGCCACAGTTAAAGCTTAGAATAAGTTGAAAAAATGTAATACGTACCATTTTATTTTGAATAGTATCATAAGCACCAATGACATTGAATTCCATTCAATTCCGATAAAAAAAGTATAATGAAAACACAGCTAAACTAAATTTATTTGGAAACATAATAATTATAAGGCACATGCCAGGTTTTCATTGTTTTTAATGTAGTTTTTTAATGTGTAATTTGGTGTGATTATATAACAAAAACAATTAGAAATCACATATAAATTTGTTAAAACTTAAACGAATAAAAAAAAAGTTGAAACTTTAACGGAAAAAAAAAAAAACAAATCTACTCGATGGCGTCTAATCAATCAAATCTCCGATTATGGTACCCATGTTTGATTACCCGTTTACCTAAATTAAGTATGAAAACAATCATTTAACGTTGTTTAAAGACACAATAAAAGCTTAGTTAAAGTTGAATGTATTACGTACCATTTTATTTTGAACAGTATCATTAGCACCAATGACTTTGAATTCCATTCCAATAAGAAAAGTATAATGAAAACATACGGCCATTTGTAAATATAAATCGTATCAAAGTTAACGTAATAATTAAAAAGCACAATTAAAAACGTAGCAGGTCTTCATTGCTTTTATAGAATTCACGTTTAAATTTGTTAAAACATAAACGAAAAAAAAAAAAAGTTGAAACTTTAACGAAAAAAAAAAAAAATTCGGGGCGAAAAAAAAAAAAAAGAAATCAGATGTTCCCGATGGCATCGTTCGTCGGCGGCTGTACAAATCAACGATTACTGCGCAACAAACGGCGAACAGTACGGGCAGGGTTCGAACCGGGTACCTACAGATCCTATCGCCTAACGCCTAATGCCTACCTACCTAACGGTCGAGTTGTTAATCATGGCGAAAATCGGGACATTTAAACGGTCCGGCGGACGCGAAAAGGTAGATAAGGTAAGCGGACGACCGCGGAATAGTGACGTCACGCGGTGCGAAACGTCACGGAGGAGCGAGGGAAACAGGTACCGATCGCCGCGATTGGCTAGGTGCTTAGAACGATATATATATGGGTTTTTCATCCGGTCGAATCGGGAAAACGGCTCGTCGGAAAATTCAAAGGACGGCCGTAATGGATAGAGGAGGAAAAAGGCAACGGGACGGGACCGAAGAAAAAGGGAAAAAGCTCCCGCGGAATAAAAAAAACCGTCCACCAATGAGAACGCTCAGAAATTTTTTTATATAATAGACTAGCTTCTGTGTGCCTCGCTGAGGGTGTAATTCGCTTAATTATTATATTAAAAAATCATTTATTAATATTCAAACAGTATTATGTAGATTTATGTAGAATTGCAACAATCTACCACGGTTACGAATCGTGTGATAATTATAACTTTTGATAACACATGAGGGTGGAAAACTGAGACGCCTTCGGCGTCAACAGCGTCCGCTATCTAGCAGTCACTGTTTGCACAATCGTTTTTTAGTTCACAATGAGTAAGAATTGTAATTTGTAATACTTTACCGTAGAAAATTGGAATCAAAATATTGAATGTAATCGTTAAGGGTACCTACATTGTTGTCTAATTCATTTGAATTGCTTCCACAAATGTTTTTAATCGTACAAAAGTTAATATACCTACCTAATCGTTTCATTATTAGCACCACAGTACCATACCCTCAATTAACATGTGTTAAACATATAAAACCATGTAAAAAAAGTAAAACTATCAAACAGCAGAGAGCAATTATAATTATTGAATAGATGGAATAGAATTAAAAAAGGATTTTTAGGATTTTGTATTCATCAAAGTAGTCCACAATGAGTAAGAATTGTAATTTGTAATACTAAACCGATGAAAATTGGAATCAAAATATTGAATGTAATCGCTAAGGGTACCTACATAGTATAATTTATTTAAAGAGCACCAAAAATTGTTTTTCATTGTAAAAAAGTTAATATACTTGTTTCATTATTATTACTGCAGTACCATACCCTCAACTGACATGTGTCAAAAATATAAAACCATGTAAAATAGTAAAACAATCAAATAGCACAGGGCAAACCACATTATATTTGAAAATAATCGAATACAACATTATGTGTCTCCACAACAATAGTTAAAGTTTAAATGTATCACATTTATTTCTAAACAGATGGAATAGAGTCTTAAAAAAGTATTAATATGGATATAGATCTTGATATTTCAACTATAGAATAAAACAACTCTTTATGATTATATATATATTATAAGTGTCTTCTCCTGTAATAAACCATAAGCATATAGAAGTGAATAAAAGTAATAAATTTTAATATGATTTAAAAACACATTAAAAATGTATAGCTTTAAAAAGTATGACACAATTTTAAAATGCAATATATAACATGTTTGATTTCTAATTATCAATCAATATGCAGTACAATCAACAATAATTAAATGGATAAAAATAAATACATTTCATTTAAATAACAGAGATAAGCATTGATATGTAGATAGATCTTGTTGTAAGTGAATACTAATGATATATGATTATTGCACAATAATGAACATTGGTATTAGGAATAGTGTTAGAATTTGTTGTAATTTGTTCATAACTTGTAGGAATGTTATAAAATTTCATATTAGACAACTTTGAGTATAGTGTATGAATATATAACGCAAACTATACTGATAGTTTTAATAACACAGTGTAAAACATAATCATTGTAAAGCAAATATTTTTATTACTATACAATGATACAGTAATAAAGGGTTTAAGTAAATAACTATACTAATACAATAATATTTTAATATTAAATTAGGAGAAAAAAAGGGTATTTATAATCAAGCTGTTGGGTACAATAGCACTACACTCAGGTTCGAGCATTTCTCAATCCATTACTCTGCAACCCACTATGAGCAAAGTACACAGTATATTTTAATATATTTTAAAAAGACATTTAAAGCATGGTGGAATTAGAGCATTAAAAAATGTGTAATATTGTTAACTTTATTTGATTTTTGTCATTTGCACCAATGACATTGAATTTGATTCCGATAAAAAAAGTATAATGAACACATACAACAGCATATTTATGATTTACAAAAAAATTAAAACTTACTGGGCTTCCTTATTTTCATGTTATAAATGTTTTCATTTAATTTTATCCAAGTGTAAGGACTGATGCTCTATAACACTCATTAACTAAAACCGAAATAATAAACATTCAATTTATAATATGTAGTCGAAGGAATGAGTTAAAAAATGTGTAAAACGTACCATGATATCTTTATTTTGAATAGTATCTCATTAGCATCAATGACATTCCATTCCAAAAGAATAGTGAAAACATACAACAGCTAGATCCCTATATTATTTGGAAATATATATGAAATCCAATGTGTGTAATTATCATAATTTAAAGACACAATTATTTACATACGTGGTTTTCATTGTTTTAAAGCTGTGCGAGTTTTTCATAATATCATATCAGAAAACATCCGATTAGCTGTCTCCTTATATTATTTTTAGGGAAAACAAATCGAAATCACATATATACCTATGAATAACATATTAATTAAAATTAATAAGCATTTCCAATATATCATAATAGTGATAATAATAGCTGTAATATGTGAACAATATAACCTATGTTGTGTTTGTGTTTTCAGCAACATTTTGTCAATAATTTGAATTTTTCCTTTGCAGTCAACAAAATATATTGAAAACTTCCTATAGCTCTCTAAAATATAAATATATAAAATATAAAAAAATCTAAATAAATGTCTTAAACATATTTTAATACCATATTTAAAGCAAATAATTGAAAAATAGTATTAAAAATGTATCAAAAAAGTAACACCAAGTGTAATGATTAAAACTATAAGATTCATCTCCTACATCATATTTTAAAAACATATTCAATGCATATAGAAAATGTAATACATACCATGTTTTCATATTTTTATATCTGAGGGTCTCTTCAATAGTATCATTACAATCATTACGTAAAGTCATTCACATTGAATTTAGCATTCCAGTCAACTGTAATATGCATATATTATTATTAGATTATAATATGCATAGTACACAACAAAGCTCTTTCCCTATAATTTTTGATAAAACAATTTCAAATTAATAATGTATTATAAATATTATAAAAACACATTCCGAGTATAGTTTAATAATAATACAATCTAAAAATGTAATACGTACCATCTCTACATGTTTTTAAAAGTGTCATTTCGTTCACAATCCTTTCCAGTCAACAATGTATACCGACAAATACTATCAGATTCTCAACCTACAGTTGAAAAAAATCAAGTATTATTATCAAATAATCAATCAAATCTCCGATTATAGTACCCATGTTTGATTACCCGTTTACCTAAATTAACTATGAAAACAATCATTTATCGTTGTTTAAAGCCACAATTTAAGCTAAGTTGAAGTTGAATGTAATACGTACCATTTTATTTTGAATAGTATCATTAGCACCAATGACTTTGAATTCCATTCCAATAAGAAATGTATAATGAAAACATACGGCTATTTGAAAAAATAAATCATATCAAATTTAACGTAATAATTTAAAAGCACAATTAAAAACATACCAGGTTTTCATTGCTTTTTAGCTGTGTGTAGTTATATAACGAAAACAAATAGAAGTCACATATATATTTGTTAATAAGTTAAAACTTAAAGAACGAAAAAAAAAAGTTAAAACTTAAACGAAAAAAAAAACAAATCGATTCCGATATATCAGACATTGACGGCGGCTATACATTTCGGCGGCGGCAGCACAACAATTACTACGCAACAAATGTCAGAAAGTTACGGTCATTAGGTACAGCCATACGCATTTAACTATAGAATTCCAGTCAACAAAGCTCTTTCCCTATAACAATTAAAATTTATTATGTATTTAAAATATTTTAAAAACACATTTATAGTATAGTTGAATAATAATATAATCAAAAAAATGTAATACGTACCATTTTATCTGATTAGAAATCCATATACGTTTTCAAAAGTGTTATTTCGTTCAATCACATTGAATCCTTCCTATGTATTGTATATTGACGAATACTATCAGATTGTCCAACTACGGTTGAAAATGTATACGTACGGTTGAAAATGTACCCGTGTTTGAGTATTTTATAATTCATTGCCTTTGAACGTACTATTAGGAATGAAAACAATCATTTAACGTTGTTTAAAGACACAATAAAAGCTTAGTTGAAGTTGAATGTAATACGCACCATTTTATTCTGAATAGTATCATTAGCACCAATGACGTTGAATTCCATTCCAATAAGAAAAGTATAATGAAAAAAACATACGACCATTTGTAAAAATAAATCGTATCAAAGTTAACGTAATAATTAAAAAGCACAATTAAAAACGTAGCAGGTCTTCATTGCTTTTATTTAACGGAAACAAATAGAATTCACGTTTAAATTTGTTAAAACTTAAACGAAAAAAAAAAAAGTTGAAACTTTAACGAAAAAAAAAAAAATTCGGAGCGAAAAAAAAAAAAAAAAAAAATCAGATGTTCCCGATGGCATCGTTCGTCGGCGGCTGTACAAATCAACGATTACTGCGCAACAAACGTCGAACAGTACGGGCAGGGTTCGAACCGGGTACCTACAGATCCTATCGCCTAACGCCTAATGCCTATCTACCTAACGGTCGAGTAGTAAATCTTGGCGAAAATCGGGACATTTAAACGGTTCGGTGGACGCGAAAAGGTAGATAAGGTAAGCGGACGACTGCGGATATGTGACGTCACGCGGGGCGAAACGTCACGGAGGCGCGAGGGAAACAGGTAACGATCGCCGCGATTGGCTAGGTGCTTAGAACGATATATATATGGGTTTTTCATCCGGTCGAATCGGGAAAACGGCTCGTCGGAAAATTCAAAGGACGGCCGAAACGGATAGAGGAGGAAAAAGGCAACGGGATGGGACCGAAGAAAAAGGGAAAAAGCTCCGGCGGAATAAAAAAAACCGTCCACCAATGAGAACGCTCAGAAATTTTTTTATATAATAGACTAGCTTCTGTGTGCCTCGCTGCGGGTGTAATTCGCTTAATTATTATTAATAGAAATATTAATTAATTAATAATAATTACTTATTAAAAAGTCAAAACATTTTTTTGCAGAATTACAATATACCACGGTTACGAATCGTGTGATAATTACTACTTTTGATAACACGTACGGGTGGAAAACTGAGACGCCTTCGGCGTCAACAGCGTTCGCTATCTAGCAGTCACTTTTTGCACAATTTTTTTTTTTAGGATTTTGTATTTATCAAAGTAGTCCACAATGAGTAAGAATTGTAATTTGTAATACTTTACCGTTGAAAATTGGAATCAAAATATTGAATGTAATCGTTATGGGTAACTACATTGTTGCATAATTCATTTGAATTGCTTCAACAAATGTTTTTAATCGTAAAAAGTTAATATACCTATCTAATCGTTTCATAATTAGCCCTACAGTACCATACCCTCAATATACATGTGTTAAACATATAAAACCATGTAATAATCATTGAATAGATGGAATAGAATTAAAAATATTATTAATATGCATATATAAGCATATCTTGATATTTCAACAATAGAATAAAATATTATAAGTATCTTCTCCTGTAATAATCCAATAAAATATTGAAGGGAACAAAAGTAAAACATTTTAATATAATTTAAAAATGTATTGATTTTAAAAACATGGCACAATTAAAAAATATATTATATTTAAACAAAATGTAATGTTAAGGTACAAAACAAATATCACAATTTAAAAATGCAATACATAAGATGTTTGATTTCTAATTATCAAACAATATGTAGTACAAACCAACAATAATTAAAGGGTTAAAAAAAAATACATTTAAACAGCATATTGAAGGGAACAAAAGTAAAAAATTTTAATATAATTTAAAAATACTTTAAAAATGTATTGCTTTTAAAAGTATGGCACAATTAAAAAATATATTTAAACAAAATTTAATGTTAAGGTACAAAGCGAATATCACAATTTAAAAATGCAATACATAACATGTCTGATTTCTAATTATCAATCAATATGTAGTACAAACCAACAATAATTAAAGGGTAAAAAAAAAAAAAAATACATTTAAATAGCATATTGAAGGGAATAAAAGTAATAAATTTTAATAATATTTAAAAACACATTAAAAATGTATTGCTTTTAAAAGTATGGCACAATTAAAAAAATGGATTATATTTAAACAAAATTTAATATCAAGGTACAAAGCGAATATCACAATTTAAAAATGCAATACATAACATGTTTGATTTCTAATTATCAATCAATATGTAGTACAAACCAACAATAATTAAAGGGTAAAAAAAAAAATACATTTAAATAGCATATTGAAGGGAATAAAAGTAATACATTTTAATATTATTTAAAAACACATTAAAAATGTATTGCTTTTAAAAGTATGGCACAATTAAAAAATGTATAAAGTTTACGGAAGAGAAATACATATAAAAATATAATACATAAATAATCCATAAAAGAATACATGAAGACAATGTATAAAACAATATAAATATTTTATGAATATGGAAGTTTCTCGTATCAGAGAATATAGGTACTTAAAAGCTAAATAAAATTATGTTGAGGTTATACATAAAAATATAAATAATTCATAAATGAAAAGACAGAGCGAGAAAGATTCTCATAATCATATAGGCAAAAGATAACAGAAGAGAAATACATATAGAAACATAAAATATAAGTAATCCATGAAAGACAGAGTGCAGAAGGAAGTTATCATAATCAAAGCAATGATGAACTCTTAAGTTAAAGAATATACGAAGAAAATGTATAAATAATTTATGAAACACAGAACGCAGAAGTTTCTCATAATCAGAGAATATAAACAAAGGTTTACAGAAGAAAAATACATATAAAAATATAAGTTTTATAAACATAACAAAAAATATTTAGAGAATTTCACGGTACACCACATTCTTCGTAACTCCATTGGCATCGGTCGGTATATAAACTTTGACGGATTCAGCGTTTCTCACCCTGGAGAACGCCACATACAACTGTCCGTGGCTGAACACAGGAGAAGGCAGGTATATTCCAACGCGGTCGAATGTCTGTCCTTGAGACTTGTTGATGGTCACCGAAAAAGCCAATCGAACTGGGAACTGCATTCGCCGCAACTTGAAGGGTAAGCCGTCAGCTTCGGTAGTGGTCAGCGGAATCCTGGGAATTATGATGTCGTCGTCGTGCTCGGTAGCGTTGAGCAGCCTAGCTCTGAAATTCAAACGTCGAAGCTCGACAATTACCATCCTCGTACCGTTGCAAAGTCCTCTTTTGGCGTCCAGGTTTCTGAGCAGCATGACGACAGCGCCCACCTTGAGAGCCAGGTCGTGAAGAGGGAGTCCCGTGGGGTTAAGTGAATGAATGAACTCTATCGGGAAGTCTGCGGCGTCCTCGGGGTCGTCGCACTCTACGGTGTCCGTGCTGATGTAATGCCTGACTTCACCCTCGAGACGATTGCGGAGAATGCCTTCGTTCATCTGACGACAACCCTCATTGGTAGGGCATAAGATAACCTTGTTCGCGAAGTCGTTGATGTTGGCCAAGTTCATCATTTGAGGGAACACGAAGTCGGCCAATGGAATTTGGCACAGTAATCTGCGGGGCACTTGTATCGCGTTCTCGTCGTCGCCGTACCTGTCCACATTACCGTTGCCCAATAGGAGAAGCCACGCTGCAAACTCTCTGTCGCCGTCCGCTCGCATGTTCCGGGTGAGGGAGAACTGTTGCATGACGGGCCACAGCTCGTTGGATTTGATGCACGCGCCGACGATGTCACTTCTCGTCCCATGGGAGACGACTGGAAGAATCTGCCTGAAATCACCACCTAACAGAAAAGGTTTACCGCCAAAAGGAAGATTCGACTGCATGATGTCCTTCAGAAGCCGATCGACAACCGTCAGTTGGAAACCCGGTGACATGGGTGCCTCGTCCCAGACGATGAGCGCAGCGTCCCGAATCCTGTGCGCCATGCGGGACTGCAATCTGATGGTGGAAGTGGACTCGTGCGTGAGCACTCCGAATGGCAAACCGAAGGTGGAGTGAACGGTCCTTCCGCCGTCCAAAAGAGCGGCCGCGATCCCGGTGAACGCCACTGCCAAGACATTCCTGTTTCGGCCGCGCAACACGGACATAAGGCACGAGTACAGCATCGTCTTTCCAGTCCCACCTGGACCGTTGACGAAGAACACCTTGGCGCTCGGACGGGGGTCCAACACCGCGGCCATGACGCGATCGTACACAGCCCTCTGCTCGACGTTGAGTTGCTGGAGTAACGCATCGCCCCGCTCCGCTTCATCAATAGCGTCGTACATCATCTCTCGTGGTTCTTCTATCACGTCTGGAACAGGCAACCCAAAATCGGCGAGCGACTTACCGTGGGTTCCGAATAATTGGTTCAAGGCGTTGAGACACGCCGCCCTGGCAGCGCCTTCCGGCCGGTTGCGCGAGAAATCCGACATCAGGTGTTCCTCGACGCCGTTGTACAAATCCAATGGGTTGGTCGGCAAACAGTAAACGCAGATGATTGTGAAAAGGGCCCGAACCTGTCGCGGAGTGTCGTGTTGGCAGGCCTCTGCCAGACAGCGACTCCACGCCGTATCGTCTTCGAGCAACCCCAGTGCCATCGCGGCCGCTTCGTAGGTGAGATGAAGCACGCCGTCAACAGTCTTCACGTCGGCGAACGAAACACAGCCCCGCCTATGCACGAGTAACAAACGAAGGAAAAACCGATCGCGGTCTAAAGGACTTACGGAATACATTCGACCAATGACTCGGCCTCCAGTGTTTCCCTTTCTTCTAGTCCAGCAGCATGTAGAAGCGTTCCAGCAATAGTGATTGGGCACTTCGTGGTACAGGTATTGTCGAGCCTCTGGATCCGTAGCGTTCAGGCGGAAGTATGCGGTAAGGGTGGTGTCTCGGTGTCTCGCTCTTTCGACCTGTTGCATAAGCTCACCGGCCCTGAAAAAAACGTTATGCCTACCCTCCAAGTGTACAGCCAATCGAACGATGGCATGGCTCCTGTTCTGCAAATGGAAAGAGAAGAGTCTCCAGATCGCTTCCGGCGCGCTCACGTATCTCGTGTCGATGAACCTCTGAATTTCATCGTTTGCGCAGACCCGAACTGTGGCCACATCGTGGCCTTTGTAGACGTACTTGTACAGGTACATGACGCTTTTAACGGTCGAACACACTTCCACGTTGATATGGGCGTTGTATTTGAGTAGCAAATATGGATTGTACGGCACTACGGAATCGTTAAACAGCTCTCTGTCCCGCACCATAGCTGCGCGGCCGTTGTCTCTTCGTCTGTATGCAGGATAACCTCCGGCACTCCTGAACTGCGTTTCGTCGTTGAAAGGTTTTGGAAACTCTTTCTGACATTTCCCGTCTACCATGCAGGCGCACGTTGGGTTTTGAATCCCGCAAGGTCCGTGCATCATATTGGTCACCACTATGTCGTACAGTTCTCTCTCGGTGTCCGGGTCGGGTATCTCGGCTCGGATCAGTTGATCTACATCTTCAGCGTCCTTCGGCTTGTACATTTCCTGTAATATCAACAGTATGTGCGCGTGCGGCAATCCCCTCTTTTGAAACTCGACCACGTATACAAAAGCTTCGACCCTGCCGAATATGTGACGCTCGGTTATGTCACGCATGAGATCCTGGAGTTTCAGGTTGAACACCCTGGACACCAAATCCGGTCTGTCAGAAGATGCCACTCTCGGAGGTAGATTCTCCACTATTTCAGGCCACCTAGGGTTACACGTGAAAGTAATGAACAAATCGGGTTTACCAAATTTTCGCACAATCGCCATGGCGTCTTGATAATTTTGTTGCATGCAACGCGGACTGCCTGCGAAGGAAGAGGGCAGTATGACGCGACGGCCAATGGCATGTTGCTGATCCCGCGAAACGTCCTGTACAGCGAGATGATCCATCAGGCCCTGGAAGGATTCGGAGCGCAACTGGTCCTGGTTGTTTCGCAAATATCTCAACCGGCTCGCCTCGACTCTGACATAATGGTCGCACACGTATTGTTGCAACAAAAATCGACCGTTGTGAATGGCACTAAACCGAGCGTTCGGCTCGTTGAGGCCGTCATAACGAACGGCCAAACGATAACACGAATACTCCTTCAGTGAAACGTTTTGATTGACGTGGGTGCGGCGCGGTCCTTCGTGCGGCATGTGGGTGGCCCATCCGCTTTCGCCATGGGGAAAGAATAGCGGGTACAGCAAAGGGTCCGCATGACGGCTCGTGGAAGGCATTCGTCGGTGGTTGACGTTGGGATTCGGATTCCTATCGTAAACAACGAAGTCCACGTTTTGCGGAGGGTCGCCGTCGTTACCGACAAACACTGCGGCGATCTCACGCACGGCCGGCTGGTTGCGGCGTCCCGGGTCTCTGGAATCACGTACGAAATGCATACTCACAGTCCGAGGCGGTCTCACCGGATTTTCCGCCGCAGCCAAAATCTGTTCTCTGTTCCACATCTCCGTCATGTGCATGAACATTCGGGCGTACGGGTTGATCTCTCTCAACATGATGTCCAATCTGTCCAAAAGATCCGGTCTACACGCGGAGTTGACGGGGTTTCGAATGCGGCTCTCGGACGCCAACCGCGTGTCCACGAAGTACAGTTGACAGAACCGTGGGATGACGTCCGGTCCGGCGGCCGCGTCACTGATCAGGTGATACGTTTGGCCGTGCATGACGAATGTTCTGGGTCCTCGTCCCGGTGGTGCCTGGAAGTCTTGCGTGATCAGAGACGCGAACGCCATGGCATTGTTGTACTGACGGACCTCGCTCTGAAAATGCCTGTTCTCCGAGCCGTCTTCGCTGAGCAGTCTCCGCAATGCAAGCGGAACCTCTCCCAACACTCTGTCACCTGTCAACAAAACCTTACCGTCCCTACAACAAATAAAATGCTCGCTTACGAAATTTCTCGCGTAGCAGTGAGGACAAACGCGATCCATCGGTCCGATGTGCAAGCGGTCGGGTGCGTGTGCGCCAACTCGGGCGGCGATCAGTTCTTCGACGACTACGATGTTGGCCATCAAGTCTTCGTCGTTCCGGTCGTCGACCAGGTCAACGTCGTTCACCGCTACCTCTTCCACCTCGACGATCCCAAGGTCGATATCACCAACAACGTCTTCGATCTCTTCGACCGCTACGTCGACGACAACATAGTTCTGACCGATGTCCATGTCCACTGGGCCGTCGACCATCGCCTGCCCTCCGTCGGCTAAGGCGTTGTACTGAAGGGAACCTTCAACATCGATGTTGACATCATCATCACCCACTACGTCGACTTCAACATAATTTTGACCGATGTCCATGTCCACCGGAACGTCGACGAACGCCTGTCGATCTTCGCCGCCAACATTGTCCTGTAAAATAAAATTACCTTCGACAACGGCGTGCGGGACCACGTGGACCGCTGCTACTGGTGCGTCGGGCAAAACGGCATTTCTCGGTACTGCGTCACGGCGGAGAAAACGTCGAACGGCCGTAAGCGTGAAGTCGTCACGATCGAAATGTCTCGAACACAGTTTCGACGACGCGAGTACTTGGTTCCGATCAATGCCGTGACGGGAGACAAAATCTAACCATTCGTTCCGAACCGTTTGGTCCGTCTTCGGGAAATGATGAAGGGAAATGCCCACGCGGCGGACAGGTCCACACATGATACACGTGGGTGCCATCACAAAAAAAAATCTGAAACTAAAGAAAAAAAAAATCTGGAAAAAAAAAATTAGAATTAGACACGATAAAAAAAAAAAAACCGACAATCTAAACTGAAAAGTTCCAATTGACGGCACAGCAATAAAGCATTCGAAATGTAATAGAATACAATCAAATGACAGCGCAATAAAAGCGGAAGTACATCCAAGTGCTACGACGTTCATCGAAGCACAGACAAATCTTTTTTCTACGGCGCAGACGGCTACGTGCAAGGGGAAAACCCACAATATCTAACGGACCGGATGGCGTCGTTCGACGGTGTAGCCAACACTCGCATAACTCGACAGTTTAGCCAACACTCGCGACGTACATGCAAACAAACGTCACAATTTATTATATATACAGCACTATACAAACATTTTTCAATATATTAATTGTTTTAAACTTGTATGCTATAAAAATTCATATTAAACAACATTGAGTATAGTGTATGAATAAAAACACACTATACCTATTAATGACACAGTGTACAACATAGTCATTGTAAAGCAAATATTTTTATTACTATAAAACTTTCCAGTAAGCTAGGGTTTAAGTAAATAAACTATACTAAGACAATAATAGTTTAATATTCTATTAGAAGAAAAGGGTATTATTAACCAAGCTCTTGGTTACAATAGCACTGCACTCTGTTCGAGCATTTCTCAATCCATTACTCTGCAACCCACTATGAGCACTAAAAGTACGCAGTATAGTTGAAGATATTTTAAAAAGACATTTATAGCACAGTGGAATAAGAGCATTAAAAAATGTAATATTGGTTACTTTATTTTATTTTTGTCATTAGCACCAATGGCATTCCAATAAAAAAAGTATGATGAAAACATATAACAAAATATTAAACTTACTGGGCTTTCTTGTTTTCATTTAATTTTATCCAAGTGCAAGGACAGATACACCATAATACTCTTTTACTAAAACCGAAAAAACAAATATTCAATATATTATATAAGTTAAAAAATGTAATACTCACCATGTCTTCTTTTTATATCTTAATATATTATCATTAAAGTGAATCACATTGAATTGTTCTTTTGCAGTAAACTAAAAATATTGACAAACGCTATAACGCTATAAACACAAATAAAGCTTAGTTGAACGAAAGAATTAAAAAATGTAATACATACCATTTATTATTATTTTTATACATGTGTATATGTAATTAATTGCATCTTTTCCATAAATAATATTGAATAATTCCTTTCCAGTGTACGAAATATAATTAAAACACCTTACAGCTATACATTATAGTTGTACATTATATGTGTCTTTTCCTGTAACAAACCAATAGTGTATATAGAATGGAATAAATAATAAATTTTAATATGGTTTTAAAACAGATAAAAAATGTAATAATATAACATAATTGAAAGCTTAACTTTTAAAATGGAAGTAAAAATGGACACACAAAAAAAAAAAAGTATAGACATCCGGACGTAGATTTCCTTTGACATATCAAGATTGGATAGGTTAGTATTGTAAGTGAATATTAATTCAATTTCAGTACTACGTGAGCATTATTCATTTTAACTTATTGAATAAAAAATATGATTATTGATAATCACATTAGTCTTTCCTGTAACAAACCAATAAAATACCAATATCATTATATTAATTATAATAATAACTGTGGTATGTGAACAATACAATGTATAATAATATCTTTATTTTGTCAAGCACTTGAAATTTTCCTTTACAGTCACATATATATATTACATTATATATATAATTGATTGATAAAATTAAATAAACATAATACTTACTATGCTTTCTTAGTTTATTTAAGTTTTAACTGTTACGACTATATGATCCTTCTCCCACTGTAGAAAAAATAACATTCAATGCATAGTTGAATAACACAATTAAAAATGTAATACATACCATGTTTTAATAGTGTAGTTCAATAACATTGAATCACATTCCTTTTCAGTCAACAAAGTATACCAACAAACACTATCAAATTCTCCACCTACAGTTGAAAAAAATTAATAATAATCAAGTATTTAATACGTACAATTTATTTTGAACAGTATCTCATTAGCACCAATGACATTGAATTCCATTCCAAAAGTATATTGAAAACATAATTCAATTTTGTTTTCTAAATTCTATAGCTCATCAATCAAAATAAATATACTTAATATATTTAAAGCATACAATAATAAATTAGTATTAAAAATGTAATTCAATGATGCTTTCTTATTTCTGTATAACCAATAAAGTAACACCGAGTGAAAAGATTAAAACTATAAGATTCTTCTCCTACATCATATTTTAAAAACACATTCAATGCATTTAGAAAATGTAATACATACCATGTTTTCTTATTTTTATATCTGTGGGTCTTTTCAATAGTATCATTACAGTCATTAGGTACAGTCATTCGCATTGAATTATAGCATTCCAGTCAACTGTAATATGCATATATTATTATTAGATTATAATATGCATAGTACACTACAAAGCTCTATCCATATAATTTTTGATAAAACAGTTCCAAATTAATGATGTATTTAAATTATTTTAAAAACACATTTAGAGTGTGGTTGAATAATAATACAATCTAAAAATGTAATACATACCATCTCTACATGTTTTTAAATGTGTCATTTCATTCACATTGAATTATAGCATTCCAGTCAACTATAATATGCATATATTATTATTAGATTATAATATGCATAGTACACAACAAAGCTCTCTCCCTATAATTTTTGATAAAACAATTCCAAATTAATAATGTATTTAAAATATTATAAACACACATTTAGAGTATAGTTGAATAATAATACAATTTAAAAATGTAATACATACCATCTCTACATGTTTTTAAATGTGTCATTTCATTCAAAATCCTTTTAACAATGTAAACCGACAAATACTATCAGATTCTCAACCTACAGTTGAAAAAATTCAAGTATTATTATCAAATAATCAATCAAATCTCCGATTATGTCACCCATGTTTGATTACCCGTTAACCTAAATTAAGTATGAAAACAATCATTTATCGTTGTTTAAAGCCACGATTTAAGCTAAGTTGAAGTTGAATGTAATACGTACCATTTTATTTTGAACAGTATCATTAGCACCAATGACTTTGAATTCCATTCCAATAAGAAAAGTATAATGAAAACATACGGCTATTCGGAAAAATAAATCATATCAAATTTGACGTAATAATTTAAAAGCACGATTAAAAACATACCAGGTTTTCATTGCTTTTTAGCTGTGTGTAATTATATAACGAAAACAAATAGAAGTCACATATATATTTGTTAATAAGTTAAAACTTAAAGAACGAAAAAAAAAAGTTAAAACTTATACGGAAAAAAAAAAAGTTGAAACTTTAACGGAAAAAAAAAAAAAAATCGGAGCGAAAAAAAAAAAAAAAAAAAACAGATGTTCCCGATGGCGTCGTTCGTCGGCGGCTGTGCAATTCAACGGCGGCAGTACAACAACAATGGCTACGCAACAAACGTCGAACCGTACGGGCAGGGTTCGAACCGGGTACCTACAGATCCTATCGCCTAACGCCTAATGCCTACCTACCTAGCGGTCGAGTTGAAAATCATGGCGAAAATCGGGGCATTTAAACGGTGCGGCGGACGCGAAAAGGCAGATAAGGTAAGCGGACGACCGCGGAATAGTGACGTCACGAGGGCGCGAAACGTCACGGAGGCGCGAGGGAAACAGGTAACGATCGCCGCGATTGGACGGACCTTAATTAGATATATATATGGATTTTTCATCCGGTCGAATCGGGAAAACGGCTCGTCGGAAAATTCAAAGGACGGCCGAAATGGATAGAGGAGGAAAAAGGCAACGGGATGGGACCGAAGAAAAAGGGAAAAAGCTCCGGTGGAATAAAAAAAACCGTCGACCAATGGGAACGCTCAGAAATTTTTTTATATAATAGACTAGCTTCTGTGTGCCTCGCTGAGGGTGTAATTCGCTTTTCTATTTTATTAAAAAATCATTAATTTATAATTTATAATTAATAATTAATAATTCAAAACATTTTTATGTAGAATTACAAAAATCTACCGAGGTTACGAATCGTGTGATAATTATTACTTTTGATAACACATGAGGGTGGAAAACTGAGACGCCTTCGGCGTCAACAGCGTCCGCTATCTAGCAGTCACTGTTTGCACAATCTTTTTTTAGTTCACAATGAGTAAGAATTGTAATTTGTAATACTTACCGTAGAAAATTGGAATCAAAATATTGAATGTAATCGTTAAGGGTAACTACATTGTTGTATAATTCATTTGAATTGCTTCAACAAATGTTTTTAATCGTAAAAAAGTTAATATACCTACCTAATCGTTTCAGTATTAGCACCACAGTACCATACCCTCTATTTACATGTGTTAAACATATAAAACCATGTAAAAAAGTAAAACTATCAAACAGCAGAGAGCAATAATAATTATTGAATAGATGGAATAGAATTAAAAAAGGATTTTTAGGATTTTGTATTCATCAAAGTAGTCCACAATGAGTAAGAATTGTAATTTGTAATACTAAACCGATGAAAATTGGAATCAAAATATTGAATGTAATCGCTAAGGATACCTACATAGTATAATTTATTTAAAGAGCACCAAAAATTGTTTTTCATTATAAAAAAGTTAATATACTTGTTTCATTATTATTACTGCAGTACCATACCCTCAACTGACATGTGTCAAAAATATAAAACCATGTAAAATAGTAAAACAATCAAATAGCACAGGGCAAACCACATTATATTTGAAAATAATCGAATAGAACATTATGTGTCTCCACAACAATAGTTAAAGTTTAAATCTATCACATTTATTTCTAAACAAATGGAATAGAATCCAAAAAAAAAGTATTAATATACATATAGATCTTGATATTTCAATTATAGAATAAAACAACTCTTTATGATTATAAATATATTATAAATGTCTTCTCCTGTGATAAACCATTAGCATATTGAAGTGAATAAAAGTAATAAATTTTAATATGATTTAAAAACACAATAAAAATGTATAGCTTTAAAAAGTATGACACAATTTAAAAATGCAATATATAACATGTTTGATTTCAAATTATCAATCAATATGTAGTACAATCAACAATAATTAAATGGATAAAAATAAATACATTTCATTTAAAAAACAGAGATAAGCATTGATATGTAGATAGATCTAAATGATATATGATTATTGCACAATAATGAACATTGGTATTAGGAATAGTGAATTTGTTCAAATTTGTTCAAAACTTGTAGGTATGCTATAAAATTTCATATTAGACAACTTTGAGTATAGTGTATGAATATTAAACGCAAACTATACTGATAGTTTTAATAACACAGTGTAAAACATAATCATTGCAAAGCAAATATTTTTATTATTATACAACGATCCAGTAATATAGGGTTTAAGTAAATAAACTATACTAAGACAAAAATATTTTAATATTATATTAGGAGAAAAAAAATCTATTTATAACCAAGCTGTGGGGTACAATAGCACTACACTCAGGTTCGAGCATTTCTCAATCCATTACTCTGCAACCCACTATGAGCAAAGTACACAGTATATTATAATATATTTTAAAAAGACATTTAAAGCATAGTGGAATTAGAGCATTATAAAATGTGTAATATTGTTAACTTTATTTGATTTTTGTCATTTGCACCAATGACATTGAATTTGATTCCGATAAAAAAAGTATAATGAAAACATACAACAGCTTATTTATGATTTACAAAAAAATTAAAACTTACTGGGCTTCCTCATTTTCATGTTATAAAAGTTTTCATTTAATTTTATCCAAGTGTAAAGACTGATGCTCTATAACACTCTTTAACTAAAACCGAAATAATAAACATTCAATATATTATATGGAGTCGAAGGAATGTGTTAAAAAATGTGTTATACGTACCATGATTTCTTTATTTTGAATAGTATCTCATTAGCATCAATGACATTCCATTCCAAAAGTATAATGAAAACATACAACAGCTATCTCCCTATATTATTTGGAAAAATATATGAAATCCAATGTGTGTAATTATCATAATTTAAAGACACAATTATTTACATACGTGGTTTTCATTGTCTTATAGCTGTGCGAGTATTTCATAATATCATATCAGAAAACATCCGATTAGCTGTCTCCTTATATTATTTTAAGGAAAACAAATCGAAATAACATATATATCTATGAATAACATATTAATTAAAATTAATAAGCATTTCCAATATATCATAATAGTGATAATAATAGCTGTGATATGTGAACAATATAACCTATGTTGTGTTTGTGTTTTCAGCAATATTTTGTCAATAATTTGAATTTTTCCTTAGCAGTCAACAAAATATATTGAAAACTTCCTATAGCTCTCTATAATATAAATATATAAAATATAAAAAAATATAAATAAATGTCTTAAACATATTTTAATACCATATTTAAAGCAAATAATTGAAAAATAGTATTAAAAATGTAATTTAATTCTGTTTTCATAATTCTATAATATCAAAAAAGTAACACCAAGTGTAAAGGTTAAAACTATAAGACTCTTCTCCTACATCATATTTTAAAAACACATTCAATGCATTTAGAAAATGTAATACATACCATGTTTTCTAATTTTTATATCTGAGGGTCTCTTCAATAGTATCATTACAATCATTACGTAAAGTCATTCACATTGAATTATAGCATTCCAGTCAACTGTAATATGCATATATTATTATTAGATTATAATATGCATAGTACACAACAAAGCTCTTTCCCTATAATTTTTGATAAAACAATTTCAAATTAATAATGTATTAAAAATATTTTAAAAACCCATTCCGAGTATAGTTGAATAATTATACAATCTAAAAATGTAATACATACCATCTCTACATGTTTTTAAAAGTGTAATTTCGTTCACAATCCTTTCCAGTCAACAATGTATACCGACAATACTATCAGATTCTCAACATACAGTAGAAAAAAATCAAGTATTATTATCAAATAATCAATCAAATCTCTGATTATGGTACCCATGTTTGATTACCCGTATACCTAAATTAACTATGAAAACAATCATTTATCGTTGTTTAAAGTTACAATTTAAGCTAAGTTGAAGTTGAATGTAATACGTACCATTTTATTTTGAATAGTATCATTAGCACCAATGAAATTGAATTCCATTCCAATAAGAATAGTATAATGAAAACATACGGCTATTTGGAAAAATAAATCATATCAAATTTAACGTAATAATTTAAAAGCACAATTAAAAACATACCAGGTTTTCATTGCTTTTTAGCTGTGTGTAATTATATACCGAAAACAAACAGAAATCACATATATATTTGTTAATAAGTTAAAACTTAAAGAACGAAAAAAAAAGTTAAAACTTAAACGAAAAAAAAAAAACAAATCGATTCCGATGTATCAGACATTGACGGCGGCTATACATTTCGGCGGCGGCAGCACAACAATTACTACGCAACAAATGTCAGAAAGTTACAGTCATTAGGTACAACCATACGTATTTAACTATAAAATTCCAATAAACAAAGCTCTTTCCCTATAACAATTAAAATTTATTATGTGTTTAAAATATTTTACAAACACATTTAGAGTATAGTTGAATAATAATACGAACAAAAAAATGAAATACATACCATTTTATCTGATTAGAAATCCATATATGTTTTCAAAAGTGTTATTTCGTTCAATCACATTGAATCCATCCTATGTATTGTATATTGACGAATACTATCAGATTGTCCAACTACGGTTGAAAATGTATACGTACGGTTGAAAATGTACCCGTGTTTGAGTATTTTATAATTCATTGCCTTTGAACGTACTATTAGGAATGAAAACAATCATTTAACGTTGTTTAAAGACAAAATAAAAGCTTAGTTGAAGTTGAATGTATTACGTACCATTTTATTTTGAACAGTATCATTAGCACCAATGACGTTGAATTCCATTCCAATAAGAAAAGTATAATGAAAAAAACATACGACCATTTGTAAAAATAAATCGTATCAAAGTTAACGTAATAATTAAAAAGCACAATTAAAAACGTAGCAGGTCTTCATTGCTTTTATTTAACGGAAACAAATAGAATTCACGTTTAAATTTGTTAAAACTTAAACGAAAAAAAAAAAAGTTGAAACTTTAACGAAAAAAAAAAAAATTCGGAGCGAAAAAAAAAAAAAGAAAAAATCAGATGTTCCCGATGGCATCGTTCGTCGGCGGCTGCACAAATCAACGATTACTGCGCAACAAACGTCGAACAGTACGGGCAGGGTTCGAACCGGGTACCTACAGATCCTATCGCCTAACGCCTAATGCCTATCTACCTAACGGTCGAGTAGTAAATCTTGGCGAAAATCGGGACATTTAAACGGTTCGGTGGACGCGAAAAGGTAGATAAGGTAAGCGGACGACTGCGGATATGTGACGTCACGCGGGGCGAAACGTCACGGAGGCGCGAGGGAAACAGGTAACGATCGCCGCGATTGGCTAGGTGCTTAGAACGATATATATATGGGTTTTTCATCCGGTCGAATCGGGAAAACGGCTCGTCGGAAAATTCAAAGGACGGCCGAAACGGATAGAGGAGGAAAAAGGCAACGGGATGGGACCGAAGAAAAAGGGAAAAAGCTCCGGCGGAATAAAAAAAACCGTCCACCAATGAGAACGCTCAGAAATTTTTTTATATAATAGACTAGCTTCTGTGTGCCTCGCTGAGGGTGTAATTCGCTTTAATTTAAAATAATTAATAAATTAATAATTTACAATTAATAATTCAAAACATTTTTATGTAGAATTGCAACAATCTACCACGGTTACGAATCGTGTGATAATTATAACTTTTGATAACACGTACGGGTGTAAAACTGAGACGCCTTCGGCGTCAACAGCGTCCGCTATCTAGCAGTCACTGTTTGCACAATCTTTTTTTAGTTCACAATGAGTAAGAATTGTAATTTGTAATACTTACCGTAGAAAATTGGAATCAAAATATTGAATGTAATCGTTAAGGGTAACTACATTGTTGTATAATTCTTTTGAATTGCTTCAACAAATGTTTTTAATCGTAAAAAAGTTAATATACCTACCTAATCGTTTCACTATTAGCACCACAGTACCATACTCTCTATTTACATGTGTTAAACATATAAAACCTTGTAAAAAAGTAAAACTATCAAACAGCAGAGAGCAATAATAATTATTGAATAGATGGAATAGAATTAAATAAGGATTTTTAGGATTTTGTATTCATCAAAGTAGTCCACAATGAGTAAGAATTGTAATTTGTAATACTAAACCGATGAAAATTGGAATCAAAATATTGAATGTAATCGCTAAAGGTACCTAAATAGTATAATTTATTTAAAGAGCACCAAAAATTTTTTTTCATTGTAAAAAAGTTAATATACTTGTTTCATTATTATTACTGCAGTACCATACCCTCAACTGACATGTGTCAAAAATATAAAACCATGTAAAATAGTAAAACAATCAAATAGCCCAGGGCAAACCACATTATATTTGAAAATAATCGAATAGAACATTATGTGTCTCCACAACAATAGTTAAAGTTTAAATGTATCACATTTATTTCTAAACAGATGGAATAGAGTCTAAAAAAAGTATTAATATGGATATAGATCTTGATATTTTAACTATAGAATAAAACAACTCTTTATAATTATAAATATAATATAAGTGTCTTCTCCTGTGATAAACCATAAGCATATAGAAGTGAATAAAAGTAATACATTTTAATATGATTTAAAAACACATTAAAAATGTATAGCTTTAAAAAGTATGACACAATTTAAAAATGCAATATATAACATGTTTGATTTCTAAATATCAATCAATATGTAGTACAATCAACAATAATTAAATGGATAAAAATAAATACATTTCATTTAAATAACAGAGATATGCATTGATATGTAGATAGATCTTGTTGTAAGTGAATACTAAATTATATATGATTATTGCACAATAATGAACATTGGTATTAGGAATAGTGAATTTGTTCTAATTTGTTCAAAACTTGTAGGTATACTATAAAATTTCATATTAGACAACTTTAAGTATAGTGTATGAATATAAAACGCACACTATACTGATAGTTTTTATAACACAGTGTAAAACATAACCATTGTAAAGCAAATATTTTTATTATTATACAATGTTCCAGTGATATTGGGTTTAAGTAAATAAACTATACTAAGACAATAATATTTTAATATTATATTAGGAGAAAAAAAGGGTATTCATAACCAAGCTTTTGGGTACAATACTACTACACTCATGTTTGAGCAATTCTCAATCCATTACTCTGCAACCCACTATGAACAAAGTACACAGTATATTTTAATATATTTTAAAAAGAGATTTAAACCATAGTGGAATAAGAGCATTAGAAAATGTGTAATATTGTTAACTTTATTTGATTTTTGTCATTAGCACCAATGACATTGAATTGGATTCCATTCCAATAAAAAAAGTATAAAGAAAAAATACAACAGCTATATTCTCCCTAAATTATTTGGAAAAATATATCAAATTGTGTTTAACATATATTTAAAAAACAAATTTATAATTATGTAACACATAATTTAAAGACACAATTAAATAACAGTAAAAAAAAAGACTTTTTGTGAACAATAAAATTATAAAAAGTGTTGAACATAAGTTGATGATTTATATGTGTTTGTTATATATATATATGTTTGTTTTTTAAAAAAAAATCATCAAAGTCAATCACATTCCTTCTCATTGGACAAAAATCATTGAAAACATCCAGTAGCTCTCTCCTAATAATATTTTAATTTAAAAATACATAGCTGGTTTTCTTAATTTTAAATCTGTGTTTGTTTTGAATAGCACTAATGACATTGAATTTCATTCCATTTTCCAATGAAAAAAGAATGATGAACACATCCAACAGCTTATTTATGATTTACAAACATAGTAAAACTTACTGGGCTTCCTAATTTTCATGTTATAAATGTTTTTATTTAATGCTCTCCAAGTGTAAGAACTGATTCACTTATAACACTCATTTACTAAAACCGAAAAAAAAAAAAAACATTTGACAAATAATATTTAGTCGAAAGTATGAGTTAAAAATGTGTAATACGTACCAAGATTTCATTATTTTGAACAGAAATCTCATTAGGACCAATGACATTGAACACTATTCCATAAGTATAATGTAAGCGTTTCCCATATATCATAATAGTGATAATAATAGCTGTGTTATGTAAACAATATTACCTATGTTGTGATTGTGTTTTCAGTAACATTTGGTCAATAATTTGAATTTATCCTTTGCATTCAACAAAATATATTGAAAATTTCCCTATAATTTTTGGTAAAAAAAATCAAAATAAATGTATTTACCATATTTTATTACCATATATAAAGCATACAATTGAAAAATAGTATTAAAAATGTAAATCATTTTGTTTTCTTATGTCTATAAAAAGTAACACCAAGTGTAATGATTAAAACTATAAGATTCTTCTCCAACATCATATTTTAAAAACACATTTAATGTATTTAGAAAATGAAATACATACTATGTTTTCTTATTTTTATATCTGAGGTTCTCTTCAATAGTATCATTACAGTCATTAGCTACAGTCATTCACATTGAATTATAGCATTCCAGTCAACTGTAATATGCATATATAATTATTAGATTATAATATGCATAGTACACTACAAAGCTCTATCCTTATAATTTTTGATAAAACAATTCCAAATTAATAATGTATTTAAAATATTATAAACACACATTTAGAGTATAGTTGAATAATAATACAATCTAAAAATGTAATACATACCATCTCTACATGTTTTTAAATGTGTCATTTCATTCACATTGAATTATAGCATTCCAGTCAACTATAATATGCATATATTATTATTAGATTATAATATGCATAGTATACAACAAAGCTCTCTCCCTATAATTTTTGATAAAACAATTCCAAATTAATAATGTATTTAAAATATTATAAACACACATTTAGAGTATAGTTGAATAATAATACAATCTAAAAATGTAATACATACCATCTCTACATGTTTTTAAATGTGTCATTTCATTCAAAATCCTTTTAACAATGTAAACCGACAAATACTATCAGATTCTCAACCTATAGTTAAAAAAAATCAAGTATTATTATCAAATAATCAATCAAATCTCCGATTATGGTACCCATGTTTGATTACCCTTTAACCTACTATTAGGAATGAAAACAATAATTTAACGTTGATTAAAGACAAAATAAAAGCTAAGTTGAAGTTGAATGTAATACGTACCATTTTATTTTGAATAGTATCATTAGCACCAATGACTTTGAATTCCATTCCAATAAGAAAAGTATAATGAAAACATACCAGGTTTTCATTGCTTTTTAGCTGTGTGTAATTATATAACGAAAACAAATAGAAGTCACATATATATTTGTTAATAAGTTAAAACTTAAAGAATGAAAAAAAAAAGTTAAAACTTAAACGAAAAAAAAAACAAATCGATTCCGATATATCAGACATTGACGGCGGCTATACATTTCGGCGGCGGCAGCACAACAATTACTACGCAACAAATGTCAGAAAGTTACAGTCATTAGGTACAGCCATACGTATTTAACTATAAAATTCCAGTCACCAAAGCTCTTTCACTTTAACAATTAAAATTTATTATGTGTTTAAAATATTTTACAAACACATTTAGAGTATAGTTGAATAATAATACGAATAAAAAAATGAAATACATACCATTTTATCTGATTAGAAATCCATATATGTTTTCAAAAGTGTTATTTCGCTCAATCACATTGAATCTTTCCTATGTATTGTATATTGACGAATACTATCAGATTGTCCACCTACTGTTGAAGATTTATACCTACGGTTGAAAATGTACCCGTGTTTGAGTATTTTATAATTCATTGCCTTTGAACGTACTATTAGGAATGAAAACAATCATTTAACGTTGTTTAAAGACAAAATAAAAGCTTAGTTGAAGTTGAATGTAATACGCACCATTTTATTCTGAATAGTATCATTAGCACCAATGACGTTGAATTCCATTCCAATAAGAAAAGTATAATGAAAAAAACATACGGCCATTTGTATATATAAATCTTATCAAAGTTAACGTAATAATTAAAAAGCACAATTAAAAACGTAGCAGGTCTTCATTGCTTTAATTTAACGGAAACAAATAGAATTCACGTTTAAATTTGTTAAAACATAAACGAAAAAAAAAAAAAGTCGAAACTTTAACGAAAAAAAAAAAAAAATTCGGAGCGAGAAAAAAAAAAAAAGAAATCAGATGTTCCCCCGATGGCATCGTTCGTCGGCGGCTGTACAAATCAACGATTACTGCGCAACAAACGTCGAACAGTACGGGCAGGGTTCGAACCGGGTACCTACAGATCCTATCGCCTAACGCCTAATGCCTACCTACCTAACGGTCGAGTTGTTAATCTTGGCGAAAATCGGGACATTTAAACGGTTCGGTGGACGCGAAAAGGTAGATAAGGTAAGCGGACGACCGCGGAGAAGTGACGTCACGCGGAGCGAAACGTCACGGAGGAGCGAGGGAAACAGGTACCGATCGCCGCGATTGGCTAGGTGCTTAGAACGATATATATATGGGTTTTTCATCCGGTCGAATCGGGAAAACGGCTCGTCGGAAAATTCAAAGGACGGCCGAAACGGATAGAGGAGGAAAAAGGCAACGGGATGGGACCGAAGAAATAGGTAAAAAGCTCACGGGGAATAAAAAAAACCGTCGACCAATGGGAGCGCTCAGAAATTTTTTTATATAATAGATTATTGTTTCCAATCCTTCATAGACATTGAAACTGAAGATCACCGATTAGATAATTGGCTAAATGGCCCTAAAATAGAAATACTGTGAATAAAATAATCTCAATTTCATTACTGACGAAATATTGGTACATTCTTCAAATATTTATAGATATTGTTTTATATTTCAGTAATAATATGGTTTCTTAGGAAAATACTAATATACTTCATATAATGTAAAATGTATAAAACTAAATTGAAATAGTCCTGAATTAAAATAGCTACAATAGTAGACTACGCGCCTACACACGTGACCATATATCACGCACTTAAAGGTACAGTTTCCCTGCAGCGTCCAGTCGCCGCGTTTGCCCGGTTTTCTCTGTAGCGTCAGATGCCATAGATTTTATTATTTTATACCACTCAATTAGTTTGATTTTACAAAATTAAATCATAACCACTGCGACCCTTGTCTCATTTACACCCAGTTTTTATTTTTATAAGTTCTAATTTTCGCATTTTTCACAATGAATAAAAATTTAATTTTGAACAATATTATAATAATAATATAATTTGCGAGTTATTAACTCGTGATGAAGAAGTGGAAAACGAATGAACTTAATTCCAAAAAAAGAAAACCATTTAATAATTTGTTCAGAATCTAAAAACATAACTCTAATACAAGAAATAACAATCTATTCTATCCCACTCTTAATACAAATTACGTGTCTAATAGATGCGTTCATCTTTAAATGATTATCGATAGTTCCAATATTTTTAGTTCTTTTAACTATTCACGTTTCATGTAGGTTTTTTTCTAAACATGTCTTTTACATCATCATACTTATTATTTTTTAGATTCTGAACTGAGTGATGGAATCTAATGGTTTTACAATGATCTGTGTCTTTTTTTTTTATTTTTTATTTTTGTGTCTGACGACACCTTTTTTGGCAGTAAAAATGCTTCGATTTGCTTATGTAGCAACTTTTCTGAAAGGAAAGTGAATGTAGATGGTACTTTGGCTAGTCTAAAATCCAACTTTTAAATACTTTTTAAAAAAATCGAAAAAAACGATAAAAAAATTACGAATAAACGGGAAATTTTACGCAAAATCACGTTTTTACAAATTACATTTTATTAAAATGCTCTAACTCAAAAACGAAAAACCGGAACAACTTGAAATTTTCACCAAATCTTTATATTGACGTTTTCTATACATGGTTAAGTTTTCAAAGTATTTTGAAATATTATTTATAGACAATTTAAATTTTCGATTTTTGTAAAATTTTTGTTTTTAAACATCTATCAAATTTAATTCGCACACCGAAAACTCTTGAAAATTGAATACAAGGTTTATAATAAGTTAAACTTATCGTAAATAAAAAACATCGGTGATGGGTTTACTCAAATTTTTTTTATAAGCCGTTAATGCTCAAATTTGTATAAAATGTGTAAAAATCACGATAATTTGCAAGTTATTTTGTAGATAAAAATTCATAAAATTTTTTCTGTTCATACTTAAGGTTCAAAATTTTAACACTAGGTTATCTATAAGCTACTCTTCAAAAATCTTTAAAAAATTTATACCGGACTCGGAGGAAAAAATTTTATGACTGTTTGAAATTCAAATATTTACGAAATTGCATAAAATAGCGATTTTTTTGTCAAACGATTTTAAATATTTGTTATAATTCAAAAAGTATAAGTCGCAGATTTTTGAAATTTTTACCAGCTGTTAAGATTGGCATTTCCTTTACGTCATATTTTTTTCAAAATATTATATTGATTTTTAAGCCACTTATAGGCATTTAAAATATTCGATTTTTTACATTTTTTTACATTTTTTTTTATAATCGGTGATAAAAAAAATTTGGCTCGTACAAAATACTTGAAAATTTAATAGAAGATTCCAAAGAAGTAGATCTTATTATCAAAAATTATTAAAATCCATATGCACAATTTTTGTTTATAAGCGTTTGAACAGCGAATATTGACATAAAATTACATGTAAAATATAATATAATGTATTCTAGACTGACAAACTATGTCGCTGTATGCAACTGCCAACCCATCCTAATTGAAAAATATATTTATCGTTTCAAAATAAAATATACTTTTTACAATATTTATAAATAACAATGTATATCCTAGACAAACATATTAACTTCGTTCAGAATCGTTATTCGTATACAATGATATCTATCATTGCATTCAAATTTAACAAATCCATTGTAATAATGACCTATCCTATAAACGAGGTGCATTCCACCCCCAACTGTACAGCAGAGCGAGGCCCATCCGGTTCTTTTTATGATTCTCATTATTGATATTATTTGCTACTTTAGGCTACCAATAATGTTAATTTGTTAATATTTTTAGCCATGGATCGTAAAGCTCAAGATAATCGTGCTAACCAATTGAACCCGAACCATTATCCAACAGACAACTTTACAAGGGCATAAAGTTAATTTAGACAATCATGCCGACCAGTTGAACCCCAATAACGACAAATATCAAACAAAAAAATGATTTCTATGTTGCATGATTTTACATATATTGCATTTGATTATTATTATCACAATAAAATGATTCATAATTAATATGGTTGTTAACGTACCTACCTACTTTATTATTATTATACCTATACACTACTATTCGGTACTCATAATTCAGATCTTCTTATTCAAGTTTACTATTTAATTACACTGAGACTTGTGGACAATCATGGAACCTATACAACTGGAAATAGATATTTTTAATAATTTACTTATTAATTATGTTACATTAGTACCAACAAATGTACAATATGGTTACGCTCTGTAGTATCAACTGTAATATCTTATATATCGTAAGATCTTTTAAAATATATCGTATATATCTATAATATTTAATATATATATTTATATAATGTATCATGTATGTTGGTAGAATATATAATTTTATAAACAACTATTATAAATAATAAATTATCAAATATAAAATGATTGAAAATTAGGTAGGTATATGGCAGGAAAAGCTATGCTGTCACTCTGAGATGACAATCGACAATTATTACTAGGGCAGTGGACTTATAGCATTTGCATATTTTTTTTGCACAGTCACAGAAATAGCAGAGTAAGAAATAAATACGTTTCATGTTTCCACAAAGCTAGTTTTGAAATTTGATTGTGCATATAAATGCATATTTTGCGGTTTTTTGGTTTTTTAGGCATATTTCTTCCATTTTATACTTTTAGATGCATATTTAAATAATTTAACATTTTACCAATATTTTTCCATCGAAGTTTTTAATTATTTATTTATATAACCAAATTAACATTAAATTTATAAATAAATTATTATTAATAATTATTAATTATTATTAATTATTATAAATAAATTATTTGAATTTATAAATTTTAAATTTTAATCATAATATTAATATGGTTATTGACTAATCCCAGACGCATGTTTTTCCTAAAAACTCGTCTCGACTCTCGAGAGTTGCCAATTAGATTGATTGTCGAGTTATTAATTATTTTTATAGACAGATAAGCACAAAATATCGATACGGACAATGGAGACACCTGTACGGCTGTCGTTGTAATTTATATAATATAGAATTATTATTTTTTGTTCAAAAATATTCATTTTAAAATGCATATTTTATGTTTTGAAGTGCATATTCTGTATATTTAAGTGCATATTTGGTGATTTTTTAGAGCTACAAGTCCTCTGCCCTAATTATTACTATTCTATAAGTTGTGCAAAGCTTACATTTTTTTCCTGTACATTCGCTGTTTCAAATATGTTAAAAATAAATAAACTATACAATAATAGTACTAGAAGTAAAATAAATAAGACCAAATACGACAGTGAGCAACTGGTAGTAGGAGACATGTCGAATTGCTCAGTTTTCAAACAGTTTTTATCTAGTCTTGTTGCTACCGGTGAGAACGGCCTTATATTTCAATCATTATATACCTTATTTTGAGGATTGGCGGATGTTAAGCAACACGTCCAATCAAAGGTTAAACTACTTATGGACGGCTGTTTACTCGTAGGTTTTATGATTTCATGTGAATATTGTTCACATCGTTGAAATTGTTTATACTTTTTTACCAATGGTTTTTCATTATTTTGACTACTATAATGCACCAATAAACTTGAAGTTTAAAAAAAATAATTTTAGTGTTATTTTTTAGTAAGTACATCATGGGGAGTTGTAAAGTCATATTTAGTTTTACACATACTATTTTCACATTGAAATATACGTATTTTAAATATATTATAACAATATTGTTCCATAGGGAAAGAAATTACTACCAGACTATAACAGAAAATACTAAATGGATATATGAAATACAATTTTTAAAAGTAAAAATCAGATGATTTAATAAAATAACATTGTTAAAAATAATGTGGACTAAACCATGTATCAAGAACTTAAGTATTAAACAAAATAAGGACTATAAGTTGCACTATCAGTCCAATGAGGTCATAAATTCAAATGTGTAGTGTTAAATAATATTAATGATGAACTGAATTTTACAGAACTGTGTTGATATCAGGTTTGCAGAAAGTTTTATACTTTTTTTTCCCATTTGATAAACGAAAAATTTCTTGGCAATTATTTACAATTGTTTTCAATAATTTCATGACCATTTGATAATTTTTACTTATATTGCTAGACGAACTACTAGTTTGGATTACTAACTTTAAATTATAATATTTGACATAAACAATTGATTACACAGTGAAATTCAATAGATATTCTTGTAATCAAATATAATTACTGTATTAGTGAACGAAGTTGCGTCATAGTTTTTACATTCATGGATGAAAAATTTGTTATATGTTAAAAAAGAGCTATTGGAAATTTTAACCAGGTATTGAAATTCAAAAATATATATTGACAAGTGAAAATACATTTTCTCTCAAACATAGGCGATATTCAAATAAATGAAACTTTGAAATAATCCAAATGCAATTATGATATTAAGAAAATAGTTTTTAATTTAATGTAATATGACCAATAGTTATAAAGTAAAATTATTCGTTCTGAATCATAATATTATAGTTATGTTATATTTTGAAAATTAAATAAATGTCAACAATTAATAATACTGTACTTTTATTAATAATACAAATATTGAAATATAATAATTTTAAAAAATGTATTACAATAAGTTAGGTACATATCTATATATTAATATTCAATACACTTTTTAAATCAAATCATGTTTTACCATTGATATTTTTGGCAAATATATTTTTTTTTAATTAAAATAGAAATTAATTTAATAGTGTTTTATTTAACACTTAGTTTTCCTTTTAATAATACTTTTCTTAAACACAGATCTAAAAATTCATTAAACAAATAAATAATAATACAATTTGGGAATATCCTGTTTACTAACTTTACATTAACGGTAAAAAAATACTAATTGGAAGTTGACAATTTGACAAAACACACGAAATAGCAAAAATGTTTCAATAAATTATAAATTAGTATCTTCTATGGTTCAATATAAATAACAATGTACATGCTTTATGATTTTGAATTAAAATATTTAATAACTTAACCTAACTAGAAAAATAATATTCTATTGTCTGTACTATAACTGTAGTTGCTCTTTATTTTTAGATATATATTTCATAAGTTCATTAAACTATTCTTGATGTAGTTAAAAAAAGATCTTTATAAAGTTTATTTAATATTGCTTCGTCATCAGCTTTTTCATTGTTTTCAGCATTGTGTTGTTCATCTACGAGTATATCACAGCTTTTCAATTTATTTTGTATAACATCATTTTTTTTTAATGACTTTTCATTTTCAGTGTTAATATTAACAGTTTCTTTATTTGAATTTTCAGTACCGTTAATAATTTCAGATTCCTCATAAGTTACAATATCTCTGTTTTTAATTATAAAGTCACTTTCTTTTTCATTGTTACCTTTAGAAAAATCTTGTTCGTTTTCTTTATCACTGTTACCTTTACAAATATCTTCTTTTTCATCTTCTTCATCTTCAATTTCAGGATCACTACTAATGTTGTTATCAGAGTCTTCACCTTCGAGATTATTTAACATGTGCCTAACAGACTTAAATCCTTGAGCTGATGCAATTGGTGCTAATTGACCAGTTGGATTTCTCCCATTTTTACGTCTACATATGCTGCAGTTGCAGTATCCGCGACAAGGTGGACATGCCCATTTCTTAACATATATCAATAAATAAAAATAGTTATTACAGTTTAATTAATAGTCAATAATACAATTTTGTTATAAGAAATTACCTCGTTTAATAAAACTTCAGCAACATTTTCACCATAACGATTTCCCAAACAAAATCCACAAAACATACCACGGATACCTCTGCATTTTTTGTAGCGACAATATGACTTTTGATCCAGTGTTTTCTGACTAAAAATAAATATTTTAAGTGTTAAATCAATATATTTGCTTTGAATATATATCTGAGGCTTGGTGCAAGAAGGGCCAATGTCATATTTTGACGAAATTTAGCCAATCTTTTTCTTTTTTTTATTCTGATAAAACGGCCAATGTATTAGAAGGAGTATGACCAATTCCAATTTACAGTCAAGATTGGCCATTTTAATTTTTGTCATTAAACATAACTATTATTTTGATAAAAGGGCTTATCATTACATTGGCTAAACATCAATAAAATTATTAATAGAAAAAATGGCCAATGTGTAGTTAGGACTAATGGTATTATGACACAAACTAACTTTGGCCTTTTTTACACTGATTACTGACTGATAATGTTATTTGATTATACTGATAATAAATATTAAATTATTATATTTTTGATTTTTCATCCTTTCTGAACACTACTATAATCGAAGTGTTACCATTTACTGTGTTCCTATAGATTCCTACGTAATAGGCTATTAATAATTATAAATGCAAATCAAAACTATTGCTCAGTAGAATTTAATGAAGTTTATGTTTTTTTTTGTACCTATTAATTACATTGTGTATGAATTCAAGAGCTAGACGATTAATGCAAATGTGTCAAATTAGTAAGTGTATTCTATAATTATTGATAAGTATAAGTTAATGTTTTTTTTTGTAATAATAACATAATAAATTTACCAGGTTCCACGTCTGCAAATTCAAGGAAAAACAGAGAAGAATATTCTAGTACTGACTCAGATTCAATATCCGATATCAATGGTTATTCATCAGATGAGTATGTACCATTTAAAAATAAAATTGATAGTTATTCATCTAACTCGGAGTCTGACAACTCAATTTGTGTAGAAATTAACAAAATTGATAATATTAACACAGAAATACAAAATTATGCTTATTCTATAAAATATACTGTTAATATTGAACAAAATTGCACTTCTAAAGAAAGTCATAATAACTTTACTACTGAGCAAGACATTAACAGTATTGAAACAAATAATTCTGTAATACAGAGTTGTTCTGCTGGTACTAGTATATCACAAAAGAAAAGGGGACGTAAAAAACAAGAGGGTCCTAAAACAAGATAACGTTTAAAAGAAATATTGAAAAATCTAAAAAAACAAAAGGTAAAGAATATGTTAATACAAAGGGACAATTAGTTGCTAAAAAAACTTTACAACTTCCATGTTCTTGTAGACTAAAATGCTCGGAAAAATTTACTCATGAGAAAAGAGAAAACATTTTTAAAAATTTCTATAACCTACCAAAAGATAGTCAAATGCAGTTCATACCTTCATCGGTTGTTGAAACAAATAAAAAAGTGGAAAGGCTCAGAAATGATAAAGAAACGAGTAGAAGAAAGTATACAAGATCATACTATCTATCATCTGGGACTGAAATTAATATAATATAATATATATTATATATTTATATTATACACGCAATATAATAATATATACATTAAGTTTTTTACATAGATTGTGGAATACACTTTGATTGGAAGTGTTTTACATACACATATATGTAAAACACTTCCAATCAAAGTATATTTAATATTAAAAAATATACCAATTAGTTTTTTTTTTTTTTTTTTTTATAGCTAATTGTTATTTGTAAATATTTAGTTTACCGGCATTGATGACAAGTTGTACCATCGGCACTGTACTGCTTTCCCACTGAGCTATATGTAATGTTACTCAACATTTCTTCTGTCACTTTAGATACAGCCAATCGAGGTATAGGTGCAGATCTTTTACGAGCTGCTCTCTTGGAATGCTGCATTTAACATAATCAAATATTGATGAAGTAAAAAAAAATAAATATATTTAATAGTAAATACCTACATTGTTATCACTATAATATTCTTCATCATCATCATTAATAAAATCATCATCACCAAGAGCACTATAATATGCCTCATCATTTTCTGCATTTTTTTTGGCCCAAGGGAACCTTATACGTAAAGAACCATGACGAATTTTTTTAGTTGTTTTTTCGGAGTCACTATCATCATCGCTTCCTTCATTATAATTTGTTGATTTCCTATAGACAAAATGTCAAGTAATAACATTTACTAACTAAGAATATCATAGTATGTATCTTTATTTGTGCAATTTTTTTAAGTATATTTTTATGTTTGAACAATAATAAACAAGAATAAAATATATATATTTCACACTAATATTTATCAAGAGGAAGCTCTTAAGCTCTTAAGCTCTTATTTATAAAATATATAACACCAGCATATTCTGGCAACTAAAAAGCAGTTTTTACTGTCAGTAAAAATTTATTGCACCCAAACAAAATATAAATATAATTACTTTTGTTATGGTTATAACTGATTCTAAAAAAATAGCCAGTTAAATATAATTAAAACATTTTTTTGATAAATGTACAATAATATTTTAAAATGACTATTTTTCATTTACAAAATATCCATCTATACTAAAAAGGGTCTTAAACTAATTTCCATAGAGATCCATTTTGAAATCCACAGAATTTTCTAAACCAAAACATTTTTTTATGCAAATATATAAATACTTATATTATTTGTCCTTAGCCATCCAGACTCAACTGTAAACTCATCATAGAAGTTTATTAAAATTTAAAAAAATATTGAAAATACTTAAATTACTAATAAAACCTATAATTTAACTAAGATAGGTTATACTAGTAAGACAAAAATAAAATGTTATTCATGTAAGTAGAAAGTATCTCAAACTATTGGCTTATTTTGTTTTTATATCTGTTACAGGCAATATGGTTACTTTGTCACACTATTGTTGCGTGCAGTCAATTCAATAGTGATGGTTGAGGATAGGGTAAAAGATTGACTCACAATTTTAAGTTATCACTTATTTATTGAAATAATTCTAAGTTCAAAACATTAATATATTTATGAAACAGACTTGCGTGAAGGTGCTTGCTCTAACCGGACTAAAACACATCTTTCTTTTGGTCTGTTGAGGACCTCCTTATATACTAAGATCTCATATGAAACTACTTGACCCGGACAGGATTATATTATAATCATGTTTATTTTAAATATCCATTTATGGGCATGAAAATGTTTTACCCTTTAGTGGTTAGCCTCGTGATTTCTATTTAAATGTTCTTGTTTTATGTTAATTTATTTATTTAGCAATATTACTGAGCCATTAACCTTAGTTATTATTATGTGGTTGGTCTTTACGATTTTATTACACATGGTTGTTCTTTTAAATTTCTACTTTTTACATGACATCTGTTTTTATAGTATTTTCTATGAATACATCAGTTTATTGTTTAATCATAAGATTTAGTCTAATAATGTATTCCCCTGTTTTAGTGATTACCTTGGGAACCTTCATGTCCGTAACACTATACATAATATAATTGGTTTAAGAATATAATTTAAAAATATCCACAATAATAACTAATGGTAATATACACAATACTCAATGTGATAATAGCTGTTGATTGTTGAGGTTTAAAATCAAACAGTACTATTTTTGAACAATAATACCCACTTTGTTTTTTTCCTGAAATATATTAGAAGGGATAGGGGGATTGTAGACTCTCAGACCCTTTATAAATATGCCCTTGATACACACAATGTATTCATTTTGTTTCATTTGTACAATATTTTCATCACGACATTAAAACAAATTTAATAATGAACATAAAAATTAATATTTTACAAAAAATTATAAAAAGTCTTCAAAATCTAATAATAATACAAATTTTTATTCAATGAAAAATATGGAATGTTAATAGATACAATTTTAAATTAATCAATGAGGACAGGAATTTTTTTTTAAATGCCCTTATAAGCTTTAGTCTTAAAATAATAAATATATTTATCATTTGTGTTAAAAATAACATGCTTTGTCATTAAAATGTCATTCATAAACTATATATAGCAATAGGAAATCTGTAATATCAATATATTAATAAATAATAAGTAGTATTATAGTTAATAACAAAACTGTGCTAGAAGTAGTCGTTTTAAATTAAAAATAATTTATTAAATTTAACTTAAATATTATTATTTTATAATATAAATTAGTTTATACAACTATATATAGTATATATAATATATAATATTATTATTATTAATCAATTGATTTTCCTATTTTGCACAGAGTAAATATTAGTTAATATAATGCCTAGATATTTTACAAAGTGCCTTGGTAATATTTGAAATATTTATGTTCATAATATATTTTATTCACATTGCCTAAAAACAGATGGTACTATTCATAATTCCTAGAAATTATGCATTAAAGTTAAACTATTCATATTGTTGGTAACATAACTATAATAATAAATTATAAACAAATACATTATCATTTATACCTGTTTTCTTGTCTTATGCGGGCTGAACGTCTTACAATAGTTTTACTTGGAGATGATGGATTAGATTTGGTTCTTTTAATACTTGGACTATCAATGGATTTCTGTCTACGTTTTCTACCAAGAGAACTTGGATTCTTTGTAGCAATTTGACGAGTGGATTTTGCTAAAACCTCTGCTGATTGTTTAACATCATCAAATATGTCACTGAACTGTAAAAAAAAAAAAAAAAACGGTTAGAGGCATTCGGGGACTGTCGCGATAAAGCTATTTCATATTAAATAAATAAGAAGTTGATATAATTTTAAATTTTTTTATTATTCTAGTTATTCAGGAATTTGTATTATAGCAACTATGATATTCCATTAATTACGGGATTCCACAGGTAGTGGTCACGCTTTTTCATTACGAAAAATTTTTTTTTCAGACCTGCAATAAAAGCTATGCAATAGCTTAGAAAAAAAAATTGTAAATGAAAGTTAATTAAAGAAATTTATTTTTTAAAAATTTAAAGTATTATTACAAATATTTAATACACAGTGTTAAAATTCCAATTGGTATACTCATCTTTGACACAGAAGTATTATGATGTACATTTTTCAACAATAATAGATTTAATAACATAAGAATGACTTTTTTTTTCAACATGTACATAACAAATAAAATTAAAATAATTCTATCTAGCTTCCAAGACATATAGTTACCCTTATTTGCTATTGAGTCTTTATAATTAGGGTTCTGATTTTATAATATTTGCTAATTGTTATAAGATACAGATAAAAATAGCAAAGTCAGAAATAAATTAGTTTTATCATCTTAATTGTTAAATATTAAGTTTATATTAATAATTAAATAATAATTTTACCTAATAATATAATGCTTTATTTTATATTTTTCATAAATATTGTTTATATTGATTAAAAAATAATATTCATTTATACACTAAGAAAAATTACCACATTTTTGTTTTTTATCACACGTTCTTTTTTACATTTAAAACAGTTAAAAGACTCATACATGGTTGGTCATAAATGTCAGTTTTTGTGATTATCAAAATTCGATACTTAATAATTTATTGACTTAATAATCATTAGAGAAGAAGACTTGTAGCACTTAAAATATTACCTCATAATATGTATTTAAAATATGCACTTAAAATTTTTTTTAGCCATTTTGTTTAAAACTATTAACAAAGTAATTAAGTTTAATAGTAATAATAATTAATAAAAAAAAAACAAATCAAAACAATTACATAATTTAAATATATTATATACCATAGCCAAATAAACAAAATACATTTTACTTAATTTTCTGTAAAGAAACGACATTAGATCATTATCGTTTCTAGGAAAAATGTGTGTCCATGAACAGTCAAAAACAATATTATACGACAAAAACTAAAAATAAATAAATTTTTATACAAACATTTTGACTGTTGTTTGAAATAAAAATGTCACTTTAGAAAAAATCTATTTATGTTAAATATGTCTCAATAAGTATAAAATAGCGTATAAAAGCGTAAAATATGACCTAAAAACCAAAAGGACTCAAAATAAGCGTTTATATGCAAAATAAAATTTCAAAACTAGCTTTGTGAAAGCATAAAATGTATTTGTTTCGTACTCTGCTATTTTTGTGACTGTGCAAAACAAATATGCAAATGATTCAAGTCCTCTGCCCTAGTAATCATCAATGAAAGAAATACATAGTACAAATCAGAATTGACTAACTTTTAAAGACCTGAGATCGATTTCTGAGTTTTTCGAAGGTGACGCGATCGAACATAACAAAAAAAAAAAAAAAGTTGTTACTAAGCAAAAATATATTTTATATATTTGTATGTTACATGTTCCACTACCTTTATTCTTTCTATCCATTAGATTACGTTCATAGGTACATCTATATAGTTATTCAATTTCTGTATGTAATTATATTTTTCACAGGATTTTTCATAATATCTATTAGGTACTATTACTATACTTTATATTACCTTTAAAATTAATTATTGTTAATCTAATTTTTATATTCATGGGTTGGCTGGGTCGACCTGTTGGCTACCCTTAGTATAAATGACATATATGATCGTAGCTTGGCATAGATAATCAATTATGAATGACAATTGTTTGATAATTCTTCACTTCAAAGTTAGAAACAAATGCCATCAACAAACCTATTGTAACCTGTCCTATTGTACATCCTAATTTACTGAATTACATAAAAATGGAAGAAGTTTGTAATGCAATTATTGTTGCATTGGTCTGCAGATAAATCAGAAAGAATTAAAAGAGAAAACAAATGGTTCTTAGAAAGAACAAAAGTCACAAATCATAACCTGTTGGATGAATTATTATTGAAATCAAATGAAAATTAAGAAAATTTTCTTAAAATGGACCATTCAAAATTTTAATTGCAATTATTATGAAAAAGTTGAACCTTAAAAAATTGACACGAATATGAGAAGTTCTACACCTGAAAAAAAAAAACTGTAGATAACTAAAAGATATCTAGCAACCGATCACAGCTTTGAAGATTATCTTTTTAAATTCATCGTCACCGATGTAATCAATCACGAGCGACACGATCGTAAAAAGAAACATTCGTAACTGACCGTGCACGGGGGGGGGGGGCTTTACGGAACACTCGGGCAGCAACAAGTAACCTCTCGCCAACGGGTTGACAACACTGACCTGTCCCTGCATCTCCTTGATGTTCTCCAGTCGCTGACGCTCGTACTCGGACATCTCACCACCGGTCGCCATTGTTCGCAGCAGCAGTGCCGAAGCGGTCGAGGAAGATGGAAAACCTGGGAGAGAAACAGACGACACGAGAAAGGGCGTGCAATGGACGACGGCAGATCGCAGAAAACGGTGTCACGAACGCGGCGGTCGAACAATGGCCCGGTATGGAACATGCATCGTTGCCGGGAGGGTGACGCGGATCGAACGGTTTTTGGCGGCAAACCGACGGGCCAATGAGGATCCGCGTAACAACGGGTTTCGTAAATAACGACGCGCCGCCGGGTGAATTCCCCCGATCGCTTATCCCGCCCCTCACCGCCTTGCCATACGAATATTGTCGGTTTCATATCGGCGGCAACTATTATTATCTCCGAGGGGTTTTTATCATTGCTGTGCCCAGTCCATAATCGCTTTTCTGCGCGACGTTTTCGCCAACGACGTAACAACAATATTATTATTATTATTATTATTATTATTATTATTATTATTATTATTATTATTATTATTATTATTATTACTATTATTACTAATATTATTCTTTAAACTCGAATTGCATTTGTTGCTATCGTTTCCGGGCATCCTCTCTGCGCGCGGAGGAAAAAAACGTGTAAACAATCATGATGGTTTACACTACTGCGACCGGTGAATCCGTAACAATTCTGTTGGAACACCGATTCAAAAACACATCATTCGTAATTGCTTACTTAATTTGCTATGAATTAAAAAAAGTAAAAAATCACAATTTAAAATAATTTGACTCAACATTTTTCACATTATGAATATGAATATTATGTAGTAGCGAAAAAAGTTTAAATGAGCACTATGTAAATAGGTAGCTGGTCATCAAATGCATATCATTTTTAATTATTTAATCCAAACATGCCTGTCTAGATAAAAATTCAATTGATTTTTAACACGCAAACGTTTAAAGCTCTATTCACACTTGTCAGACACGTACCGACAGACACCGTTCCGACACAAACATACTCTGTACACAGTACTCTCACACTTCGATCCAACATCGTTTCGTTTTTAACAAATTTACCTTGTACCATTCGAAATATGTTTAAACAATTTACAAACTGTGATTTGGCAATGATTGCTATTGGTCTAGACGAAGAGGAACAAAAATACTTTATAAAAATACTTTTATACACATGGTCACTACCTATACTTTTGCGTGACAATCAGGGGCGGATTTAAGGCACTGCGAACTATGCGGCCGCATAGGGCGGCAAATTTTGGAAGGCGGCAAAATTATGTTGAAAATTTATTTTGATTTTGTAAAATTAGGTACATAATTTTTAAAATTGTATTTATCACTTAAAAATCTTGAAATTGTGGATTTTGTATTTGTTTATTTTTAGCAAAATAATATTTATATTTTCCCAGGAACTCGTCCACGACAACGACGATAGTATTGTATTATAGCTTATCCTATTGTTTAAGAAATGTCTCGTAATACTATAATAAGGAAAAATTGCATATTAGGTAAGTATTGAAAAAATTAATTTATTTGAGGATATTTTATTAAAGAGATAGTAAGTTTTTTTTAGATGGGGGCGGCAAATTTAATTTGGCATAGGGGCGGAAAATTGTTAAATCCGCCCCTGGTGACAATGGATAGAGGCATTCTCGTCCTCTAACGAGTTCAATTAATAATTCTAAGGCCGGTCTCACACTAGATCCGACTACGTGCAACTATCGATTATGTACGATAACGGACGACTAGTCCGGTCTCACACTCGAAACGACTACGCACCTCCGCCGACTTTGTACAAGCAGTACATCTCACACTTGTCGGAGACATCGACTGTGGTTGTTGTATTTTATTTTATATTTTAAATAGGTACAAATTTCACATTTTCATATTTTTTCTAAACGAAAATTTCAATAAGATGAATGAGTTTTTTTATCTCGTCGAAAGCAGTCGTAGTTTATTAATGAGGCGAAGAAGAAGACGCTTAAGGAGAACAGAATGGGTTAACCATATATTTCAGAAAAGAGTAGAGCATGGTGGTTTCACCATTTAATGGACGATTTAAAAAGTGATCCAGAGAAAATCTTGAATTACATCCTTGTCCATGATTGTTATATTTTTAATGGTTACAATAATGTCAAAATTACAAAATGTTACTGCGCAAAGTCGTACGGACTGCGGACAAAAATCCAAGACAGTTGGGACCAAGTCGCAGGTCGGAGCTAAACGCACGTGATCGCACGACAAAATCGGGTTTAATGTGAGAGCGCTAATTACATTATCAAGGTCGGGAAAGTCCGTGCGTAGTCGTCCGACTACGTACGACCAAAAGTCGCATATAGTCGGTTCTAGTGTGAGACCGGTCTAAGTCCATGGAAATATTAATTTAAATAAATAGTAAGAAAATATGTTTACCGAATGATGTGCCAGCGAATGACGGCAGACGGATAAAATTAGTCTGTTGTTCATTCACACTTATCAGTCGTGTTCCGACCCGTTCAGACACGTGCCGTTCCGACAAAACATTCTCGCGCGAAATGTTGGACGGACGCTGTCGGATCGATACGTGTATGAACGGAACGGAACGTTTAAATGTGAATTACCTATATTTAAACACACATAAAAATATTTTGCGGAACGGTACGGTACGGTGTCTGTCGGTACGTGTCTGACAAGTGTGAATACAGCTTAAAGGCTACATCTCCGACACGAACCACTGGGCCCCGCCAATGGTATAAACAATATTTTAAAATTTTATAAAACTCTAACTTAATTTATTGATATTTCATTTTTTCGTCTAAAGATCAATCGCATTAAGATTTATTTAATAATTAATGTAGATTTTTTTTTAAATAAATAATTATATTTAATAACGATTTATTCGACTTGAAACATCTTAAGTGCACATTACAGTACATAATTTAATTTATTCGACCATACAATTACATTTTTACCGTAATAAAGATCAATAAAATATTGTATTTTACTAAAAGTTGTAGTCTTGCATCCTAACATAACCAAAAAATTTAAAAGTAAATAAGTTACTTACATGAAATAGTTTAAAAGAAATTAATTAACGCTTTTCGTAAATTATTTTTCTTGATAAACTAACAAGTATAAAATCAGCATGGTTAAAGGTTTTTAAAGGTATAAATATACGTTTATGGTCGATATTCACAGAAACGATTAAATTTAATAAATTTATCAGGAGAAATTAAGAAGACGTGATACTTAGAAGTAAAGGGTGGATTTTCATGTATTAGCATTTATTTTCCTTTAATAATAAAATATGCAGAGTTGAATAGAAAATTGATCTGTAACCTATAGAATATGAAAGTAAAATATTGATAAGTTGCATATATTTGCATATTTCGATTCATTTTTCTTTTATAGCATATTTATATTTTATTAGTGTATAGTTCGATATCTTTAGATTTTACTGAATATTTAACATTGAATTATTGTTTATTTAAATTATTATTTTTGAAATTATATCTTTATCGATAACATGTTTCAATAAAGATAAAATAGACATTATTCTATAAATACATATTATGCAGCATAGGAACATAGATAATATTTTTATCTATAAGTGATCGAAATTCGATTTTCGGGTTATAACTACAGCAAGGCCACCCGCAGGGTGGTCCAGGTGGGGCCACGGCCCCCCCGCTCTTTAGGATAATTTGTTTAAAATTTCGATGTTTTCTCATACATATAAATATTTGATCAATATTTTTTAGATTCTGAACGGAGTGAAGAATGTATTGATTTTACAATGATGTGTGTTTTTTTTTTTTTTTTTTTTTTTTTTTTTTTTTTTTTTTTTTTTTTTTTTTTTTTTGTGTCTGTCGACACGTTTTGGGGCAGTAAAAATGCTTCGATTGCCTTATGTAGCAACTTTTCTGAAAGGAAAGTGAATCTATTTGGTACTTTGGGGGGTCAAAAGTTAAAAATTTCCAATATTTTTTAAATGCGACGGGAAAAACCATAAAAAAATTTGGGAAAAACGGGAGTTTTTACGCAAAACCAGTTTTTGACATAATCAAATTTTTTATTTTGCTATAACTCAAAAACTAATCGATGTAAATACTTGAAATTTTCACCAAATGTTTAGATTAGCGTTCTCTATACACCATTAAATTTTCAAAGTATTTTGACTTTTATTAAGCTATTTATAGACAATTGAAATTTTCAATATTTTTAAGTATTTTTTTTTTAAATAACGATAAAATTTTTTTGGCTGCCTAGAAAATCTTGAAAACTTAATACAAGGTTTCTTATAAGTTGTTCCTTAACTGATAAAAAAAAATCTAAAATCGTAAGTCACAATTTTTTTTTATAAGTGCTCAAAGTTACAATTTATACGAAATATGTAAAAATCACGATAATTTGCAAGTTATTTTGTAGATAAAAATTCATAAAATTTTTTCTGTTCATACTTAAGGTTCAAAATTTTAACACGAGGTTGTGTATAAGCTACTCTTCAAAAATCTTTAAAAAAATTTCTACCGGACTTAGAGGAAAAAATTTTATGACTGTTTGAAATTTAAATATTTACGAAATTGCATAAAATAGCGATTTATTCTCAAACGATTTTAAATATTTTTTATAATTCAAAAAGTATAAGTCGCAGATTTTTGAAATTTCTACCAGCTGTTAAGATTGGTATTTCTTTTATGTCATATTTTTTTCAAAATATTATATTGATTTTTAAGCCACTTATAGGCATTTAAAATATTCGATTTTTTTACATTTTTTTTTTATAATCGGTGATAAAAAAAATTTGGCTCGTACAAAATACTTGAAAATTTAATAGAAGATTCCACAGAAGTAGTTCTTAAAGTCATTCAAAAATTATTAAAATCCATAGGCACAATTTTTTTTTATAAACGTTTCGTTTGAACATCGAATATTGACATAAAATTACATGTAAAATATAATATACTGTATAATATTCTAGACTGACAAAGATATCGGTTTTTTTTAAAATGCTCTAACTCAAAAATGAAAAACCGCAACAACTTGAAATTTTCACCAAATCTTTATATTGACGTTCTCTATACATGGTTAAGATTTCAAAGTATTTTGACATATTTTGACTTATTTATAGACAATTTAAATTTTCGATTTTTCTAAACTTTTCGTTTTTAAACATCTATAAAATTTAATTGATTGAGCGAAAACTCTTGAAAATTTTATACTAGGTTTATAATAAGTTAAACTTATCGTAATTAAAAAATATCGGTGATCGGTTAACTCAATTTTTTTTTATAAGCCCTTAATTCTCAAATTTGTATAAAATGTGTAAAAATCACGATAATTTGCAAGTTATTTTGGAGATAAAAATTCATAAAATTTTTTTTGTTCATACTTAAGGTTCAAAATTTTAACACTAGGTTATCTATGAGTTACTCTTCAAAAATCTTTAAATAAATTTCTACCGGACTAAGAGGAAAAAATTGTATGACTGTTTGAAATTTAAATATTTACGAAATTGCATAAAATAGCGATTTATTCTCAGACGATTTTAAATATTTGTTATAATTCAAAAAGTATAAGTCGCAGATTTTTGAAATTTCTACCAGCTGTTAAGATTGGTATTTCTTTTATGCAATATTTTTTTCAAAATATTATATTGATTTTTAAGCCACTTATAGTCATTTAAAATATTCGATTTTTTTACATTTTATTTTTATAATCGGTGATAAAAAAAATTTGGCTTCTACAAAATACTTGAAAATTTAATCGAAGATTCCACAGAAGTAGTTCTTAATGTCATTCAAAAATTATTAAAATCCATAGGCACAATTTTTTTTTATAAGCGATTGAACATCGAATATTGACATAAAATTACATGTAAAATATAATATAATGTAGAATGTTCTAGACTGACAAATGATATCGGTTTTTTTAAAATGCCCTTACTAAAAACGAAAAACCGCAACAACTTGAAATTATCATTAAATCTTTATATTGACGTTTTCTATACATGGTTAAAATTTCAAAGTATTTTGACATATTTTGACTTATTTATAGACAATTTAAATTTTCGGTTTTTCTAAATTTTTCGTTTAAAAATAAAATATACTTATATAATATTTATAAATAACATTGTATTATATTCTAGACTAACATATGAACTCCGTTCAGAATCGTTATTCGTATACAATGATATCTATCATTGCATTCAAATTTAACAAATCCATTATAATAATGACCTATCCTATAAGCGAGGTGCACTCCACCCCTAACTGTACAGCAGAGCGAGGCCCATCCGGTTCTTTTTTTCATTTTTTATTATATACCTACATTTAAAACAAAATAATATTATATCCTAATTTATTGCAATTTAATAAAAAACATAATTTATGATAAGTGTATTGTTTATCGCCCCCCCCCCCCCGAGAAAAATTTCTGCGGGCGGCCTTGAACTACGGCCCAAATAAAAGCTCTTCTCTGAATACATGTTTTTAGTCGACAAGAAACAGATGTTTAATTCTAAAGCTTTCAAAATATTTTAGAAGCAATAATTATTCAGTTTAATGCACAGTTAAATAAGTAAAATTAACTACATTTTACATTACTTTAAAAAATTAATAATTGTAATGATTAATTTAATTTTAGATTTATTAGACGTAAAATCAGTTTTCGACATAATCAAATTTTTTATTTTGCTATAACTCAAAAACTAATTGATGTAAATACTTGAAATTTTCACCAAATGTTTAGATTAGCGTTCTCTATACACCATTAAATTTTCAAAGTATTTTGACTTTTATTAAGCTATTTATAGATAATTGAAATTTTCAATTTTTTTAAGTATTTTTTTTTTAAATAACGATAAAATTTTTTTGGCTACCCAGAAAATCTTGAAAATTTAATACAAGGTTTCTTATAAGTTGTTCCTTAACTGATAAAAAAAAAATCTAAAATCGTAAGTCACAATTTTTTTTTATAAGTGCTCAAAGTTCCAATTTATACGAAATATGTAAAAATCACGATAATTTACAAGTTATTTTGTAGATAAAAATTCATAAAATTTTTTCTGTTCATACTTTAGGTTCAAAATTTTAACACTAGGTTATCTATAAGCTACTCTAAAAAAATATTTAAAAAAATTTCTACCGGACTTAGAGGAAAAAATTTTATGACTGAAATTCAAATATTTACGAAATTGCATAAAATAGCGATTTATTATCAAACGATTTTAAATATTTGTTATAATTCAAAAAGTCGCAGATTTTTGAAATTTTTACCAGCTGTTAAGATTGGCATTTCCTTTATGTCATATTTTTTTCAAAATATTATATTGAATTTTAAGCCACTTATAGGCATTTAAAATATTCGTTTTTTTTACATTTTATTTTTATAATCGGTGATAAAAAAAATTTGGCTCGTACAAAATACTTGAAAATTTAATAGAAGATTCCACAGAAGTAGTTCTTAATTTCATTCAAAAATTATTAAAATCCATAGGCACAATTTTTTTTTATAAGCGTTTGAACAGCGAATATTGACATAAAATTACATGTAAAATATAATATAATGTATTCTAGACTGACAAACTATGTCGCTGTATGCAACTGCCAACCCATCCTAATTGAAAAATATATTTATCGTTTCAAAATAAAATATACTTTTTACAATGTTTATAAATAACAATGTATTATATCCTAGACAAACATATGAACTCCGTTCAGAATCGTTATTCGTATACAATGATATCTATCATTGAATTCAAATTTAACAAATCCATTATAATTATGACCTATCCTATAAGCAAGGTGCACTCCACCCATAACTGTACAGCAGAGCGAGGCCCATCCGGTTCTTTTTTCAGATTAAATCAACCATACAAAATGACTGTTTTTTTTTTTTTTTAATTCATCCATTTTATTTAAGTTTTTAACAGTTTAAATAAATATAATTAACTATTTCATTGCATATTTTGACGCGTTCACATTTTTTTTATGCATATAATGACGTTTTATTGAGCATATTTTAAAATTTATAAAGTATATATTACAATTTTTTGGGAGTATCAACATCCACCTTTTACTTATAGGTGTTCAATTGTTGTATAATAGTTCATTTTCATTTTTCCGAACAATTGTAAGATAATTGTAGGAATTGATACTCAAAAATGTGTCCCGAGCTCCATAAATCGACAATGATACATTCTACAGTACAGGCGTATAGCGTATTACTAGTGTGTGACGAGTGATCGCGTTCGTGAAACTATACCTATACCTATGGTGACCAGTTATAAAAATTTAAAAAAAAGTACAATTTAAAACTTAGCTCCTCCTCATAATTTGCCCAATGCGTATACTATTCTACCCGTTTTACCCATGTCATAGACATAGCCCATACTTCATACTATATAGGTCATCTCCTTCCACAAAAATTATTATTTTTTTTTATCTGAATACTTCATTTTTTCATTATTATTATCAACTATAAAAACCAATTATTTGAAATTATACTGTAAACTCATTTAGTGTGTGTCCTTATAATGCAAATATTTGAAATTTAAGTAATTTAAAGTAAACAAACTAAAGGATAAATTATTTCTTAATGGTAAAAATACCAAGTGTAAAATTTAAACAAATAAATACATAGCTTTACTTATATACTCGTATTTATAAAATATACAAACTTTATACATTTTGTATAATTCAAAGTATAAAAAAAGCATAAACATATATTTAGTCAATAATATTTTAAAAAAAGAGTACAATTTCATGTACTTAACACTATTGTTAAGGACACTAGGACACGCATCAAAAAAGAGTACTGTCCTACGAAAAAGAGCACGTCTGGTTACCATACCTATACCTAAAATAATAATTTATTTACGATTTTTAGATATAAAACCCATGTTGTACGGGACAAAACCATTGGGAGCAAATTCATAGTAGAGGTTCATTTTTTTAAAACTATTTTTGAGAAGAGCACACACAATACATATTAGTGATATTAGCGTTTTTAGTTTTACAATAATTTATTTCAATAATTTTTAATAACTAAACAGATAACTTAAAATTGTATAAGTATGTACACGTAAATAAATTTGATTTAATTTTTGTTAACGAAAAAATAAACACCAAGTCACAAGTAAATGTCCTTCTGTTTAAAGCAAAAAAAAATAAAGAAAATCTACTATTAATTTACACTGAATGGTTTTTGTTTCACGTAGAACATTTTTTTAATAGTATATCACGTCCTATATAATCTTTATCGAAGCTCAACCTATTGGTTTTTAATTTTATAAATATTATGTTAATATAGTTGGAATTATCGCACCGTATTATTCACACGGTCGTAAATATAATCACGTATAGTTTCTTGGGACAACATCGTTAAAAATAGTTAGGTAATAATTAGTACAGTCGATTATGTTATAGCATTGATTAAGAATAATATAATATACTATTACATTTTATATCAATCAATGGTAATATTTTGTCAATATATAAGTAAAAAACCGAATGGGCCTCGCTCTGCTGTACACTTGGGGGTGAAGTGCGATTCTTCATAGGATAGGTCATTATAATGGATTTGTTAAATTTAAATTCAATGATAGGTATCATTGTATACGAAAAACGATTCTGAACGGAGATTATATGTTTGTCTAGAATATAATACAATGTTATTTATAAATATTGTAATAAGTATATTTTATTTTGAAACGAAAAGTTTAGAAAAATCGAAAATTTAAATTGTCTATAAATAAGTCAAAATATGTCAAAATACTTTGAAAACTTAATCATGTATAGAAAACGTCAATATAAAGATTTGGTGAAAATTTCAAGTTGTTGCAGTTTTTCGTTTTTGAGTTAGAGCATTTAAAAAAAAACCGATATCATTTGTCAGTCTAGAATACGTATTATACATTATATTATATTTGACATGTAATTTTATGTCAATATTCGCTGTTCAAACGCTTATAAAAAAAAATTGGGCCTATGGATTTTAATAATTTTTGAATGATATTAAGAACTACTTCTGTGGAATCTCCTATTAAATTTTCAAGTATTTTTTAGGAGCCAAATTCTTTTTATCACCGATTATAAAAATAAAATGTAAAAAAATCGAATATTTTAAATGCCTATAAGTGGCTTAAAAATCAATATAATATTTTGAAAAAAATATGTCATAAAGGAAATGCCAATCTTAACAGCTGGTAGAAATTTCAAAAATCTGCGACTTATACTTTTTGAATTATAACAAATATTAAAAATCGTTTGAGAATAAATCGCTATTTTATGTAATTTCGTAAATATTTAAATTTCAAACAGTCATAAATTTTTTTCCTCTAAGTACGGTATACATTTTTTTAAAGATTTTTGAAGAGTAGCTAAGGTAGATAACCTTGGGTTAAAATTTTGAACCTTAAGTATGAACAGAAAAATTTGTATGAATTTTTATCTACAAAATAACTTGCAAATTATCGTGATTTTTACACATTTTATACAAATTTGAGCATTAACGGCTTATAAAAAAAATTTGAGTAAACCGATCACCGATATTTTTTAGTTACGATAAGTTTAACTTATTATGAACCTTGTATTAAATTTTCAAAAGTTTTCGGTCTGCCAATTAAATTTGATAGATGTTTAAAAACAAAAATTTTACAAAAATCGAAAATTTAAATTGTCTATATATAATATGTCAAAATACTTTGAAAACTTAACCATGTATAGAGAACGTCAATATAAAGATTTGGTGAAAATTTCAAGTTGTTGCGGTTTTTCGTTTTTGAGTTAGAGCATTTTAAAAAAATGTAATTTGTAAAAACGTGATTTTGCGTAAAATTTTCCGTTTTTTCGTAATTTTTTTATCGTTTTTTTCGATTTTTTTAAAAAGTATTGAAAAGTTGGACTTTAGACTAACCAAAGTACTATCAACATTCACTTTCCTTTCAGAAAAGTTGCTACTTAAGCAAATCGAAGCATTTTTACTGCCAAAAAAGGTGTCGTTAGACACAAAAATAAAAATAAAAACACACATCATTGTAAGACCAATAGATTCCATCACTCCGTTCAGAATCTAATAAATGATAAATGAAAATGAATGAAAGCATCACCTGAAAACTATCCAATATTTCAAAGCAGATCGACAAAGATAAGATTCATTTGTAATCTTTTAAAGTATATGATTTACTACATGTTATTATATATATTTTATATTATAATTGTATAATTATGCAGTAAATGAATTGGAATAATAACTCAATATTTCTACAATTTTCTTTACGAATCAATTTAAGATAAGCATCATTTAATTAATAAATTTGTAAAAATAAAAATAAACAAATCATGGAACAATGTTACGTGATAGTATCATTTACTATGTTTAAATTGTTTTAAGTTTAAAGTGTTAAGTCCATTTAACTTAATATGTAGGTAATAAATGAAATATAATAGTCTCAAAAATATTTTAATTCATAATTAAGTTTATTTTTAAACAGCCTATGAGTTATAAGTTAATGTATCAGAAATAAACCAAAAATTTCAAATTTGAGATCGAAAGACTAAATAGAACATTTAATATCAAATTATTTTTTGGACATATTTTCAAAGGTGTACGAATTACATTGTGATACATGGCCGTATTCAGAGAGGGTTCCAGATTCAACTCCCTCCCCTCTGAAATTTCATAGAAAAATATATTTAAATTGTTTTATCTTTATATTTCTGAAAATCGTGAAAAATGTTTTTTATCTAGATTTTTCTTTTAATTTCATAGCCAAAAATAGAATAAAATTATAATAAATTTGTGACGGTTATCGTTATGGCCAACCAAGGTTTATATACGCGACAATAAATGAATGTTTCGTGACACGTATTAGTGCACGATTATAAAGAACTTCTTTATAATAAAGTTCTTTATAATCGTGCCTTAGTGTACCTTATCAGAAAACGACGATAATATTTCAGTATAGAATCACAACTATGCATATAGTACGGTTTTTTATCCGTTAACGCACAAGCTGCAACCGACAGCAATTGTAGATTGAAAATTAATACTCCCTTGATGAAGGAATAGCCTTTCATGATCATTTTTCATACTGTATTATCATTATTTTATTTATAAATTATTGTTTTTTTTTTTAACATAATTTAGTGTATTCTGCATGTAATACCTAATATAATAATTTCAATATGTGTACTTAAAATTTTCCAATGATATAGGTATTTATATAATACTTTTTATTACTATACTATGAATCAATTTTTGATTGTTTTTTTACCAATTTCTACTCTCTCTTAACTCATAGGTTACTACAATTATTTTCTCTATATTAGTTATTTATCTTTCTTTCTTCTATATACTAATAAATTAATCTATTTGTTTAACTCCAATGATACCATTAAGTCATTTCTTATTCTGATTACTTTATAATTTGTTTGATAATACTGTCTTTTTATAAATAAATAATATAATATAACATATAATTTATGTTATATGTATTTTAAAAATAATACACTTTATAAAATTTCTTAGTCGTTTAATAATTAAAATCAATATAAGAATAAAATTATATACTGTAAATTAAAATTTCACATAATGCCATTGTATTTTCAGCTATCGATAAAGGTTTTTTTTTTAAATCGTCATAAAGTTCCCAATTACCCCCACACCTTCTTCCATATGTTGTGTAGTGCCCTATAGAGCTTCTAAGAAAACTTTTGCCTGGTCTATAATTCAATACTCCTCTTAGTTTATACGATGCTTCGTTATAAATTATGACTTTAGGGATATCACATAATTTTATAGTAATATGTGGTGCTATTTCACTGCTTTGCTGCATGTTTTCACCTGTAAAAGAATCGTAAATATAATCGTATGCACTAATAGCTCAAAGAGAAAAAATATGAATATAGTATAATCAGCAGTCGACAGTTTTTATACGAATGACTTGTATCATCAAAATGAATTAAACCCGAAAATCCGATACGAAAAATACAATAAATCAGGATAAAAATAGATACAATTTTGTAAATCAAGAATCTAAAAATATTATTTATGACAAAAATAAATACATAACATTGTAAAATATATACATAATAGAATCTATTAATAATCTAATAAAACCATAATATTCCAATACAAATCTCAGACATATTATATTACTAATCTAGATAATATAGATTGTTGTATTTCTAGTAAGTAAGTTATGAATTTTAAATTGTGCTGATAAAAACGACTTATAAAAAATAAAAAATAAAAACTAATTATAAATATGGTTATACAAACTCATACAAATTTCGCTTAATATTTTCGCGAAGAAAAAGAAGAAATTTCCGAATGAGGAGGGCGGGGGACACGGGAAAATGAGTTTTTTGATTATTACGTGGGAGGGGGTTGCATACAAATTCTAAAAATGGTCATACAAATTCATACAAATTGAGTTCTTGAACCCTGCAGTATCAAACATATAAATAATTATTTATTTACATTTGGTGGGGCTGAAGACATATGTCTCCAGCCCCCCTTCTGTATTTTCGATATTGCTCGAATACTAGTGTCGTACAAATTCTAAGAACTGTCAAACAAATTCATACAAATTACGTACAAAATATTTGAATAGAAATTTTCAAGAATTTCTTTGGTGGGGGGTCGGGAACATGTACCTACGGAAAACGCGTAATCGAGATTCACTCGATATTCACGGAACCGATCGGAGGGCGACCGTTCCTAATGCGTGTCGAGGTGTATATTTATAAGACCGGTCGGATTTACACAGTGATGTACACACAAGCATATGGACGAATTGACTATATCGATTAATTGCACACAAAGTTTAGCGATTATCGAGTCACGTGTCCCACATTCATCGGTTTATGATTTTTCGATCATTGCAAATTATTCCCGAACAGAGTGAGGATTACCCCAATTAAGATTATGATTACAATTTGATTCGGAACAGTAGTTTCATATTGAGGGGTGAATAGCCCTCCAAAAAAACCGAAAGCCCCCTAAAATTACTTGAACATTTTTCGAAGTAATAAATAGGTTATTAAAATAGTTTTTCAAAGGAAGATTTAAGCCCCCTCACCTAAAATTCAATAAAATCTCCGGCTATGATAACCTTTACCCATGTAACCTATTACATTAAATACATTATTTACATCGAATAGAAAAGAATCAATTATAGGTTTTGATTATTTTTTTAATTTACATCACATTATTTCTTAATATATATTTATAGTTAATAATTGTGATTAAATTTAAAGAAATAATAATTTGGTTGATAGGTTAAGACCAAACCTATCAATCAAATGTTGATGGGGAGTAACCACTAATTTCACACAAAATGAGAATTTAATTATTTATAATATATTTATAAATATAATTTAATTTAAATCAAACAAATTTCAAATTTCTTTAAATCAACGATTTCATTTATATGAATGTAAATACCTATTGTATTTACTTATTTAATATTGGTGAGGGGTGTCCTCATCGAATTATTACTGTATTATCTTGCTTTTTGAAAATCAATCAACATTTATTTAAAAATTATATTAACTCTTTACTAATTTTTGTTTTATTTTATTATTACTTTAGTAATAATGAAACTTGTATGAAGTGATATTTTTGGTTGCATACTCAATGCACATTAATTTATAATCGGTTTATAATTTGTAACAAATAATAAAATACATGCGGTACTACTACATTCAGTATTCGTTTGTCCGTTTTTAAAATCAGATTTGATAAAATTAATTTCTGAAAAGTGACGTCCATGAATAATTTGAAGAAAAATTGACAATGGAAGCAATGTGTGTATTTTTAAAGTGGTACATTGTAGTTTTATGATTTATTATTAAAATAAAATAATGTAATAAATATTTAAATTTTTTAAATTGTTCGTGTACAACGGCATTGGTTAATTCGTTAAATATCGATAATGTGTTTTTACTTTATCGTGTTTCATAGTACTATTTATCACAGAATACATTAAATCGGCTTGTTTGTAAACACTAAGATAATATTGATAAATTCTTTAATTTTCCAAAATTAGTATGACCGCACAAGTAATCCGTCGTTGCTAACATTGCTGCCACCACCATGATTGATATTTAAAATATAAGAACATATTATTATTAGTTTCGTTCGCAATGGAGAGTACTCCGTTTTGATATAAATAGAGGCTGATCAGTGGCACTCGTTCAATATCAATCGTTCTTTTGCCTTTTACGGTTTTGTGATTACAAGTGAATTTGTCTTCTATGGTATTAGTAAGTATTTGGCTATCATTATTTGATCGTGTATTTTTTTTTACATTTTTAGCTATTTGTATGTAAGTCATTTTTTGTAAAATAATTAAATTTTATCTAGCTGCCCATTATAATTTAAATTTTAAAATGAATCAATTAATTTAATATACACATTTTAACAGATTTAATTTAAAGGGGCTGTAGACGATGCAAAAAATCACGTAAAACAGGCCATAAGCTAGACAAAACTGTGGGACTTTGGCTTGATGGATTTTAATTTTGAAAACAAATTGAAAATCTTCAACACCTTAAATAAAGCTTGATCGAAGGAATTTTCATTATTACAAAAATTAATGGTGTACTTAAATATATAAAATACATAAATTATTGTTTTCTTAAATTGTCAATATCTTATTGCTTGATTAAAGTATAGAAAATTCCTTCGGTCATTCCCTAGCTAACACAGGGACTAAATTAAATCTGTTTTCAAAACTAAAATCCGTCAATCCCAAGTCTCCCAATTTTGTCTAGCTTTTTAGCATTTTTGACATTTTATTAGCGTGGCGTAAATTCGATCAAATCGTTATCTTGACATACGCCTGCGCGTGCGTAAATATATAATTACTCGTTCATAGATACTAGGGTAACATTCGATTCTAAGAAATGTTGGATAAGAAAATAATTATTATACTGCGGGCGCTATGAGAACGGAAGTTGACGGCGAACATAATACGTATATATACGTATATATAATTTGTATTTGCAAGACATAAATAAATATACAATAATACAAAATAATAAATTTAGGTATACGTCAGTCATAGTCCGCGCATTTTCGAAGTGTCAATAGTCATTTCACATTGATTACGTGGTTGTGCGATTGTGAATTTTGAATAAGTATTGTCTGGATTTTGAATTAAAAATTATTTTTTACAATTTTTGAACTGTTATCCGTATGGATAGTATGGATACAAAAAAAGACAAGCATTATGGGAAAAAACCCAAACCTTTATTAAGTAAAAGGCAAACAAAAAAAGGATAAGTTATTTGTATACAGATTTAATGTATGAAAAAATTGAAAAAGACGATGATTTCTGGAATAAAAATATGAAGTTTATATATAAATAACAACGTTTTTTTAAAGATTACTTTTTATCCGAAGTTTTAAAAGACAAGTCTAATATTGAATGAATAAATATAATATTTACGAGAATAGAAAGTTACATTTATTCAAACCCTTTTTTAAAAAAGTTTTTATTATTCATTTATCACGATGGTCAAATCATTTTTTGGTTCATAACCTATGTAAAATAATTAATAAATCGCACTATCAGTACAATTAGGCCACAACTCAAAATTTATGATTTTTGTGTTTTTGGTGTCTATGAATTTGTAATTTTTTTCTCTTTTTTGGTAGTGGGGCTATCTACCTCTTTATATTAGTACTGATAATATTTGACGATTACCTTTATTGCTCTGAACGTATATGTTCAAATCCTTAGGACAATTTGGCCGTAAAACGAAATGTGGCTCGTTTACTAAAAACCACATGATTAAAATCACAACAAAATTATAAACATGAATCCACCGTCAACATTTTTTTTTGTCTGATGAAAAAATTGTCATAATATTCTAAACTTTCATATTGATTTCCTGAACATTTGATTTTTTCGAGTTGTGGCCTTATTGTACTGACAGTGTAAAATATTAATAATAATATAATAATAATAAAAATGATTACGTATTTTAGTATTTATGTAAAGATATATATTATGGCCGTGGCGACTTGTCATATTATCCGGTTTATGCAGTTGTTAAAATATTGGGCGTCGTTATCATTACTTTTGTTTGAAATTTCGAATTTTAAATTTTGATTTGTCTGTTGTTGTTAAAAACTAATGTGTAGCTCCTAGAGAGGGTTTTTTTTATGATATATTCTTGTCATCTTTAATACTATGGACAATTAAAATGATCGGCGTTATGGATCATAATTGATGGCGGGTGGCACAATTCTAATAAATATTATATAATTGTAATAATAATTAATATTTATTACCCGATGTATTTGTTTTGGTCCGCCGCCGGTACGTAATTATTCAATAGCGAGTACAAAAATATTCTTATTTTGATTTTCGATTAGTCTGGTGTCTGCAGTTTGAGAATAAATATAATATTAATATGGCTATATTCTCATCAATAATCAACATTGGGCAAGGCTATTATATTATTATTGTAGTTCCAGGAATCATAATGTGTGGCCGATAAACGGTTAGTAGCACGATAATGGGTTACTCACACTAATGTTCATTTACTTCTCACACACTGACACGGCGAAAATATAAAAGTGTATGAAATACCTAATTATTACTCCTTAAAACATGACACGCTCCAGCCACCTTAATTTAGGTTAAAAAAGTACGTTTTTGAGATTCATTTTGCACGAGGTGTTATTGTTACCACATTAAATATTTGCTTTGAGATTATATTTATTTATCGTTTCGACATATTCCGTAAGGCCATAATATATTAAAAAGAATTTAAAAAAATTTATAGTATTTTCAAATAATGAACATATTGTACTATGCTTTAATTTTTATAAATGTTAGAAATACTTCAGCTGCACGATCCATTAATTATGTAGGAGTAATGGAGTAATTGTATAGTGAATGAGGCAATAAAACGACTCTTGGGATTTGTCTACCGAAACTCAAAAATTTTACTCAACATTTTCTTTCCCGCTACTTTTTGTCTTACTATTGTAGTATTTTCTTAATAGCAATCAAGTGTGTAGGTAGATTATTTATGTAGTTAGGAGTTTGATGTATTTATATAATAATTTAATTTATCATTACCAGGGCTCGGAAGTTTTAGCAAATGCATATTTTTCTTGGTTCGTTCTAGAACATCCAAATTAAGATACAAGCATGTTTCACACTTCTCTGATGTCATACACGAAATTTAATTTTGCTATTTTTTGCATGTGTACGGTTTTTACCGCTATTTTGCTAATTTAAGGTTTTTAGTGCTATTCTTGGAAATATTTTCACATAAATACATACTATGGGAGCTATTTTGCTAATTTGGAGTTTTAAATGCTGTTTATGGGCATATTTTTAGATAATAAAGGAAACAAATACATATTGTTGAAAAACCAACATACCTACTAAACAGCCGTATGTAAACGAAAACAAATTTTATTTTAAGGGGCCTGCTCGTGCCTATTTAATAAGGGACAAAATTCAGGCAATTTATATTCTTGACGTGTATGCCCTTTGTGTTTGTGTTAGTTGTAAATTATTATTAGTGTGAGTGTGGTTCATCGCGTGTACTCTACCACCTTCCGCTCTATAATAGATACATCGTTAATCGTTATGGTAAATTTATTTATAGTTTTATTACCATTTGTACAATTCTTATTATTACTTCTTATTATCTGTATGAACTGTGCGTTGTGGATGTTTTAATAACACAACACAAAATGAACAAGGTTTATCGAAATGATAATGAGTTGGTTTATTACTCTAGCCCCATACACGGAACGATAAATCAACAAACTTATCGTCAAACCGATCGGTCGATTTGTTGTCAAACATCACCAACTCCACACACGAATAGATTTGTCTATCAACCATTCACCCAAATTACAGTTCAGTAGTTCAGTTACTTCTGTATGCTGTCCTCAAATTATTAATTTTTTTTTTAACAAAAGCATCGTCAGTTTCGGGAATTCTTTCATGGCATTTTAGTACAAGTGCCTCAATGCCTTTATTTCTTAAGTGCTTATTTTTCGCGATATCACTTTTTACGTTCCACAATGCCGGATGTTTTTTATATTCATCAATAAAACCGGCCACAAAAGAAAAACAAAAATTAACGGACGAGTGCACGATGGCGGACTACATTCCTACCTACTACATTATTTTTATACAGTAAAATGTAGATAAATATTATAATGCATTTTATCACGTGCGCATTGATTGACCGTTATCAGCGATGGTACCCGTATGTAACAAGGCGCGGGTTACGGGGGAATTCACGCAAGTACGGTGCGTACATGTAAATGGCATCTTTAGACAGAAAAATTACAAGCCTGAATACTCAAGCCTGTTTATACTCAAAACACAGTTTACAGAAAAAACTCTCACGCCTTGTAGAGTGATCATATTTCGATAATTTTTTTTTTGTTAGAAAAATGAAGACTTCTCACAGGGCGCATTGAACTTTGATTTTTGATTACATTGCTAAAAACAAAAATAACATAAGATTAAAAACATGAAAAAATTGTAAAATTTTAACTCATATTATTAAGCTTTGTAAAAATAACATTGAAAATCAATGTCCAATGCGCCCTGTAAAAAGTCTTCCTTTTTCTGACAATAAAAAAATTATCGAAATCTGATCAATCTACGAGGCATGAGAGTTTTTCCTGTAAGTCATGTTTTAGAGCAAAAAAACCGGTCGCGCGCAAGCCCCGGTTAGGCCAAAAAAAATATTGGTGGCCCATATATTTGTATATTATTTAATTAACGATCGTAGTACAGAAAAGTAAATGGAAACGAATGTCGCTGTCGTATTCTGTTATTATTGTTATTATTAGTAGATAACGAGTTTTTATAGACCGCTATAATATACATAGTATATATAGACGGTGCGGTTTGTGATACCAGTAAGTAACGCGGTGCGGGTTGCGGGGCTATCTACGCACGCGCACGCACATGTCAACGATACGGCAAGACTGAAAAATTTACAATCATGATTTTTTGCTTAAAATACTGTTTACAGGAAAAACTCTCACGCATCGTAGATTAATCCGATTTCAATAATTTTTTTTTTCTTAGAAAGAGGGCAAATTTTTACAGGGCGCATGGAACTTCGATTTTGTAATACATTTCTGAAAGCAAAAATATCTTCTAATTTAAAAACATGTAAAATTTTGTAAAACTTAAGCTCTTATTATAGGATTTATAAATGGAATATTGAAAATCTAAGTCCAATGCGCCCTACAAGAAGTCTTCGTTTTTCTAACAAAAAAAAATTTAACGAAATCTGATCAATCTACGAGGCATGAGAGTTTTTCCTGTAAGACATGTTTTAGCGCAAAACTACAGGTCGCGCGCAGGCCCCTTAAGAAGGTACTCACCCGAAATAAACGGCCTTAGACCGCTGTTATCGTCGATTAATTGATAAATAATTTGTCTGTACGGTCCGGTACAAGTCTGACTGTCGGTTCAGTGTGAATCATTTTTAAATCGAACAATTCCGTTCGTTTCCAATAAATTGTTTATTTTTAAAATCGTGACAGCCATACATCGTACTATCACACCATTATCGTGCTGTCGTTTTAACTATGTACTAATGACTGAACACGGTTATTTTATTTTAATGTTCCGTCACCATTTAGATGTGTCACGTGTTCGTGAACTGTACATACTCTCAACTAGTACCTAGTTCTTACATACCTACCACCATATTTTTTGAAATACATTAAAAATCTGTAAAATTAAAAATCGAATACTTCATACTAAAAAAAATCTGTAAATTAAATATATCTTAAATTTCTTGTTTAAAAAAAGTGGTTGAAAATTTTATTTTCCATATTTTCCAATTGTTAGTGCTATTTATAGCGCTTATATTAATGTTTTTATGTGAATTTTCAAGCGCTAAAAATTATTTTTTTAGTGCTATAACTTTCGAGCCCTGATCATTACCTATTTATTTACTAGCTGGGATTTTGGCAATGGGGGTTTGAACCGCCTAAACCTTCTCCTTACCTAGCCACTGGTAGTTATAGTCAACATTCCTTTGCGTAATGTTGTTTGATCTGGTAAATTTTGTCCTGTATATTTAACCAACAATTGTTTGAAATGTGTATTGCTCAATTTATAAAGTAAAATATATGAAGCATACATAAATAGGTTTACATACATCATAATGGAACAGATTCGACTTTGGCTATGCAGAGGCCTCTAATATATAGAAACAAAGGTATGATTATAATTACACAATACCCACTAATTACAATATTATAACAAACAATTGGTTTTCGAAACGAAATTTTAAGAAATAAAGTCTGTCAAATGCCATTAAAGCAAATTTTACTTAGTGCCTATTAATTTAAATTTTTTTTTTTAATTTGTAGTGTTTTTAATTTCTTTCGGTTTATAGTCATGGATTGTCGATATGATTATGAAAATCAAGATCTAAATCCCAACCCATATCATCGTCCTAATGGAGAAGTCAAGCCCTATCAAGGAAATAGTAAACAACCAAATTTGTACAACAATACCAAATCAATAAACCCGACTAACAGATACTCAAATAAATGATTGTTATTATATTTATTGTTCTAACATGATCTAAACAATAAAATATTTTATTACTATAAAAATAGATTGGTTTTTAACATACTTTAAAGAGTCCATTGTTGAATCAATTATACGTTGATAAATTAACATATTTATGATACGAAACGCTTTGATTGACTGTCATTCTTGAGCTATTTAGAACCACTTAATACTTTTTAGTATTATGAAGCACTTCTAAAATACCAGGGATTTAATGTTCTTCATATAACCATTTTAATTTAAAAGTAAATTATTTTTGTTAGCAGAGATGTTATGGAAATTTAGAAAAATAATGTATGGTTATTCATAAAAATTTTTTATCGATCATTCTTGTATTACAGATGTGCAAATGGTAAGAGTTAATACATTATTAGGTTTTGATTATCTTTTTCTCCTTTGTTCCTTCTTAATACCTCAAGATAATTCCGATTTGAATAGCCCATATGAATGAAAATTGTAGAGTTCAAAAACTAAAGTAAATTTTGTTTGCAGATAAGTATTACCAGTCTTAGAATACAAACTATGAGTTCTAATTATTTAATTTATACAGATAAAGACATTTGATGATTTCAATAAGCTTATTATATAAATAGAGATGTGTGTTTGTATTATACAGTGGTATAAAACTGTAATATACAAGGTATTATACCCATGGTATAAAAAAATAAAATAAATTAAGGCGTTATTTTTAGTTCTTTCCACAATTAAAGATATTTAGATATAGAATTATTATTTATTAATTAATATCGTAAAATGTTTTCCCATTGAGTAGGGAAAGTACTAATTCTAAAAATATCCATAGCGGCGTAGTTTTATCCTTATCGAATTAAATTAATTCTTGTATTATGTGTTTTTTAAATGTTTTCTGACCTTCTAGTCATTTTTTAAAATATTCCTTTTTTAAATGATTTGTATTTCATAATTAATAATAGGTTTATAACCTCTGTTTAATTTCCAATAATTTGAGGTATTGCAAGGTTCTATAAGGTATTTTAACAACTATATATATAAATAAAATATAATTTATAATAAGCCCATTATAATTATCAATAAATATTAATATTTTGACAAATTTCTCAACCTCCACCACATTGTTTCAATTCAATACCTGAGATTCTAATTTCATATTCTCTGATAGTTTAATAAATGAGCAAAGTCTACTTTAACCAAGCAGTACTCCACGGATTTCTATAGATCTGAGTTAGTTAATTTTTGTAACTAATTTTAATCAAAACATCATCAAATAGAGATTTTATAGTATTAAGATAATTTACTTAGTCAACATTTGAAATAAGATCAGATTTGGTAACAATCATGTTTTATTATTTAAGTATTCCTTTTCTACAATTAGAGTAAGTCCCAGTTGGATTACATTTTTTCTATTTATTATAAATAAGAAACGTTTTGAACTCCGTACATGATGGATGATAATTTTTCAAACAAGGATGACGATACTGTTGTAGGATGTACATCATTATTATATATATATCTCCTGAAGATAATAAAAAAGAAGAACTATACTGAAAAAATATAAACTTTTATTATGTATGAACGTAAGGTTATAATTGAAATTACACATTACATATTGCAATCATATTGCATACGAATTTGCAATGAAGTAACACATTTTATGTCTTTTAGTACAGACATAGACACATCTCACTAAAAACTTATACTTAAATATATGCACAATTGTGATGAAAGTATGGAGCTTGGTGTAGCGGAGTGGTCGATGACGTTCACGCAAAACCGTTGTTGTTATTGTTATTGTTATTTGTTATTGTTATTTGTTATTGTTATTTTTTGTATTATGTTATTATGTTGCAAGGAGACGGTTGCTAAGGGGTGTTGCAAAGGAATGATATGTAACGCTTTTTGATTCTATGTGCCAAAGAAAAGACATAAAATGTCAAAAACAATTTATTTTACTTACATTTATTCAGTCAAAAAATCATGATAAATATAAATATTATTGATATAATAATATAAACATGAATTATATAGAAAAATAGAAAATTGGATTATGATTGAAAATATTTTATTTAATATTTTACATTTATTAATTTAAAAAATCATAGTAAATTTTTTTTTTTAAATTATAAAATTGAATTGATAATAAAAATACACACGTATACAAAACTCAACGATAAACTAAATGTGTATGAATTATAAATATATATAATAAGAATAAAAAGTAGTAGGACAACATACCATTTTGAAGTATAAATTACATACTTTATCAATTATTTGATGTTTTTGATTGGAAAAATATTCGTGTGCTATTTATATTGCAATTTAATAGCATAAACTCCTGAAATTAATAAATATTATTATACTGAGAACTAATAAAATAAACAAACAATATTTTACTTTATGATAAACTTGAAGCCTTGAATAAGACAAACTTAGAGGTTGTTGTAGCTTTGCATCCTCTTTCAATGCTTCCATTTCTTGAGCTTTTATTAAATGCATTTTTTGTTCATAATTTTCAGATACAGACTGAAACCACTTCAATGAGTCAAACTTATTCTTTGAGTCAAATATACGTAATAAATATGCAATTCCTACAAATAAAATCAATTCTAAGTTTATTTTTATTAATTAATATCCTTAGAATTAAGGATATTTATTGTATATATTAATTTGTGAATTATAAATAATAATTTAATAAAATTTTATTTTTTAGTAAATTTCCTCACCTACGGCAAATCCATCATCAGTAAACATTCCTCCTTTACTTTTCTTATATATTTTTTCTTTAGAATTTATTGAATGTTCAATATAATTTAATGTCAATGCAGGAATAAGAATGTAAAAGTTATGAACATGTGCATTATTTTCACTACTCATAACTTGGACAAAAACATCAACTAACAACTGTAACATTTTAATAATTATTTCATAAGCTTCATTACAAAAATTATTTCATCATAATAAAAACTATACAATTATAAAAATATAAATCTAATAAATTATTTTAATATTAATAAGTATAATAAATAGAAAAAATTATTTTATACTAAATATTAATATATATTTATGAAAATAAAATTTATCGCAACATAATTTGTATTACATTTTCTATCATTTATTACAAAGTATTTATTAATTTGAATAATTAGTTTTACCTTGAAATAATTTGTACCTTCTGACATATTTTCACGAAGATTTTGCACAACATTATCAAGTTGACGTGCAGAATCTATACAATGTTGGGAATACCCTGCATTTTTACATAGCTCTTCAAAATTAACAGTATTTTTCAAATTTGGTATAAAAGCAGATGCCATGAAGCAATAATTTAAACCACCAGACTTAACCATTCGCACATAACCAAGAGCATTACCTGTAAAGTAAAACGGTGTCATTATAATTTATATTTATTATAATGACAAATAATGTATAATATAATATAATCTATATAATTATGAATGCATTTGGACTTGGAAAATCATGTAAAATAAGCTCTTATAAATATTATTTCAATTTAAAACTTTAATGTAGTAATTTATTAATTTTTACCAATATGTGTAACTAGTATTCTAAATTGATCAACATAATTTTGATTAGTATCCAAATTTAGCTTTCGCAAACTTGAGTAACATTTTTCTGCACGTTCTAATGGATACTTCATATTATTAGTTCTTTGAATTTCACGAAAAAAGTTGATTTCTTTTTTAAGTTTTGATATAACGCGTTCATCAAACAAATATTTTGATAATAAGTGGAGTTTTCCACAAAGAAGTTGATATGTTATATTTACCTTGAATAAAAAGACAAAATTGTAATTTTATATTATTGGTACAATGTGAATTATAAATGTTTAATAATCAAGTAATATAAGTGAATATTTAAGTACCTAGAACAAACATAAAATAGAAAATTTAAAAGTTTTGAAGGCAAGAAGAGTAACTTTAAAGTACAATGAGAACCATCAAGTTTTCTTGTATTTTCTAACACCTAACAACTATGGAAAATAATGAGAAATACATTTAAGTTATATATAGCCTACCGCAACGAAAAAGGTCGTATTTCGATTTTTGTCATTTTTGAGTTACGACCATATTCGTATGGGAAAAAATTTTCTCTATCACCCACGAAAACTGTCGTATCTCTAGCTATCCAATAAAATTTATATTTTTACTTAAATATTTCTATAATTATTATACTAATTATTATATTGTAAAAAGTTTAATAAAAAATGTTCGTTCAATGCACTATATCTTTTAATTGTTAAATTTATTTATCTTCTATTTTAAAATAAGGTATATAATGACCAATCATTATGCATTTTCACAATATGAGGGTCACTTAGGTTTCTCTTGAGGGGGGTAGGGCTGTAAAATAGGTGTATAATTAAACTTTAACACCAAAAAAAATTGGTTGGCATTGACATTTTAGATTTTTTTTTGAAGGGAGGGATGCCTCCCCCTCATTGCCTAATTGACGTATTTGCATTTCCACACAAAAAATGTTGTAGGTATAATAATTATATTATTATTATATTTTTTTTATTACTATAAAGGGTTTAGAACTTCCCACAAAAAAAGTCCTAAGTATAGATACGACCTAAAGAAATATTTTTTAAGGTCGTATTTTAAAAAAAAAGCTGAAGGTTTAATTTTTTTTCAAAATCGAGAACATAATAATTTTGAGTATCCTAAATGATTAAAATAGTGATATTCAGATCTAAATAAAAATAATAAACATAATAACAAATTAAAATCTCAATTAATTTTGCTCCTCCTGAAAAGTTGATAAAATCGAGAAACGACCTTTTTCGTTGCGGTAGGCGATATATATATATATATATGTGTATAATTGTAATAATGCAAAAATAATTATTTTAGTATAATAAAGTGTTATAAATAATAAAGTATTAATTATTATTAATTTAGTATTATTAATAATCATTAGTATCAATAATGAATCAAACAATTAAACACTTACTGTAGTGTTCATTATTCCAGTTCCATGTATTCGAATTGAATTGCTAATATGTTGAACATTTATTGTATTCAAATATTTACTATTACTCTCATTTTCAATAAACATTTGACGACATAAACTGTACGAATACTTAGTTACAAACACATTTAAATTCCTCATTATTTCAAGTACATCTATTCCCTAAAATATAATAAATATATTAACACATTTCATATTTATAAATATTTCCATCCACTAACTTGATCTAAAGTATGATTTGGTAATTTATCATCAACAGTTTCCAAATTATATTTGTACTTAGCTAAAGTTCTCATAACACCATTATTATGCCAATCATGAAGAGCAACAGAGGTTAAGTCATAAAATGTTTCACTGAGGTAATTTTCTGCTCTATCTACATAACATGGAACAAATTAATATTATATTTTTTAATAGATAATAATTAACATACTTTTAGTATTTATAATACTATTCAAAAATTGCAAGGGTTGAAGAGTTATAGTACTGATGTTCTCATTGATTGGTTGATTGAGCAATGTTTTTTCAGAATGAACATGTGTCATGACATGAAGTCGCAATTCATTTTCAATAGTTGGATTCATTGGTTCTAAAATCTAAAAAATACATTAATTATATAAAATTATAATATAAAAGCAAAATTTTATCATTGTATGAATAAATATAATAATTATTTTATTATAAAGAATTAAATGAAAAATAAACCTTCCTAAATGAAACATGAATATTTTCTTTGACATAACACAAATAGATTGTTTAAATTTAAAATTAATTTTATAATCAAAAAATCAATTGTAATTCATAATTTAAATCCACAACATAAATATTTTTTAAAGTAAAACTTTCATTTTATTGGCACTAGTTATGAATTAAAAAATATGTATAGTTAAATAATACGAATAATTATTACTTGACAATTTAAATAACCACGCATTTCATCAACAAATGATTTATATACTTCTTGCTTTGTAACTTGGTCGCTAAAATTTGACACTACTAAAATATCATTCAGAGAGTCAAATGTTGTCTGCATAAAAATAACATAGAAAAATTATAGTTTATAATAAAAAGTTAAAACTTCTAAAACTTACACATAAACTATTAAAATTTTTATGTTGCTTATTGATACTTTGGAAATATACAGAAAAAATAGCACGATGCCAGTACATAACACTCATTTCAGAAATTTTTTTTATTTTATCCTGTAGTAGTTGAAGAAGATCTATACTCTTTAAATGTTCTGTTAAATTAATAATCTGTGCTTTCTGAAATGCTTGCAAGCCATTTGCTGTATTCAAAGCTAACTTTATTAATAATAACCGATGTTGTACATTAGCTCCATGAAATAGCTTTTCAGCTACTTCTAAAGACGACAATCGGTCCACGTTTTTAGTATTAAAATTTCTATCTTCAGCACAAGAAGTCTAAACATAATTAATAATACAATTAAAAAGTATTATTTTTTTAAACCAGTGAATACAAATAAAGAATTACAACAAGGATAAGTTGGTTAATAATTTTAATATAATAATACAAATAACACATACATGATGAGTACAATACAAACTTTAAGCAAATATTAGCAATAAAAATTAATTGAAAATTTGAAAAAAAAAAAAAAAAAAAATGTTTTAAATGTTATACCTATCCAAAAACATTATAATAATTATAAATACAGATGCTTACTTTAGCTTCACCAATGATAGTTAGGCATAAAAATTCAAAATATTGAATCATATCTGTAATTAGTTTATTCATTTTAATATGATCTCTTTGATAAACATAATTAATATCCTTCATAATTTGCAGTAGTTTACAGATTGAAGCAACATTGGATTTAATTATTGGTTTACCAAGTGTACTATGCAAGTTTGTAAAAGTCATCAATGTATTTTTAATAGATGCACTCACTCGAATGCCCTATATAAATTTAAAGAAATACAATTATTCAAATATTTAATATTAAAAGCAAAACCTTGCACTTTAAAACAATACATTAAATATATATGTATATTATTTAAATATTATAATTTTATATACCACAAAACATAAAAAGATTAGTTATTTTTTTAAATTTAGTCTCTTCTTTAGTAAAAAAAAAAAATACCTCATTCAAAAAGTAACAAATATCCTCCACATAATCTTCATTTAAGGCAAGACGATCAATATATTTTACTTCCATAGTTTTTATAAACCAAACAGCTACCTGGATAGAAAATTAAAAAAATTATACTATAATTTCAAAAAACTAGGTATATATTTTCGGGAAAATTTTATTTATATCTACCATAAACTTTGATTATTTTTTTTTTATTTACTTTTCATTTGACAAAGTTGTAAAGTTGACATTTGATATCACAATAGGTCATAAAAAATAAAAATTAATACTCTTTTTTAAGATATTTGGTTACTCATCAAACATGACAAGAAAAAAAAAATATTAATAATTAAAGTGGACATAAATTATTTTAGAAGTATAAATAAAATAATAGTATGAAAAAGGTATATTTTTTTGAAAAAAATTATAGTTTATATCCAATACACAATTAAAAAAAAAAAAGGGTAAAATTTTATTATAGGTATATCATACTGACCTCTTTTATATGATTAAATTTAATTTTTGAAAAATTTTTGGTCATATCTGTTAATTCCAAGGCACATTTTTCCAAATTTTCTTGTTTTACTTTATCATTATTAGGCTTGAGTAAATGTCCTATATAATATAGAACAAATGCTTCTGGATCCCATACTATATTACTTTCCAATGGAATATGATTCACCTAAATATTTATTATAATAGCATTATACATACTTCTTAATCAAATATCAGAAAATATTAACCTACTTTTTCTAATAAATCCATAAATTGCTTAAGTAATTTCTTGTCAAAGACACCAAATATATAAGTATAAAATACAGTAGTTGAGCAAACACGTGACCACATTTGAAGTGGATCATTACACTTTTGATAAGTATGTTGTCCCAATAGTAGTACAGAATTATTTAAATAAAGTTTAAATTCATTTACAAAATCATCACAAGACTGAATATTTTTCTTCCCGATGAAATCTGAATTCAATACTCTCTAAAAAAATAAACAAAAATCATTAACTTTCAATAGTCAGAATATAATAATAGATATTTTGAAAAAATATCAAAGATTAAATTATTTTATATAAAATTTTAAATTGAAATAACTTAATGTATTAAAACAAATAAAAGGTTATTTTATTTATTTTAACTATAATACATTTACCAAAATTATTTTTTAAATTACCATATAATGAAATTTAAAATAATTTAGAAAAAAAACTATAATATATAAATATATATAACTTAAAAACAATTTTGTACATTAGTCTTTGTAGTAAACTAAATTTATTCCATAAAACAAACTTTAAAATTTTTTCCAGATAATAATGTGGATTCAATATCATTGCAAATATGTTCTAAATGAACAATGTCATGTTTGTTACAGTCATATTTAGCTGGATCTTCTTTTATATTATTTAAACATCCTCGATATTGAGACCAGTGTTGTTGTAGTACAGGTTGTGATAGAATAAATTTATCCAATTCAATAAAAATATAAAGTAAATCACCAATATGTTCAAAAATACCCTATAAAAAAAAAAAAATAATAATATTAAATTAATTATCATAAATTATAAAATGTCATATTTGTTAATAATTTATTTTTTTATTTTTGATATACTTATAAATAATGGTGTAACATTCATACCTAATCCTTATATATTTATTATAGAAAAATTATGTTCTTAGATTAGAAATATCTGTCATCAATAAACTATAATAATCATTATAATTAAGATTTAAATAATAACAGACCAAGCTCATATTATTTTAGATTTACCTAAGAACTCCAATAAGGTAAGTAAATATTAGAAAAAAGTTATATTTTATTGGGCATATGCTTAACCATTAACATACACTAAGTACTGTATAATATAATTTTTATGTTTGTATTAATTTCTATAATACAAAATATTTTATGTATAGATATTATTGATTTCAGTACAGTTTATTTAAGAAAATCAAATAGACCATTAGTAAAATGATGATAGGTTTATAAAAAATAAAAATGTTCAAACAATAACTAATTGTAGTTAATATGACAGAATTAACTAGATATTGTTGTTTTAAGTAACTTAATTAATGAACTTTATTTTGGTAAAAAATATATAAACATATCTTCAAAATTTAATAATCCTACAATTATTTGCAGTCACCAAAATTTAAAAAAAAGTATATTTAAAAAAATTATATATTCATTCAATTTTATTATATTGAATATATACATATAATTATTTATATCTTTACTTGGAAATGTATGTCAGCAGTTATTAACTGAAATTCATAAATATTGAAAAATTGACAATGAATTTCACTTAGCAAATATTCACAATGTTGAACAAAATTTGATAATTCCAGTAAAATGTGTAAAAATTTGCTGATTTTAACTGGTATTAAACCTTCGGTAGTTTTGTCTTCATCTAAATATAATAAATATTTTAGTAAATATTGGTGGAAATAATTCACTTTATGCATAAAAATTTTATTCATTATTTTTCTTACCAGATTCTTCATAATAAATTATAGAATTAAATAATTTGACTTTAACATTGTTTTTAAAAAACAATATTTCTGAATTTAAAATTGAAAATATTTTCAGTATTGTACTCAAAACATTATTATCAATGTCCAACAATTCATCAATTTTAACATCCACAACTTCTGTCTAAAATATTAAAATAACATAATTAAATTATACAATTAAAAATTTACGGTATTTGTTCATGCAAATTGAATTACTTGTAGTTTATTTTTTCTCACACTTAATTTGCCTAGACTTTAATTTCAAAGACAATGGTAATATTTATCACAAAATTGTATTAATATAAAACCAAAAGATTTAAATTTAAATTAAAATATTATAAAATAGTCAATAATATATGATATTAATATTTGGTACATTAATTTATTCATTGTTTTAAACAAGTTATAGCTTAAAATGATTATATTGATTATTATAATTAATTATCCAAATGCTTTAAGAATCATAAATAAACTTGTTACTAATAATTGTTGTTGTATTTACTATTTTTGAGTAATTTTTTTTTAATATATTCATAATACAGTAGTTAACTTTTATGCATCATTCATAGTTGGGCTTATTTTGTTTACTTCTAAATTGTGGAACAAAAAAAAATTGTAATCTAAATTATGATATTCTATACCTAGTAATAATTATGTGTAAAAATGAATGACAACAATACAAATTTACAATAAAATGATTTTAAAAAATATACCTCTATGTTAATTGGAAACTTATAAAAAAATAACTTGGCTTTTAATAAATTGATTTCTTCCAACCGATCTGCGTGAATATTTAACATATTCTTGAAGGATTCCACTAGTTTATTAGTTTCATCATCTAAAAATAAAAAAAGGTTTTATTTAATAGTTCAACTGTAAAATAATAATAATAGACATAATAATATAGAATACATATCATGAAAAGCTAAAATAAATATCAAAAATGAAAAATAAATATTAATAGACTCTTAAATTATGAAATGATTAGCATTAGACCTTTCCAAGAGAAAATACAAATGAAAATTGATTTCATGGGAGAGGTAGGATGGGATCACGCTAGAGGTGGTTACGACAAATGTTTACATTTCATGATAAACTGTCAAACAACAACCATCAACATTTTGTATTACTTGAATGGTATTACAATAAGTAATGAGTATTTTTCTCTTTACTTTTAAAATACTCAAATATTATAGATGTGTATACTTAAAAATATCTTAATTCAATGATTTTGATAAATCAATTCTGGGCTCAAATTATGTATGAACATGGATATTATTACAAATTAAATGTCACAAGTAAACACAATCTAGCCAATATGTTTAGTTGGAATTCGTACAAAGTTTTGTTACAATGCAATTTAATTATTATTTTTTTTTAATACTTACGATTTTCAACATTGTTTTTTTCGGAATCGTTCCACATCTTTAGAGTTGATATTGAAAATCCGTGGGTTATTATTTATTGTAAATAAAACCACGGCGTGTGTTATGCTTATATAGATACAAAAATGATGTATAATATAATTAATTATTCCATTCCAAACTCAGAGCAAAGTTTCAACCGACTCGGACAACAGGCTGAAAACGCCGAAATGGAAGTACGAGTAGTGTTAGGCAACTAAAAAATGAAAACTATCAAACTAATTGATAGCAAACGGATCACTACCTTTTGTTCCACAAAACAGTTATTCCAAAGTCCATTTGTTCCAACGACTAATTGTTCCACAATTCATTAAGTCACGATAGCCAAGGATTCTAGTATGTTTTTATTTAAAGGTTCATTGTTCCTAAGTGTATATAACCAATTTTGGTTTATTCCGAATCTAATTTGTTCCAATGAATTTTTAATACGCATATTTTTCAACTTTGGAACAAATGATTATTGGAACAACTATTACCTATGTGATATAAATATTTCTTAGAAAAATTATGGATAAATAAATAAATATTTAAAGATATGTATTATAAAGATAAATATAATTGTATATTCTACTTCTATTTACCAAAACATAATTACAAAATCGTTAACCTATAATCCACTAACCGCCATAGCGCGTCTGTACGTTATGGACCATATTTTGTGGAACAATAATTCTAAATATGTACCATAGCCATTTGTTCCACAAATATTTTTCTAGAAAAAACACATTAGTTAAAATAGATATTTGTTCTGGAACGTATTTTTTCAATACTTTTTTCCCCCTAACAACTACTTCCAATTATAACTCGTTTTAAAAAATATTCCTTCCAGTGGTAATTTGTCATAACTTTTTTGGAACAAAATACCATTGGAACAAATGTTTTGTAGACCTATGGATATTAATTTGCTCCGGTAGCGTCCATCAGTAAGTAATATAATGGCCGGCGGATGGCTTATGCGAGCTGTGCATTCGCACCGGGCGGCAATATTGTAGGGACAAAAGTTATTCTCAATATTTATAGCCTTTAAGACTTTAAATTTAAAATTTTTTACTGTATTATAAACAAACAGAAAATATCAAATTATCTAATAGTTCAAGCAAAAGTAATTTATTATAACACTATTTTCAGAAACATTCTTGCTTCATCAGTGATTTTTTTGTCTACAAAATATGTACTTATTTTATTTATAAAATTATATTTTAAAAATAACTGTTTTAGTTCGCCGCACTACAGCACGGTATACTGGTGGCCAATGTGTTCTAAGTTTACTCAATTGAATATACGTATTTGTGGTTAAAATATGATCACTTATTTGAAATTTTAAATCGTGCATGAAACGACACAGAACCACGGTATGGTTATTTGACAAAACGGTGTAATGAGAAGCCGGGTTTTCGAATTTACCTTATCGTTATTGTAATAGGTACGTATATATTTTTTTATGATAAATATATGTTCATCAAGTTTTATTTTTATTATTAAATGCAAATATATTATTGAAGAAACATTTAATATTTATACTGGTATAAACTATAAAAGTACAACAGCAACTGCTGGCTCACGAGTCCGGAGTTACAATTTTATTCCGAAATGTATTTTAGTAGAAATGCTGATAACCAGGGCTCGGAAGTTTTAGCAAATGCATATTTTTCTTGGTTCGTTCTAGAACATCCAAATTAAGATACAAGCATGTTTCACACTTCTCTGATGTCATACACGAAATTTTATTTTGCTATTTTTTGCATGTTTACGGTTTTTACCGCTATTTTGCTAATTTGGAGTTTTAAATGCTGTTTATGGGCATATTTTTAGATAATAAAGGAAATAAACACATATTTTTGAAAAACTAAATTACCTACTAAACAGCAGTTTACGAATATGTGAACGAAAACAAATTGTTTCATTTTAAAATGGTACTCATCCAAAATAAACAGTCTTAGACCGCTGTTATCGTCGATTAAATCGGACAATTCCATTCGTTTCCAATAAATTGTTTATTTTTAAAATCGTGTCAGTTATGACATTTAACATCGTACTATCACACTGTCATCGTATTTGTTATATTATTATGCTATCGTTTTGACTATGTACTAATGACTGAACACGGTAATTTTATTTTAATGTTCCGTCAGCATTTAGATATGTCACGTGTTCCACTGATCATGAACTGTTGTACTTACACTCAAATAGTACCTATAGTTCTTACATACCTACCACCATATTCTATGAAATACATTAAAAATCTGTAAAATTAAAAATCGAATACTTCATACTAAAAAAAATCTGTAAATTAAATATATCTTAAATTTTTTGTTTAAAAAAATTTGTTGAAAATTTTATTTTCCATATTTTCCAATTGTTAGTGCTATTTATAGCGCTTATACTAATATTTTTATATGCATTTTTAAGCGCTAAAAATTATTTTTTTTAGTTCTATAACTTCCGAGCCTTACTGATAACAATGGTCGCCAGTCACTGTTTTGAAAGTCGGTCGTATTCGTAGCTGCGGAGGGATCCGCCGATAAGTACAAAAATGAATTATCTAGAAAAATGATTTGTTCGTACGGTACGGTTCCCTAGTCGCTGAAATCTAACTGGTTTCGTTGACAAATAAATCGCAGCAGCTCTAAACATGTTTTTTGTATATTGTAGTTAGTGATGGGAATTACCGAATGATATTAAAAATTGAAAAAAGAAAAATCAAATAAACTAGAACACACTAGAACCAGGGCCGGATTTAGGAGAGGGTCCAGGGGGCCCCGGCTCCCCACAAAATGAGGGCCTCTTCTCAGTGGAATTTTTTTACGTTAAAAACACGATAATATAATATTTTCAAAATAGATTTAAATCACAACTTCAATAAAAATGTTTAATCGTTGATACTGTTATAAATATATAAATAAATCTTATTATTACCTAATAAAAAAGCGACTACAAACTTCGATGACACAAAAACGACTATCAGAACTTGCATTATTAATTATCGAAAGTGACATACTTAGATCATTAGATTTTTCTCAAGTAATTTGCGGCAACAAAATCTCACAAAGTTATCATATGAATATATTATTATAACAATTATTATTTAAGTTCTGTACATACTATAATCTAATAAATGTAATTTACTTGTTTACTATCTTTATTGTTTCATTACAACAAATCATTATTTTTTCATGAACAAAATTTTAGTTCTTTGGAATTTTGATTATTAAATATATTATTACGTAATCGAAAAAAATATCTAATTTTAAGGGTGGATCTAGGACCCCAACATTACTAAATTCGGCCCTGACAGTGAACTAATCGAATGGTCTTATCTCTCTGCTTGTATACTACAGTATACTGACTAGTGAGTATAAAGTACTATATACTTATAGTCATTGGTACCTAACTCTCAGTTGAAGTAGTATCAACTACTTTTTTATAATATTTCGAATAGATCATCAATGAACTATTTATATCATGGATTTAGATAGAGAATAAAAATGTAAAAAGATCAAATATTTATAATAAATATTTAACTATAAAAAATAAAATAATCAGTGTAAAATAAATATCATAAACATAAATATTTCATAAAAATATATGTAGAGCCAATTATTTTCTTTTGGTAACTACACAATAATACATTTCCTGAATTTTATACTCTACAATTAAAATAATTATGTTTCCACTACTTTTCTTTTCGTTAAAATGTGTGTTTTCAAAAACGAGACATTTTTTATTTAATTATGAACGATTTTTATGATAATCGAATTGGTTCGAATATTCCCATTAGTAATTGTAATAGTACTTTTAATTTTGTAGAGTAATGACATCTGTGTAAACATATAATTTCAATACGTCCGAAATAAGTTTTTCCGAACTTCTTCAATAAATGTTACATTATGTTCCGGTAAAAACATAACTTTCGACATAATAGTATACGTTCAATATTATATTATTACAATTGAAATAGTAATGATTGCATATGATTATTGAATTATATTACTTCCTGCATAGTACATAATATTTAAATTTTGCGATAATTTTGTGATTTTTTGTGATTTTGTAAACAATGAAAACGGTATATTTTAAATAAAAATATTTCTATACATTATTATTTTTAATTAATTATATTATTTACAAGAGGCCGGTTTATTTTTAAGGGGAGACGCAGTTTCAAAGTCTCCCCTGACGAGCCGCCCCTGGTTTTGCTCAGAGTCAAAATATCTAGTTCATCGTTTCGAAAACAGACCACATTTCACAGAAGCACAAACGATGCCCTGCTAGTGGCGGAAGGGCGGTTACCCCTCGCCGGTTGTTCTTGCATTACTTCCTTCTTCCGTACTTCTGTATCCCGCCGTGCCGTCGTGATCTGTTAATAATTAGCATAAGGTCTACGAGATAACAACGGACGTCTGGTAGACGCGGTAAATTGATCGTTTGTATAGCAACGGAAATCCGACATATTATAAATCGTGACGATCCGCGATAATCCCTATAATAACAGGAGTAGAACGATAATTATAATTAAATAAAAATAATGTACCGAAGTTTGAATGAATTCCCCGCCGCCGACGAACATCCTTTTGTACCGTTACGACATGCTTATCAGTAGTTGTTTACAATGGTGAAAAGCGTCGTGGTTAGCGTCATCTGATAACATATGCATTCCACAGGTGGGCTGAGCGTTAATAACATAATAATATTGTAATTGCTTACCATAACCACGGCAGTCCTGAACGATGTTGACTGTTTACAGTCCGCTTTGTTGAACGAACCCGTCCGAACGTTGATCAACTTCTCTTTGTTCTTACGATCGTGATGATGTCTCATCGTTAACCGTCACCGTCGTCACCGCCATTCCACAACTACCGATCCGTCGCCTGAGAACTGCTATTTCGATTTACAAACCGGAAGTCGAAGAAAACCAGTGCCATAATGAATCATTTTTACTGCGTTCTGGTGGTGCTAGCCGTCAATTTGGGTGAGTGATAATATTATTTTTGCGGTATTGGAACTTGAACCATCCGCGAACAACGGTGACTCGGGCGTGGCCAGAGTAGTATTAAGAAAAAAAGTTCTTTGAGATGAAATTTTGCTCAGGAGCCAGGGCCGGATTAAGGTTATTGCCGCCCATAGGCTGAACAAAATTTACCACCTAGTTTACATATTGATATTTTACTTCTAAAAGTGATACGTAAAAGACCTATTGGGCGTCCATGTATATATTAGGGTATTTTGTTTTAAATTTGTTACGCTACCTAATCATTAAAATAAAATATTTAATTGATATATACCTTAAGGACTTATACTAAATGTATGTACAAATAAAATCATCAATAAAACTTTATAACATTATAAACTTTAACTATTCGATTATAGTTTATTAAAATATGAGACATAATAATGTACACCAAATATAACATTTTCTAAGAAATTATTATAGTTGCGATATGACTTAAATATTTTATAAATAAGTGGTATCGATATTTTTTGACATCATATTGTGTCCAAATAAAATTTTTTTATATTTTAAATTTAAAAATAATATCTCAACGTAATTTTTGCGTCACACAATAAGAAAATTTGCTTTTCATTTTGACCTTTTAAATTTGCCGCCCTAGGCTATAGCCTAAACAGTCTAAGCGGTAATACGGCCCTGCTAGGAGTTGGCGTGTGCCAATATTGCTTATGACTATTTGGGCAATGTTAAAAATGCTTCTTTGGTAGAGCAGCTTACATAAGTGGTCTTAGATTTTTGTGGCTGGGCGGAGCAGTAAAATATTTTAGTTCAATTCATTTGGTGGTATTTCTCTTTAACTCTCTCAAATCCACCATTGGTAAATCGTACACACTAATTACCTCAAAATAATAGGCTAGTTACACCACTAATAGATTAAATCAGAAAAAATAATACAAGAAAACATTTTTTTTTAAACACTGAAACAGCCGAACTGGTTAAGTTCCTCTTTAAATACTAAGAATTTAAATTGTTTTAAATACATACATACATTTTTAATTTAACAATTGGAGCTATTCAATGACTTGGTGAAATATTTTTAATATTTTAATTGTACCTATTTTTCTCCTAATCAAAATATCCAACTACAATGGATAATTGTTTCTGCATGGTGACCAATGTCACTAGTCTCATCTGCCATTTTTGAGACCTTTTCATTTTATTAAATTTTATTTTGTTTAACCATATAACATTTTTAGGATCATCAGGAAGTTAGTCTGAGTAGTAATTGTTATTATTATTTAATGATAATAAAAATGATGAAATTAGTTTATTTAAAATTATTGAGCCAATCTAAACAGTCAACACATAGCATTACTGACCATGGATATTATAAACAAATATTCAATACTACAATCTTTGCAAATACATATGACTAGGGCCTGGTTTAAAATGCATTAAAAATCATTCAAAAACATACTAAGAAACAGCCAAAATTGTCCTTAAAAAATGACAAATACATTTATTTTTTTAAACTTTTTCCGTTAATATATTATTAAATACTAATAATTTATTAGATAATTTATAATTTTATTAAAAAAAAAAAAAATGAATATTCAAAATGTTGACTTGTGACTGGCAATAATGGTTATCAACTGAGGAGCATATTTGAAGTAGCAAATATCATCTGGTATTAATTCTGATGTTTGTTAGAGAAGTTTACTTGTCTTCTAAAATGTTTGAAATTGTTTCCGTTATAATATAACTACAGCTCTTTTCTATGATATTTTCAATCTTTTTCTTTTTTGCTTTTCCATAATTACTTGTATTATTTGAAATACAAGTTTTGGTATCATTTATAACACCAATTGTTTCAGGTAAAGGTATAACTTTATACAACTTGGTGTATTATGTATCTATAATTGGCTTTTATATATATTAAATTTGTTTAAATTTCTTTGACTGTCATTAAATGTTTTGCTATTTTGATAACATTGTTTTCTTCTTATCCATCGATTACTGTTTTAATAAATTGAAAATATTCACAGTAATATACTACAATTTCTTTCAAGTTTCTTAACAAATGTCAGTATTGTTTGAATTGGTTAAGTAATAGTTAGGCTCATAAAATTAAACTTCAAAGCTTTAAGAGGTGCTTTTAAAAAAATTGTATTTACATTTGAAATTTGTAATATGTACAAATAAAAATATATTCATATTTGTGAAAATATACATTAAAACAAATAAAATAACCGAAATATACTGAAAAATGATTTTTTTAAATTAGAAAACATTGATAAATGCAAAAAAAAAAAAAAACAAAAAAATGCAAATAAAAATTTTGGTTTTGAAGTGTCTGTTACTTATAACAAATTATGTACTTGGAAAGTATTCACAAGTCTTTTAAAATAAGATTTATTTTTCATTGAAGTCTGGGCCCTTTATATGATCTATATATATATAGATACAATATCAATTTGTTAGTTTTAACATTTATTAGTTATTACAGTGTTCCAAAAATGAACGCATGAAAGTTGGAATTAATGCAAACAAAAAGTCTTGTAATAAACTTATGGTTAAGACTTCATAAAAAAATTAATAAATTTAAATAGTATTATTAAACCATGTATTACTGTTTAATGCTATATACAAATTATTTCATAAGTAATTACAGCAACATTTTATTGTTTTTTTTATAACGACTTTTTTTTTTTACAATCTACATATACAGTTATTCAACCTTTAGACTGCTATAAGATACACTTGTGATAAATGTATAACTATGTATAAAGTGTTTTCCAATGTTTCATCATGCCTTGAAATTGAGCTACATTAATGATTGACCTTTATTTTTAAGATTAATTATGAAAACTTAGCATACAGTGGAAACTACTTTTGTACTCTTTTTATCATGTAAAAGTTGCTGGTAGCATCATTTTTTAATCATTTTGAACTCACAAATTATTAACCAATTAAAATCTACCTATAAACACGTAAAATTTACAATTAATTTGTTATTTGTTTAAAATATTTTGCTTTACATAGATATCATAAAATATTGTTAAATTAAATTAGTATTATTTTGATAATCTAGCCTTATCAATATCGTTTTTATATAATATATATACATATTATGTCTATTGGTATCACAAATAATCTTATCAGTAGTCCTCGGAGATTGTTGCATTTGAAACTTTTTTTCTGTTGTTAGGTATAAATTCGTTTTATGCGAATACGAATTAAAATCTGAAAAATTTCAGCGTAACCTTATGCAATTATTTTGGCTTTCTTAATTTATAATCCAATTGTTGATATTATTTTGATATTATTCACATTATTTAATTGTTTTGATTGTTTTTTTATCTGGTGATCGATCCCAAATACTCGAGCAAAAGTCGAAAAAGAATTAATTGTTTTTTTTTTTTTTTTTCACACAAGAAACAAAATAACGATGCAGGTCATGTCAGATATTAACGTAATTCAGATAAGTAAAGTAATAATAAATAATGTATGGTTATTTCGAGCTTAGTCGATTATGATGATAGGATTGGAAATATTATTTGGTAAGATTTTGCACAACTTTTGCTGTTCTCAAATCAAAGATTTTTCGAGTTTAAAAATTTAAAGATATAATTTTTTTAATACTGGAATAGTGATTTTAATATGGTATTTCAGGAGTCTAGAAAAAATATTATGAATGTTTAAATCGTTTTATCTGAAAAATAAAATAAAAATGTTCAGATAAAACGATTTAAACATTCATAATTTTTTTCTAGACTCCTGAAATACCATTTTAAAATCACTATTCCAGTATTAAAAAGAATTTTTATTTTTAAATATTTTGTCATTAATCGATAAGGTCATTTACAGAATCACAAAGTCGATAACAAAATTCAATACATTTAAGAAATTTCGATAAGAAGCTCTTATCGAATTAATTCGTTAAAACAGTATCGAGTAACAGAATAGAGCTACATTAGATACCGATAGTCACAATCATAACATGCATAGTTATTTATAAACATATAATCAGAATTTCTCATTATTGTGGTAACTAAAACATCTATAGGTGTGAAGGTTTTCTTTATACTACGTAGTATATAAACTTTATCAAGATCGTTTTTATTTTTAGTATTTTAGAATCTTATTTTTTATGATAGTAAGTCATTTAAATATAATTGGTTGATTAAATTATTCATTACAGTTTAATTAATATTTATGTATGTTTAATCTTAATAAAACATTATACATTAAAACTGTAAAGGTTTTAATACTTTTTAAATTAAGAGAAATTTTATACTATAATTGTATAGTATAACATAGGCGTAATATAACACTAGGGAATTATTAAAAATTCACGACAAAAGCATAATAAAATAAAATAAGTTAACAGATTTCGGCTATAAGCTACTTTCAGGTTATATATATATATATATAAATGTATTAAAAAACCGTACTAAAAACAAATCAAAATGTATAGAATCAATAATAAAAATAATATAACTGTGCTAGCTCATAGTTTATAGTAGTTACTATAGATCCTAATTCATAATAGAAACTTTATTGTTCCCGTTAAGTGTATCGGCTACAATGGCACTGACTCTCATTGACATAATTGTAAAAAATTATGTGGTTTTTTTAATGCGATATTATAATTGTAAATTAAACAATTTCAAAACTCGAAATAGGAGTACAATTGCACAGATAATAACACATTAATATAAAGTATAAATTATATAATTATTATAAAAATAATCTGTGATATGATATTATATGATAAATTGATAACTGGAAAGTTATATTTTGTGATTCGTGATTGTAAGCACTTGTTAATAGATAGTTAAAAAAAATTTAAATTTACGACCCAGCCCGACTCAACATTTTTTTTCTAAAGTTCGTTTTGCGCGGTTCTAAAAATGTTTGTGAAAAAAAGCCCAAGTTCGTAGATTATCATAAGCTCTTAAAAATCCCGTAACGGCCCAATGATATTTTTTATAAGCGCAGTTTGATGCGGCTCAAAAAATTTTTTTGTTAAAAAACCCAGGCCCGACCCAAAAATAATTCCAAGCTATTAAAAAAATGTGGTTCTTGTCTGAGATTTAATTTTAGGTCTTGAACATCATATTTAACTAATAACTAGATAGTAAAAATGTTTGTGAGCAATAATTGTTCATATACAAAAATATGATTCACACACTTCCTAAACATCATAAAATTATGCCACTGGAGTTTGATAAAAATAAACTTTATCAAACAGAAAGTGCTAAAAATTTCTTATTGAAAACCAAACACTCAATTTGAAATATAACCAGTAATCACACAAAGTACATCTAAATATAATCAAAACATTTTAAAAATTAAAATAGGTAGTAGGTAACACATTTAAATTGGAAATAATATGTCGACTTTTGTCCTGAATGGATGAATAACAATTTTAAAAACCTATTAAAACATATATTATACTTCATATTAAGCATAAGTAGTTCGTATTATAATACTATAGAAATAATTATCCCGCTAATAGACAATAACCTCTACCCCGTTAATGTCATATATTTTGGTAGTGTTGGTAGTTGCTAATGACATATTTATGAATAAAATATAAATAACATTATTATATCCATTATCCAGTATCCATGTTCCACGAATTATATAATATTAATAATACATAATACAGTGGTTCTTAACCTGTGGTCCGCGCCCTCCTGGGAGTCCGCAATACTCATGTCGGGGGTCCGCGGCAGCCCTTACACCCAACATAAGTTAATATGTGAAATGAGTGCATTATTACAATATTTTTGGATTATTATTTATTTTTTTCATATAAAATTATAAAATATATCTTATATTGTAAGAGATAAACCTATCTTGTCTTTATTACACCGATGACAATGTGGAATTCGATACAATTAAGTATCTAAACCTAATAATTGTATAATTAATTATTATTTATAATATATATAAAATATATTTATAATAAAATAGTTATTATAATTTTGGTTATGATAGAATGAGATGTTTTGTAACAAAAAAAGGTATTCAACAAAAAAATTGGTAAGGGGCCCGCGATTTCTAAACATTTTTCATCGGCGGTCCGTATATTACAAAAGGTTAAGAACCACTAACATAATACAAAAAAAAGCTCGATTCATTTTTGGTTTTATTATTTTGAGAGTCCGGTCCGAAAAGTTCAACCAAAAAGCCCAGTCCGGCTCGGTCCGAAAAATTCTACCAAAAAAAGTCTAACTCTAAAATTGGGAAATATAGTAATTATAATCATAATATGATTATAATTATTATATATTTATCAAGTATCCATGGGGAGGGGGGTTGAACCCCATAAAACCTGAATCCCTGAGTACGCCCTTGTATAATTTTAAATATTATTTTGTTTGAAACACTAAAAAATATTTTATTCATTTAAATTCTACATGGAATCATTTTCCAGAAACAAAATTTTTTTATATTGTTTAAAATCTAAAATAAATTACGCTATTTTTTCTACTAAAATATTTTGTTATACTTCTTGATTCTCAATTTTATAATTTTATAATTTTTCACTTCATTGATTTTTGTACTAATCATCACTGATGATATAAGTTCTAATGTATATAAGTGTAAAAAAAAAATGCTAAAAATATATCAATTTTTTATCTATACAATACATATTACAAATATTTTATAAACTGTGAGCTAAATATTAGTTTAATTTTTATTTTAGTGTATTCTCAAAGAACACCAACAATATCACATATCACCCAAAAACCTATTAAAGATATTGGTGGTACTGCAGAATTAACATGTTCAGTTTTATATGCAATGGATTTCCCTGTCTTATGGGTTAAGGTTGATAGAGAAAAAGTTACTGAACCTGTTGTTCTTTCAACTGGAAGTACACTTATAATCAAAGATTCAAGATTTTCTTTGCGACAAGATATCGACAGCACAAGTTATACGTTACAGGTATAAGATTATTTATTTACTTTTTATTTTGAAAATTATTGTTATATTATATTTTTTTTTTAAGTTTTGTTAATTCATTTTTTTAAACTTAAATAATTTTAGATTAAAGATATTCAAGAAACTGATGCTGGTTTCTATCGATGCCAAGTTTTGATTGGATTAAATAATAAAGTATCTGCAGAAGTTGAGTTAGAAGTACGTCGACCTCCAATAATTTCTGATAACTCAACTAGATCATTGGTTGTGAATGAGGGTCAACCAGTTAAATTAGAATGTTATGCTGGTGGTTTTCCCGTTCCAAGAGTTTCATGGAGACGAGAAAATAATGCGATTTTACCTACAGGTGGTTCAATATACAGGTATATGTGAAAAAAATAAAAAATAAAAATAGTTCTTGAATTTAAAATAATCTTTCAGAGGAAACATTTTAAAAATCTCTACTATAACAAAAGAAGATCGTGGTACATATTATTGTGTTGCTGAAAATGGTGTTGGCAAAGGTGCTCGGCGTAATATTGCCGTAGAAGTAGAATTTGCTCCAGTCATAAATGTTCCTAAACCTCGTCTTGGACAAGCCCTGCAATATGACATGGATCTTGAATGTCACGTTGAAGCATATCCTCCCCCAGCTATTGTTTGGATAAATAATGGAATTCAACTATCCAACAATCAACATTACAGGTATGTATATTAAAATGAATGCAATAAGTTGAAATTCCGTACTATATGAGTTATCATTTACATTTAGGATATCACATTTTGCCACTGCAGATGAATTTACAGACACCACAATACGTGTAATCACAATTGAAAAACGTCAGTATGGTGAATATATCTGCAAAGCTTCCAATGTCTTGGGAACAACTGAAGCTACAGTTTATCTTTACGGTGATTATTATAATATCATTTTGATTAATAATTCGTTATTAAGTTTTATGAAAAACAAATAAAATAAGTTATTATTTTTCATGAAAATTTTTTAAAAACTTTAGCAGTTTATATGTTATGAAATTACTTTAATTAAAAACTAAAGAATGTAAAAAAAAAATTAATTTTTAGTCATTACTTGACCATTTGTTATACATAACAAGAATAAAAAATTAAACCAATAAATTGTGAAGAGTTATTTTGTGGTTTGTTTGGAAGGTATGATATATTTTTATTAAACAATTACTTTAAAATTTATAGAATCTTAAAAATAATAAATATTATCTTCACAATGCCATACAATTTTTATAATTTATTCTAAAAAATACAATTAGAACACTTAGATAGTTGTAAAAATTATTTCGGGTGACTGACTAAAACTTCAATATGTAAGTATATTAGTGTTAAATTTATAAATTTCTTACTTTATTTTTATATTTTGGCCATGGCTATAACATATATATTGTATACAGTTTGCTTGTTGTATATTTTATCTTTGTTTTTTTTTTTAAATTTATAATTCAGTTGAATAAGTGTATTTATTGTAATTAACATTGAACTAATTAATATTTTATATAGTTCATTGTGGGACAGAAGGACCGAGTTTGTTTTTGAACTCTTAAATAGTATTTAAATTTTATTTAATTTTGATGTTTTTGAACCTTGATGCAATGATAAAAATATAAATACAATTAATAAATATTATTTGGTTATTGTTTTATGACATTAGGAAACTAAAACACACCTCAGAAATCATGTCTTTCTGAATTGTTTTCTATGTATTGCATAAGGTACCCTAAATAATCAAAGTTTTTCTTATAAAATTATTTGTGGTATATAAAATAACTAATTATAATTAAATGTAATTAAAACTATAAACCAAAAATTGTAATTAATTTTAATTAAAAACATTTATTCATTGACAATAAAATAGTCGAATGTTACAAATATTATTTTCGTATACATTTAACGAGTTTTAACATTGTTATTAATTAATATTTTAATTTTATTCTTTAAGATTTAAAAACAATTTTTGAGTACTATAAAATTTACACATTTATAAGTAAATTAATATACGTTTTAAAATTTTTAGTATAACTTAAATTTCTTAATTTAACTTAAATTAACTTTTTTGTTTGTTAAAAATATTCATTAAGTATTTATTTGTAGAAATTATATTTTCATAATTTTTTTTACATTTTTATGAAAATAATTTTATATTAATAATAACATAAAAGTGAGTTTTACAGCATACATTATTAATTTATACCATTTATATATTTTACAGAGACAATTATACCAGTATGTCCACCAGCTTGTGGTCAACAATCCTCGCACTTAAGAAGCTCTAGCATTAAAGCTGCTAGTGTTAATCTTACATTCTTAATTTCTGCATATTTATTTTATGTTTGTCTGTATGTTTAATTTTTTTATATTCAAAATCACTTTAATATCATACCTGGATGCTATAAGTTGCAACTTTTTCTTTATAAATGAAGGCACTTTTAATGTTATTAATGAAAACCATAAAACCATAGGTGATTATTTCCGAAATTAAAATAATAAAATAATGCTTATTTTAGGTTAAGTATCATGACTATATAAACACAAAGCTTATATTATTTTATCTTGAATTTGTTTACTTAGAACTTTAGGAAACTAGTTCTTGATTGATATATAATTTATATTTATTAGCCTGTATATTTAAATTATTATTCCGTCCAAGAACACTTTAATATTATCCTTATAAGGACTGACTATTAAAGTGTTGATTAGTTTTTACATAGACATTTATTTAAGTTATAGGATAAATTTTTCAAAATTGAAAATAATAATAATAAAATAATAAGATACTGATTTTAGGAGTAAACATTTGTATTGTGTAGTGAAAAAGTTTATATATTTTTTATAGCATTTAGGTTGTTTAGATCTGAGAAAACTTGTTTTGATTTGCTAAATATATGTTTTTGTTCACCTGTATTTTTATATTATTTTTCTAGCCAAGAAAACTTTAATATTGTACCTATCTGGTCTAATCATTAAAGTGTTGATGAGTTTTTATGAAAAGTATAATATTTAAAGTATAGAATAATTATTTTAAATTGAAAAAAATAATTAAATACTGGTGGATGGTTAAAAAATGTATTTTGTATAATTAAAAATATTAAACATTTTTATAGTAACACATTAAGTTCTGAGCACTTATTTTTAATTTTTACATGTATTTTTGTTTACCTTTATTTTTAAATTATTATTCCGTCCAAGAACACTTAAATATTGCACCTATGAGATGTATCCATGTAATGTGTCAATTAGTTTTTATGTAGAAGTATACTTTAGTTCTAAGATAATTGTAATAATAATAAGATACTGGTGTTAGGTTGAAACACTCATTATAAAATTAAGGAAAATAGTGACTATTTTTATAACAACTAGCATATTAGATTTGAAGAAACTAGTTTTTAATTATAACATTTATTTTTATTCACCTGTATTTTTAAATAATATTTCCGTCCAAGACACTTAAATATTATACCTTTAATGCTTATTGAAGTGTCAATTAGTTTTTACGTAGAAATAATTTTTGTTTAAGATAATTATTTTAAAATCTAAAAGTTTTCAATAAAAAAACAAAATATAAAGGAAGATACTGACTTCAGTTATTATTGTTTACACCATATATTTTTCATAGCACAAATATGATATATATATATATATATATATATTAGGTTACCAAGACTTGCAATAATACTTAGCTTATTAATATTTTTATAACATTTAAGCATTAAATATTGTAACATGTAATGATTCATTTGATATGGTTAATTAAATAAAATTTATATTATATTTTATATTGTGGAGTTTCGATTAAATTTGATTTATTTACATCCTTATGATTGTTATCATTATATCCTTATGATTATTTTTATGTTTGCCTCAAATTTTCAAGGCTAAAATTGAATCTAAAGCTAAATGAAAATTACAAGAAATAAACAGTGAAACGAGTACCATAAAAATAAGTTATTCACCCATGAATATCAATTATATGTATAACTGCAAACCGAAATGGCTAATATTTATGGATTTTTATTGAGCCATTTTCTAACCAAAATGTTATATTTTCTAATTTATTTTAATAGGACAGGGATGGGCGACTGAAAGTTATTAGAGGGCCATTTTTGGAAAATTAAAATTTAGCGGGCCAAAGCATAAAAAGCAAAAAAAAAAAAAGGTCATTCAAAATATGCATTTTAATTTTGCATTTTATTTTGTTTATAATGTGAATATTAACAGTGAATATGAAAAAAAGGTTATTGAAAATAATTAAATTAAATACAAATAATACAATTACTAAGTACAAAAATACTAATATAAAAAATGTTATTGAAATTAATTGATTTAAATATGAATAGTACTACTACTACTTGTTTAATGTGAGTTTAAGGGCATGTGACTGCTAATGATAATGTTTGGATAAATGATTTGCAGTGGCGTCGGATAAGAGGGGGCAGAGGGGTCAATTGACCCCTCAGATATAATCCAAGGGGACCAAACATATACTTTTGCCCTTTAACCTTTAACCCTTTAACCACATTAAAATTAAAAGTTATTCAATCGTAAATTACGTTTAATTTATACGTTTACGTATTTAAAATTGGTTTCATTTTCATGAATGTATTTATTATTATTTATTACATATTGTTATTTTTGATTATAACTTCAGGTATATACTATACAGTAAATTTATTTATTTTATATTAAATTTATTATATTCATTTATACATTGTTAATTTTAACCCGTAACTGGTACAGTGAAAAAATAAACCATTACTAGTACAGTGCGGTGTGACATACCGCTTCATTTTATTACAGTATTTGGATCTTTTTTATAGATAATAATTATCAGTATAGTATTAACAAATATTCTATATTTTTTTTTTCAAAAAAATTATTATTTCTTAGTGTTTCAATGAATGAATTGTGACTGCAAAAAATTGTAGTGCAATTTATTTCTGAATCTATTATTTTATTCTAGAATTTTTCGATATCAATTTTTAAGGTTAAAACCTGTACAGAATAATAAAAGACATACTGTAGAACAAGATTAAAAAAAAAAGATAACGAGAACAATCATTTTTTAGCTAAAAATAACTATGACCAAATTCCAATTAAAATGCTATATTACAATAAATAAATGAAATGTTCGACTTTCAAAACAAAAATAAATAAAAGAAAAAAGAAACAAACTCTCTGAAAGACAGAGATTTGAGATGGACCTGGAGTCTTTATTTTTTAAGTTTGAACTAAAATATAAACTATAAAAAAAAAAAAAAACAGAAATACAAAAATGGTACAGTGCGGTGTGAGATACCGCTGAACATTTTATATCAACAATAACAAGTTATGATAGTGAACATAATCTTAAAAACCTATCTTATCATTTACATTTTACCTCAATACCACGGTCTTAGAAGATATCTTCTAAGATCGTGCTCATTACTATGGTATACTTAATATTATAATTGATATGTAGGATAAAAAAATGCAGCGGTGTATGATACCGTACTGTACCAGTTACGGGTTAAATATGGCTTTAATTAAAGTATAAAATATACTTAAGTATAAAATAAATATGGTTTTTATTTTGTTTCAATATATAAATATAATGTATTTATATTTATATTACACTATAATTTGTATAATTCTTACATTATAATGTACCTACTATCTATATCAACATTAAAAGAATAACATATTAAAAAAGGTTTTCTGTCATCTATCACAAATAAATATATAACAGTTGTTAGGTTTTTTTATGTTTTGCCTCATGAAAAATATTTCCTGGACTACTGATGATTTGTCATGTCTTTTTAAATTATATTTTTTTAAAACCGCAATAACGATTAAACAAACTAAACATTGAGGTTTTTTTTGTTTGTTAAAAATAAATAAATAGCCATTCTCCCATGAGGTGATAAAAGTTCTGTTTTTGTCATCAATTTTAAGCCGGTTTTCCACTAAACCGTAAATTGTCGAATAAAACAAAACTGGAACTTTTCGCAAACATTTTGAAGACCGGCGTGTTTTGCGACGGTTAGAGTTTTGTTTTTCGTGTCCCGCTCGGAAGCGGTAACATCAAAAGGTTTCGACGTGTTTTGAAACTCGAGTCTGTTTAGTGGAAACGGTCGTGTTGTGTTGTTGTGTTGTATCTGAAAATCTGAACACGAATTCTGTACCTAAATACTAGCTAAGTTAAGTTAAGTTAACTAGCTAAGTTAAGCAGGGGCGGATTTAAGGCACTGCGAACTATGCGGCCACATAGGGCGGCAAAATTATGTTGAACATTTATTTTGATTTTGTAAAATTAGGTACATAATTTTTAAAATTGTATTTATCACTTCAAAATCTTGAAATTATGGATTTTGTATTTGTTTATTTTTAGCAAAATAATATTTATATTTTCCCAGGAACTCGTCTACGACAACGACGACAGTATTGTATTATAGCTTATCTTATTGTTTAAGAAATGTCTCGTAATACTGTAATAAGCAAAAATTGCATATTAGGTAGGTATTGAAAAAATTAATTTATTTGAGGATATTTTATTAAAGAGGTAGTAAGTTTTTTTTTTAGATGGGGGCGGCAAATTTAATTTGGCATAGGGACGGAAAATTGTTAAATCCGCCTCTGAAGTTAAGTAAACGAAAGTATAAAGTATAATTATATAATAATATAATAGTAATATAATTAATTTAAGTAATTTGGTTTAAGTAGTTGGTTAAGTAGTTTGGTATAATCAGTGTTCTAAAGTATTTTAATTTAAGTATTGAATACTTTTTTCAAAAAATGTTACAAAATAATTTTAGTTAACAACTGTAATCGTTGTTTATTATTATTATGTAATTAATTAATTATTTCGATTATTATTATTATTATTTTATTATTACTATTTATACATCATTATATTATTAAGTAATATGATTTACAGCTTTTGGACTATTCAATGTTGGTTTTTGTCTATTTATATTAATTATATATTATATGTTTGATAATTAAATAGTAATAATAATAAATAAAAACTCGATACAACCAGTGGAAAAGGACCGAGAACGAAAACTAAACTCCAACAAAATATAGCCCGTATATGTATATTATATATATATATATAATAATGTAACGCAATGCAATATCAATAAAACAACAAAATACTTATCTTTTAATAAAAATCATAAAAATTAATAGGATATATAATAATAAAAACTTTAACTAGTTAAAACGAAACTTTATTGGTAAGCAATGACGGTTCACCAGTCACCGTAGTGCACACACGTTCAATTCGTAGTGCACACTTGTACATTCGTAGTGCACATTGTGTCGTGGTGCACATAAAAATAGGGCCTGCCGTTCCGTATCCGTGCCGTCCGTTCCGTGTCCGGCGTTTTAAATTTGTTTACTTGTTATGAAATGGGCATGTTTACACATGTCCGTTCTGTGTCCGTTATGTTAGATTTGTCGGAGACAATGTTTTGGGGAATTTCATTGATACGGATGTACTCGTTGGTAGGTTCTAACGACACTGAACAGGCACAGACAACGGACACGGAACGGTTATGTGTAAATAGACCTTTAATGTTGTTCAATACTAGATAACAGTTATTATTTTATCGACAAGAGTATAAGACTATAGATAGAATGACGATCGACTTTAAAATTGTATGCTGTAAAATGAAAATGTAGGGCGGGCTAGATAAAAAAGGTTCGCGGGCCGCCAGTTGCCCATCCCTGTTATAGGAGTATAATATTGTATAGTTTATTATTGAGGGTTAGTATGGTAAATTAAAAACGTCCTTTGTCCTATTTTTACGGTTGATTTTCATACATTTTATCAAATGTAATTAAAATAAAATTATCAATAATATAGGAAGAAATGAATTTATACTTAAACACATACACATATGTATTTATGTATAAAAAAATAAAATGAATATATGTTAACTATATAATTATTTATATTATTTACGTACAATTTATTATAATCTTTAAAAACAAGTACTAAAGTACTAATTAGTAATTATTCTTTTTAACAAATTCTTCAGTTTCCATAAGCCGATGTATTATTATTCATCCGATGTACAAACATCAGTACCAAACAAGTCAATATTTGCTGTAGCATTCGACTTCGTAACCAGATCGTTAATCTAATAAGCATCAAAGCATAAAACAAGACTCTGTAAAGGAAAAAGCAGGCATAAAAATAGACATGAAAATGATCAAGAATTACACTGAAAATAATTTATTTACATTGTACGTTGTGTGTACTATATGCATGGGCGCAGGAGTAGATAGAAATAGACAGTTCCGGGCCTCCCGTGCCCCGCTACGTCCCCCCCTCCCTAGTACATATTTGCCACCACCGCTTTAACCTAAGCTGACGCCGTGCTATTCTACCGTTAGTTAATATTACCTTCCCCTGACCTCTCCGTCCCATGTGCGGCCGAGATGAGCTAACGCGTGTCACCGCCGTGTTAACCAACCGTGATATATAACTTCTCTTACCTACCTTAACACATCGCTACCACCACTTCAACCCATCCCATTCGCACATAATATAATCTCGATCTGGTGTAGACCCACGGATAATTTAATAAACGGTCGAAGCATTGCACCACGAAGGAACCGTGGTTTTGAAGACCATGACGTCATAATAGACCTCTGACATTCTTATGTATACATTAAAGAACAGGCGTTTTTTATGTTCCAATTTTGTGATGATACTATGAATTTTGAAGTGGATCTGCGAAGTCAATTGATGAATTTTCAACGATTCACTTAAAAAGTAAAAAAATATGAAAAAAATTACTACTTAGAAAAAAGAATAATTGCATTACTATGACAACATTGCATTATTATTTAATATAATGAATTAAAAAGTATTTTTTAAGTATTCACAATTAATTTTATTATTTATATTTTAGCATTCGACTAAATAAATATTTTATTATGTGTTATGTGTTAATATTGTTATTTGTGAATTACAAAATACAACGCGGGAATTGTGGGTCTATTGTGACGTCATTTATCAGAAATTGTTTTTGATAGGTTAACAGTGGCTTCGACCGTTCATTATATTATCCGTGGTATAGACCGACATTGTATTAGCGTCACTCGAACTGATATTGCTATATAAGTGTAATTTTAGAATCATCACTTTGTATCAAAAACATATTATACATTTTGTTTTAATTAAATGTTTATTTTCGAAGAAGTCAAGTAACATACGTGCATGATTTTAAAAAGTAAGACACTTTTGCTTTAAAATGTATGAATGTTATTAACCACAGTTTATGGCTGCAGTAAAGTACATGATCATACAAAGTGTGTATTATAATTTTAACTTATTACTTATGCTTAATTTATTATTAATTTAGTATTATAGGAATTATATTATTTTCTCCGGAAGTACGTGTATGTATGATTTTCTGGAAACGTAACATTTTGTTTTAATAATGCATAAATGCAATTAAATTCTAATCGATTTATAGCTAATAGTTTGGTAAGTATAAAACCTGAGTTTTGTTATTTGTAATTGCTGTAAACAACTAAAAATCACATTATTGTTTATGGTATAGTGAATGTCCCGCGCGCATATTATAGACTGAAACGCTTAAGTACGTGTGTACGTTTCATAATAATTAAACAGTCATTCATTCGCAAAAACATGTGAAACTTCAGTTTTAATAATTTGAAATGTTCTAAACAACTTATAATCACATTATCGCATGTGACTATTGTGATATAAGTGCCTTGAGGATATAAAAGACCGAAATGCACGAGTACGTTATATAATATATATATACATAAGCATTTATCAACGAAAACATATTATATAATTAAATATATATTAAGAATATATTAATATATATTTAAAATTATTGGCATAATATTTTAACAAAGCTAACGTTATAGTTGCATTGTATATTAAGTACAATATCAATAATTCGAATTCAAATATAAGCAAGGGTAATACGAATGAATAGTGGTTACGGTGGCCGCGGAGGTGGTCTTCAACGTTGCGCATACCGCGTATGATTTTCGGAAATACACTGTTTTTATAATGTATAATATGAAATTAATCACATTAGAGCTAATGGTTTGGAAAGTATGATATTTTAGTTTTTAAATAAAAAATGATGTAAACAACTTATAATCACATTATCGTTTCTGGTAATATACATGTACCTCGCGGATATAAAAGACCAAAAATGCATGAGTAAATTTCACTTTGCTTCTGACTTTTGTCTCGACTCCTCTACCGGACCAAATCGTGTAAAAGAACAGCAAGTGTTAAATTTCCCCCACCGTGTTACTGTCAACAGTGTTTTTATACGAATATTATATTAATATTATTATATTTTGTGCGATTAATTTTTTTTTTAAATTTTTAACTTTGTTGTGTGTAATCAATCTTTCGGCGTTACACGAAAGATCTCATGCCGATCAACTGTTATTGTGCGATATTTGCGGGAAAGTGGCGAAAACTACTTCGGTGCCGGCTGTCTCACTACTGCTGCCAGTGGCGGCTATCAAACAAAAAAAAAGGTGTATCAAAATTTGAATTTAGTTACCCACCCACCAACCCTGATACCTATACAATTTAGTGCCTAACCAATAATTTACATTATTCTATCCACCTATTAATAGAAGAAAAAATAGTTTAAGATTTATTTTCATTTAATTTAGCAATTTGTACATTATTAACAGTGGCGGCTCGCAAGTAAATTCATTAAGGAGACTGAAAATTTAATAATAAAAAAAAATAAAACACAAAAAAGGTAAAAAAAACCTTTTATTATTGTAATTAATAGCTTTATAAAAATTATAAGAATAGTTAATTTATATTATTTTATATTCTAATTCAATTCTTCTTTCTTTTTTCTTCGCAAAATCATCAATAATACTTTCCACAAATGTCGGGTCCTTTGCCATAACGCCCAGTAAATTTTTTTCAATTGCCAACGATGATATATTTGTAAGCGCTCGTTTGTCATTGTATTTCTTAAAAAGCTCTTTATACGCTTTAACGTACTCATAGAACGTTCATTAGATGCAGTAGTGGCCTGTATTGTTAAAACTAATTGACATAGTTTAGTGAACTGGGAATACATTTCTTGTAAATTATTTTTAATTATTAAATCCAGTAGTTTATGAGGAGAGAGATGTTTATTATTATCTGAATAAAAGACGGACAATTCATTACGCAAACGATTTTCTTCAAACATATTAGGATATTGTTTTAATAATTTAATCAACTTTCATTCGGGAAAAGTGTTGTGGTAGATATCAAACATTTTTTCATTTGTAAGCTCTACGAATTCTAATTCCGAAGTATCTTCAAATCTTATATTAATTTGGACAATTAATGAATCCAGTATCTCATATGTTATTTTACGTAAATTATTTTTTTGTTTGTCACCATACTCAAAATCATTATTTAATTGTATTGCTTCGTCACAACAAGTATTCACAGTTTGTTCTTTTCTTAAATCTTCCAAATTTTTTTTTTAAATTCTGAATTTCAGAAATACACGATTTAATGTTTGAAAGTATTTTTGATTGGAGGAAATTAAATACATGATCCGTATATATGAAAATCTTATTAAATAAAATTAACAGATACACAAATTGTGCATCATTAAGTTTATCTAAAATACCTGATGCTGTAGAAATAGAAATGTGGTCCCAGTTTGGTTCTTCAATTACATGTGTAAAAGTATTTTTTAATTCTATAAAATGGGTTTTAACTGTGGATGCGGCTCTTGAATGATAATTCCACCTAGTATCAGAATGATTTGGAAGTTTAAAGCCCTGTTGTCTTAGTAACTCACTCCTTTTAGAAGACCTACTAAAAAACGTATGAAACATCGTTAAATTACAAATAAAAAGTTTGACTGGTTTTATTGTCTTAGCGCCATATAACAGTACCAAGTTCAACTGATGAGCATAGCAATGAATAAATAATACATTTGGATAAATATTCTTAATAAGACTTAGTACGCCATTTTTTGTTCTAGACATAACTGATGCTCCATCGTATGTCTGTGCAATTATTTTATTCCCTAAATCCCATTTTCTAATCACGGACAATATTACATCTGCTAATCCAGATCCCGTTTTATCACTTAAAACATCAAAAAAACCAATAAATCGTTCGACAATTTTTTCTTCTATAACATAACGAAAAATAATACTCATTTGAGATCGACAGGACACATCAGTGCTTTCATCTGCTTGAATAGATATGTAATTAGCAGTTTGTATTTCCTTAAACATTTTTGAATTTAAAATTGTAGTGACGCTCTCAATTAAATCATTTTGTATTATCTTAGATGTGCCTTTAAATATTGACGATGACAAAAAATGATCCTTAAGTAAATGCTCTTCTTGAGCGAGTAGATCAAGTAACTCAAGATAATTCCCTTTATTTAAAGATTCGTCGTGTTCCCGATGCCCACGAAAGGCAAGCTCTTGTTTTCCCAAAAAACAAACAACGTGGATCATACGTGCTATTAAACGTCTATTTATAGAAACTTGTTCATTATGTTTTATAGCAGCTAATCGTCGACCTTCCGAAATAGCATGTTCAATTCGAACTTTTCCTAAAAGATGGAATTTTTCTTGATTTATCAAATGCTTTTTAGATATAGAATGTTTTTCTGATTTTCTTATAACATTTTTTATTGACGATATTCCATCAACAGTCCATTCTTTTTCCCCCCCCCAAAAATTACACAATAAAAACAAAACACTTTATTTAGCTTATCACAACCAGTTAGCCAGGAAAATTTAGTATACCAACTATATTGAAATTTTCTAACGAATTCACCTTCTTTATATTCCAATGCAATGTTAGGTGTCGGTCTGTTTGATTTTAATTGACACTTTTCTTCGTATGTTAACGTATTAAAACTATTTTTGAACAAAAAGTCTAGTATATCTGTTTTTTTTTTCTGTATTTCCATAGTAGAAAATATAATAAATATATGTATTTCTAGTGTAATTTATTATATTATAATTAAGTTTGTAAATTGTGTAGTTTTGTATAATACCAATAATAAATAATAATAATTTAATTACTAGGTACACGCTGCTATACAATGTCAAATAGCTAAATTTAATAGTCTAATACGGACGCACGACACGCTGCAGTATTCGTGTTTACAGAAAAATACGTGACGACCGCAATGCGAACGGCAAAAACTTTGAATGAGTCTAGTCTCAATGTACAGAATAACATCTATACAATCTATCCCCGTCCTCCGCCTTATCGTGCATATGCAATTTGTATATATAATTGAGTCTTTCGGACGGCAGACTCTCGAACTAACGACCGTCGTCGTTATCGATATATTTAGCCTGTATTGTTATCGATATATTTTTATATTGTATTGTTATTGAATGACACGCATTATTAATGTAAAAATAGAATACAAAATATTATCAATATTAATATCGAAAACCATGATAATTATTTTCAGAATGGATATAACATAAAAATATTAAATTATAATACAATTTTCTTCAAACTTTTGTATTGCGTTACTACTTTTTATTTTTATGGGGAGTCGCCGTCTCAAAGACTCCCCTGACGAGCCGCCACTGATTATTAATTTATTTAAAAATATTTTTGTCTTTATCTTTATCTAGATAAACGTAAAAATTATAATCTTAAAAATTATTTGATTATATTTTTGTTTACAAAAATAGATTTTTATTGAAAATTCCGCAGGCTATTATATCAATTATCAGCAAGCCACTGTCAGACAAGTGACGTCGTCGTGTACCTATTTATACTTATCTATAGAGTCGCCAAGACTATAGAATAGATTTTATAATATAATAATAATAATATGTTTGTATGCTGTGGTCGTATACTTGTATAGTTGTATCTATACTATTGTTCTGTGATAATACGTATACCAAGCCGATATAATTTCACTATACTTAAATTGTTTAATGTTGGGCACTTATTACTTAGGTACCTACTGCCTTAATAGTTAATACTTACATTATTAATACAGCATATTAAGGTAGCCATAGGTTGGTTTATTAAATTATTAATATATTTTTCTTATTCAGTTAGGAATACCCGCCATAGCCTATGACCACCCACCCAATTATAAGGTGTATCGACGGATACACTTTGTGCATAGGATAGCCGCCACTGACTGCTGCGATTATTAGCCAGACCGACAAATTGCCGAATGATAAACAAGGTAAGAATTATTTTAATATAATTGTATATTATAATATATAATATATGATTTAATTTGACTTACTTCCCCTACATCATTGTCGGAGGTTCGGATTGTTGGAAAAATAAATTTGAACGTTTCAATTAATATCTACGGGGTTAAATTCCGCAGAAGCTGGTGATTTTTCGTGGTTCAGAAGAACGACAAGACGTGGGCAAGCGATTCCTCGAAGAGCTAGTATTAATCACTAATCGTATAAACGATCTATTAAAAACAAATATAAATAAAATTATGAGCGACGAGGATAAAATCGAATATTTGGCCCGATTAAATTGTAATTTATGCAAACAAAATTCCACGGTCGTTAACTGCAAAGTAGCCGACCACTGTCACCTGTCCGGTAAATACCGACAAGCGTTATGTAACCAGTGCCGTCCTAATTGCCAATAACGCCCTAAGGAAACAACATTTGACGCCCTCTATTTTTTCGGAGATTCGGATTTTTGAATAGTATAAAAAAAATATAAAATTATATATTATTTATTATTATTATTATATTATATATTATTATTATAATTAATTATATATTATTTACTATTATTATTTTTATATTATTTATGTGTGAAATTCATATACTTATATTTTTCTCATATCCATTATAAGCCATGGGCTCGTTATTGAGTGCTTTAAATAGAAAGTGCAGCCCGAGAACCTTATCGATGAGTAAAGAGTGGAGAGTTATTTAAAAGTCAAATTTGCGGAGGTCGAGACAAAATTCGGCCCAGCGGTTGTGTACACGCTCGACGATGGAGGAGTGGACAGATAGATGTATTCCTGCCTAAGATGATTACAATGAGTGAGGAGGAGATGAAATCATACAATCAGAGGTCGGTGGGAGACCACCTCCACCTTATACATAAAGGGAAACTAGGTCGTGCCTTTAATGTGGATTTTTTGAAATTAAATTTTTTTTTTCAAATCAAATGATTATGTTTTTCATACTATATATTTTTTTTATATTTAACGAACAACCTAAGGTAGAACAATAATTAATAGTAAAATAAACTGAAAGTAAAATGTTATAAGTATAACATAATATAACCGCTGCAATTTAAAATAGTTAAAAAACAATAGTTCTCCTTGTCCTAAACAAGAGCTCGACTCGACTTTCAGTTTGTTTTACTAACTTATTCGTTAAATTTAATTTCAAGAATTCTACATTAAAGGCACGACCTAGTTTCCCTTTATGTATAAGGTGGAGGTGGTCTCCCACCGACCTCTGATTGTATGATTTCATCTCCTCCTCATTCATTGTAATCATCTTAGGCAGGAATACATCTATCTGTCCACTCCTCCATCGTCGAGCGTGCACACAACCGCTGGGCCATCGATAAAGTTCTCGGGCTGCACTTTCTATTTAAAGCACTCAATAACGAGCCCATGGCTTATAATGGATATGAGAAAAATATAAGTATATGAATTTCACACATAAATAATATAAAAATAATAATAGTAAATAATATATAATTAATTATAATAATAATATATAATATAATAATAATAATAAATAATATATAATTTTATATTTTTTTTATACTATTCAAAAATCCGAATCTCCGAAAAAATAGAGGGCGTCAAATGTTGTTTCCTTAGGGGGTTATTGGCAATTAGGACGGTACTAGTTACATAACGCCTGTCGGTATTTACCGGACAGGTGACAGTGGTCGGCTACTTTGCAGTTAACGACCGTGGAATTTTGTTTGCATAAATTACAATTTAATCGGGCCAAATATTCGACTTTATCCTCGTCGCTCATAATTTTATTTATATTTGTTTTTAATAGATCGTTTATACGATTAGTGATTAATACTAGCTCTTCGAGGAATCGCTTGCCCACGTTTTGTCGTTCTTCTGAACCACGAAAAATCACCAGCTTCTGCGGAATTTAACCCCGTAGATATTAATTGAAACGTTCAAATTTATTTTTCCAAAAATCCGAACCTCCGACAATGATGTAGGGGAAGTAAGTCAAATTAAATCATATATTATATATTATAATATATAATTATATTAAAATAATTCTTACCTTGTTTATCATTCGGCAATTTGTCGGTCTGGCTAGTAATCGCAGCAGTAGTGACAGCCAGCACCGAAGTAGTTTTCGCCACTTTCCCGCAAATATCGCACAATAACAGTTGATCGGCATGAGATCTTTCGTGTAACGCCGAAAGATTGATTACACACAACAAAGTTAAACATTTAAAAAAAAAATTAATCGCACAAAATATAATAATATTAATATAATATTCGTATAAAAACACTGTTGACAGTAACACGGTGGTGGAAATTTAACACTTGCTGTTCTTTTACACGATTTGGTCCGGTAGAGGTGTCGAGACAAAAGTCAGAAGCAAAGTGAAATTTACTCATGCATTTTTGGTCTTTTATATCCTCGAGGTACATGTATATTACCATAAACGATAATGTGATTATAAGTTGTTTACATCATTTTGAATTTTAAAACAGGTCTTATACTTTCCAAACTATTAGCTGTAAATCGATTAGAAGTTAATTGCATTCATGCATTATTAAAACAAAATGTTAAGTTTCCAGAAAATCATACATACACGTAAGTAGTATAATTATAGCGGTTCTGATGCCTAGTCCCTAGTCCCAGCCACTGCCGACCGATCGATCACGTAACCTATGTATATTTCCCCCACCCCATACCCTCCGACGCCCGATTGATCACGTAACCTAAGTATACCCCCCCTTTCCGCCCCAATCTGCGTTTATAATTTCGATCACGTAACCTAACTGTATTTTGCCCCTGCCCTTAACCCGAACAGCATGACATTGCATGACTTATGGATATATAAGGCCGAAATGCATGACTATACTTTACTCCGTTTTGGACTTTTGTTTCAACACCTTAACCGTTTTTTTTTTCTTTCTTAACTCTTATTACCTAATAAACTGTGTCAGTGAGTTAAATAATATTTCAAAGAAACTTGTAGTGTTCATCAAGATGACCGGTTCGTTGTTCCATAACGCACCCATCTGCAAGAAGGCTAAGTATATCGCTCTTGAACCTAATGAGCTTATTCATCACATCACAATCACCGCCGGATAATTCCGGCGCAATGATGTTATTTATCAAAAACCTATTGGACGATAGGGTCAGACCTGCAACAATATCGGAGTGCTGCGGAATAGATTTCACCACACCACTTCAGATATATGCGGTCGCGCAATTGGCAACACAGTGTGATTCACTGAGGAAGAGTAGAAGGAGGGAGAGTAGAGGGACATCGACTAAGGTAAAAGTGAAAATATAAAATATTGAAAATCGAATAAATCGATAAATGTATTGTTATGTTGTTATTTAGCGGTGTGACGAATGCAATGGCAATCGGATATCATTAGCGGGGACATCGTTAGCAATCGGTGCTAAGAACAGTGAGGACCCGCATACCCCGCCCTTAGTCGGATATTCCGGGATGACACCTCCGCATTGTTCACCGCTAAATAACAACATAACAATACATTTATCGATTTATTCGATTTTCAATATTTTATATTTTCACTTTTACCTTAGTCGATGTCCCTCTACTCTCCCTCCTTCTACTCTTCCTCAGTGAATCACACTGTGTTGCCAATTGCGCGACCGCATATATCTGAAGTGGTGTGGTGAAATCTATTCCGCAGCACTCCGATATTGTTGCAGGTCTGACCCTATCGTCCAATAGGTTTTCGATAAATAACATCATTGCGCCGGAATTATCCGGCGGTGATTGTGATGATAGCGACGATTCGATTCCATTAAATCGTCCGTCGATGTTCAACACTAATCGATCGAACTGATCGATTACTTCGGGTTTGTTAACGCCGACGTTCAGTGCAACGGCCTCTAAAATGAGCCGTTCTATACGTTGGAGTGCCACGAGATCGTTTCGATCGAGCATTACACGCCGACCGTCGTGAGCAATCGATTCGATGTTGAGCACACTTTTACCGCGGTGCACCACTCAAGATATGGATGTGTCCGCGGTGGTCATGAAAAAAGCATGTTTACACTTTACCGGTTTTCCGATAAATACGCTATAATATCGGTCAATAATGGGAATATCCTGACGAACAACTCGGATGAGAGACTGATAAAATTTTTCATTGTGATGATGTGTACCGCTACGTTGAAATCGTCGGTAGGATCGAGTCCTATGTTTAACAATTTACGCGTGGCAAAGTCTATCGTGAATGATGAAGAACTGATAAGCTCATTAGGTTCAAGAGCGGTATACTTAGCCTTCTTGCAGATGGGTGCGTTATGGAACAACGAACCGGTCATCTTGATGAACACTACAAGTTTCTTTGAAATATTATTTAACTCACTGACACAGTTTATTAGGTAATAAGAGTTAAGAAAGAAAAAAAAAACGGTTAAGGTGTTGAAACAAAAGTCCAAAACGGAGTAAAGTATAGTCATGCATTTCGGCCTTATATATCCATAAGTCATGCATTGTATATCATAAAACGACCAACGGCTATAAGTTAATCACATATTTATGTTTATTCAAAACATATCGCACATAAGTGTCGAGAGTTACATTAGTTATTATTATTATAATTATTATAACATTACATGCTTAATGTGTGTGTGTATTTTATCGATAATGGTGATAACATTTTAAGCCCTAAATTACTAAGATATTATTTAGTAATTTACAATGCGAAATGATTAATTTATACATTATTTTCAATAATTTTGGAAAGCATTATTAACATTAAAATTATAGCTACTGATGAGTTCTTACACATACCCACTTTCTCTACATAATTGTTATATATCTGATGACATCTAAAGTATTTTCACACATACATGTCCAGTACCAAGATTTGCAATAATTATTATAATAATTATAGCATTACATGCTTAATGTGTGTGTGTATTTTGTCGATTCGCTAAATTAAGAAAGTTCTTGTTAAAACAGACAATTAGTTAATCATTCTTATAATATTTTTGTGGTATTATATATGTATGTTAAGAAGTTAAGTCCGTTGGTGTACATTTTGTACATTCGAGACGCAGCGTGGAGCGGAGGGTATGATATCAGGAGAGGGGGGCTTATGTCAGGGGAGGTAGATTAGGTTAACGCTGAGGCTGTTCGGGTTAAGGGCAGGGGCAAAATACAGATAGGTTACGTGATCGAAATTATAAACGGCAGGTTGGGGCGGAAGGGGTCGGGTATACTTAGGTTACGTGATCGATCAGGTGGCAGATGGTGTGGATGGGGCGGGGGAAATATACATAGGTTACGTGATCGATCGGCGGTGGAAGGTATGGGTGGAGGGGGGAAATATACATAGGTTACGTGATCGATTGGTCGGAGGTGGCTGGGACTAGGGACTTGGGACTAGGCATCAGAACCGCTATAATTATACTACTCACGTAAATCCGGAGAAAATAATATCATAGGTCAACACGGTGGTGGTGCGGTGGGTAGGTGATGGACGAGGCGGGGCGGGGGGTCTAGAACTGTCTATTTCCATTTACTTGCAGGCAAACACAAAAATGTTACTTTTTGTTTAAGAGCTTTATAAATATTTATTAATTATTATATTATTGTATGAGTGTTATAATATATGTATACATTTTTTTTTAAATATAAGTTGATGAGTTATTACATATGAAAAAATGAGTAGAAACAATAGTAATTTTGATATACGTGTATACCTGCAGGTATTATATGTATTTTGTAGGTGCTTCAAATCTGATCCTAAGTAAATATTATTAAGGAAATATTAAAAGATAACAATATAAAGGGTATTGATGGCATATTTGTCATGGTCTTTATTCGTGCAGTAATATATTGTATTATTTTCGTGCCTGAATTTGTACACGAATACGCACGGGTGATTTTTACCTGCTTTACATCGTATGGGATAGATTAACCTACACTCAGATGATATGTATGAAAATATACGAGTATAGTGTACGATATTTTTTATGTAACTATGTACATTGTAAAACTAGACGTATAGCATTCGTGAAGTGTTACATTTTGGCTCGTATGGCTTATTCATTTTTGTTGTTCTAAGCTTATGTATTTTGACAAGGTGTTTTGTGAAATAAATCTTCTCTAAACTACTTCGGGATAAATAATAAATCGATAGTAGAAAAAAATATGAATAAAGCAACATTGCACATCCTGCCCCTCATTCGTGTCGTGAACTAGCCCTGATCGCTATAATTTTTCGTTAGGAAGACGTGTGCACATTCGAATTTCTTTTCTTTGTTACACGTATAATGGACAATAGTGACTAGTGGGCAGTGGCGTAAATAAGTACGAGGGGAGGGATTGAGGTCCAAACAACCTGCATTGTATTTTTTTTTATTATTATTACGTTATAAGATATTAATCTGGTAGACATTATTTATGGTTGTTATTTATCGGTTTAACTACCCTGACAATCGTGCGTCAGCGTTTAGTATGCGGCTTAACGTATAATTTTTAATTGTTTTCTTCTTTTTACTCACGAAATGATGAGGATTATGGAACAACCGTCGAAATACCGTCTACGTCACCGACACAGAAGCTTTTTGCTTTACACGCACCATATGCAAGGTAAGCATTAGGGGGGGGGGGAGAGGTGCAATACTCCTTCACCTATGATTGATCTATTTGTATAGTTAGCAATCGTCAACGAATTAAGTAAATTAGTATAGTAGAATTTTGTTTTAGAAATAAGTCGGTCAATTTGTATTTTAATAAACCCTCCTCTTATAAATATTTGCTAACGCCGGCCCTGACCATATGAATATAATATAGATTCCATCACTCCGTTCAGAATCTAAAATAAATCTATATACGTATAGGTACATTTTACTGATTTCAATTATTTCCATCAACCATGGACCAAATCATTGTATCAACATAAATGGTAAAAATCAATATAAAAACTTAAATATAATAAATAATTAATTAAGTACCTTTACAGTGAAAACTCATAATTGATTCATAAAAATCTAGAAGAAATACAACAGTAAATACAAAAAGTACTGAATATCTATATTTATAAAATTAAATTTTTTTTTTATACTTATAACTTTTGTAAAAGCAAAGCACTCAAAAAAAAAAGTTTATTTTAAATTAGCGGATAACGAAGAATTTTAATTTAAGCAAATACATCTATAGCTTCTTCTAGACTAATAATGTTAAGTTATTATTTTTCAACTTTAAGTAAGTACCATTAGGTCGTTTAGTCTTTTATCTTTTATGGTAGTGTGTTAATATCTTTACCCTTTTGAGTGACTAAAAAACCTTTAATTTGATATCGTTATGATTTAGGTTTTAGATTCTGAACGGAGTGAAGAATGTATTGATTTTACAATGATGTGTGTTTTTTTTTTGTGTTTGTCGACACGATTTGGGGCAGTAAAAATACTTCGATTGCCTTATGTAGCAACTTTTCTGAAAGAAAAGTGAATCTAGTTGGTACTTTGGGAAGTCAAAAGTAAAAAATTTTCAATATTTTTTAAATGCGACGGGAAAAACCCTAAAAAAATAAGGGAAAAACGGGAGTTTTTACGCAAAACCAGTTTTCGATAAAATCAATTTTTTCATTTTGCTATAACTCAAAAACTAATCGATGTAAATACTTGAAATTTTTACCAAATATTAAGATTAGCGTTTTCTATACACCGTTAAATTTTTAAAGTATTTTGACTTTTATTGAGCTATTTATAGACAATTGAAATTTTCTATTTTTTTACATATTTCTTTTTAAAATAACGATAAAATTTTTTTGGCCGGCCTGAAAATCTTGAAAATTTAATACAAGGTTTCTTATAAGTTGTTCCTTAACTGATAAAAAAAAAATCTAAAATCGTAAGTCACAATTTTTTTTTATAAGTGCTCAAAGTTCCAATTTATACGAAATATGTAAAAATCACGATAATTTGCAAGCTATTTTGTAGATAAAAATTCATAAAATTTTTTCTGTTCATACTTTCAAAATTTTAACACTAGGTTATCTATAAGCTACTCTTCAAAAATCTTTAAAAAAATTTCTACCGGACTTGGAGGAAAAAGTTTTATGACTGTTTGAAATTTAAATATTTACGAAATTGCATAAAATAGCGATTTATTCTTAAACGATTTTAAATATTTGTTATAATTCAAAAAGTATAAGTTGCAGATTTTTGAAATTTTTACTAGCTGTTAAGATTGGCATTTTCTTTATGTCATATTTTTTTCAAAATATTATATTGATTTTTAAACCACTTATAGGCATTTAAAATATTCGATTTTTTTAAATTTTATTTTTATAATCGGTGATAAAAAAATTTGGCTCGAACAAAATACTTGAAAATTTAATAGAAGATTCCACAGAAGTAGTTCTTATTGTCATTCAAAAATTATCAAAATCCATAGGCACAATTTTTTTTATAAGCGTTTGAACAGCGAATATTGACATAAAATTACATGTAAAATATAATATAATGTATAATATTCTAGACTGACAAATGATATCGGTTTTTTTAGAATGCTCTAACTCAAAAACGAAAAACCGCAACAACTTGAAATTTTCACCAAATCTTTATATTGATGTTTTCTATACATGGTTAAGATTTCAAAGTATTTTGACATATTTTGACTTATTTATAGACAATTTAAATTTTTGATTTTTCTAAATTTTTCGTTTAAAAATAAAATATACTTATTACAATATTTATAAATAACATTGTATTATATTCTAGACAAACATATAATCTCCGTTCAGAATCGTTTTTCGTATACAATGATACCTATCATTGAATTCAAATTTTACAAATCCATTATAATGACCCATCTTATGAAGAGTCGCACTTCACCCCCAAGTGTACAGCAGAGCGAGGCCCATCCGGTTCTCGGTGTCCAAATCATTATCATATTTGTCATTAAATATTGTTACCAATATTGATAAATGCCAATATTAAAATTAAAGTACAATTTAATTTTAATCGTAATAATAATCGTGTATTATGTTAGCAGTGCGCAGGCCAATTGGAACTATTTTAATTACAAGGGGTGCAATCGTAATACCTTGATTCCCATCAAACGATGCCCCCATAATTGGCTATATTTTTCAAAAGTGTTTTTACGTTATAAACGTCTCAGTAAACACACCAGAGAGTATTTTTAATAAAAATAAAAACAAGTAGATTTTTGTAAAACAATTAACACTTCATCAAAACAAAACAAAACTAGCTGATAGCCACGACACTCAGCAATTTTCCGATCGTGGTTGCCGTTGTCTTATATTGTCTTTGAATTTTGGTTGACTCGGCATTCGTTTGCTTCTGCATCATATGGAATAATAGTTATATACACAAAAATGTTAGATTATTTACTATGTTTAAAATAATAATAATACATGATTCGGTTGCTCATCGTATAACCAACCACTGCAACCATTGAACGTGCGTCTATTAAACTCTCCTTCTCATTCTATTGACCAATCTATTGTGGTTTTGGTACAAAAGTGATATTATGCTCAGTGGGGTATCCAGGATTTTAGAATTTTGGGTCTGCTTCACGAGAGACTACTGTGTAGAAGCTTCAACCATCTATGTATTATAAAGTCGCTCGGTGCGATCACGGTAAACCTTATTAGTTATTTATATTACATTTTGATACCACAAACAACTAACATTTAATATAACTATAAGGTATAAGTCATAAATAATTTGTCAGTAAAATTTAAAACTTACTTAAAAACTTTAGGTACTATTAATTAATTGTTATTTTTATTTGTTGCATTAAAATGTATATTCAATAAAAAATTTATCTAAAATATTAAAATCATTTTGAGAAAGGGTAATACATACTTATTATTTTATTTTTATTTGTTTAATTGCAGAATATTCATTTTATTTTAATTGTCAATGACTGCTTTCATTTTCATAATAGAAGGCGGTTCTAAATTTTAATTCATTATAAAAACAAAACATGTTTTTTATGTAGTATATTTTTTGTAAAGTGAATATTTATTATACATAGTATATAGTTTATATTTGTGTCATAATAAATGCAAATTAAAGTAAACAAGAATAAAAGTTAGTGTAGTAAAAGTAAAGGACATTACAATAATTTTCTGCGCTTATTTAACTATATTTTATACCACTTGGAAGAGCATTTTTCACCGAACACATTTATTGAAAAGCATAATTATTATTATTAAAACCTGTTAGACAAGGCACTACTTCAAAAATAATACTGATTATTTGATGTGTTAACATAGTATTAATATATAAGTGTAAATCTCATGGGTAATCATGACATCTATCAATTAAATTGGAGTATGAAACATTAGCTGGGTCAAGTTCAATTTGTTTGTTAGTTTGAGAAGAACAACTGTCAATTTAAGGTATATTATCATTGAAATGTATCAAGTTCGTTTGTTTATTTTTTGAATATTTTAGCATGTTAGAACTAATTATTCCCCTTTTACAAAACGAGCTGAAGGTAGAATGTCATGTTCTGTTAAAAATATAAATATAGAATGTAAACAAATTAAGTACTCGTAAAAATCTTTTTGGTACTTTTAAATTCATATATTTTTTAAAGCGTGAACAAGCAATACATACAGTGGGTATGCTTGTCCCAGGCGTTGTTGGTATAAGGGCTGTCTTGAGCTTATAAAAAATATAAAAAGTCATGAACTTACCCCTTACTTCCATCAACGTAAGGGTGCTGCATTTTTATTAGCCCCGTGCGTCAAATTTCCTAGATCCGGAACTGTATACGAAATATCATTTCAACGCAATACAAAGTACAACTATGGATTTGAGAATTTCATTAAATTCGATTTGTGCTTTCGTTGTCAACGTAGGGTACCTTAAGATCACAGTCTGGTTATTTTCTTTGCAAAGTCTAGACGGCCATAGATATATACTTTTTTCGTCTCAGTTACCTACATGAATGAATTGTCTGGAAGAGGAATAACGAGTTGGTTTCTTAACTGATGTATAAGAATAAACACTCATAAATAATAAAATTTATGAGTTTTGACCATTTATTAATTTTTATAATTTTATTGCAAAATAAATATTATATTTATTTGAAATTAAATTGTATTAATTACTAAATGGATTTCAAAAATATGATGTAATTGAATTTTTAGGTATTCAGTCATTATTATTGATTTTAATGTATTTTTTTTGGTAATCAGAGCAAATAAATAAAATAATTATAAAAGATTTTTAATAGGTCATATATTTATACATATTATGTTGAATTAGTTAAATTTCCGTGTTCATGTACTCGGAGATGTCGTTGTTAATTTAATGAAATCAGTTGTCTTACGAATCCAACGTAAGTATTTGTGTATATCTATACTTTTTCTTTTAAGATATTATAAATATTACAATGTTTTAATAAATATACCTATTTAATTTTCGACAAGTTTTCACATTAATGTTACTTCAAAATCCAAAAATTGAGTCGTAAAGGATTGAGTAAATTTTTAAAATGTATTGATTTTACGCATTAGAATTCTTAAGACATAAAATACACAACCGTTCAATTATAGTTTCAACTTTAACAAAAAATTATAGCTTATCAAAATGTATTATTCCTAATCTAGATAATCGTAATACAAAAATATAAAAACGTATTAAATGTAACAGTTACAGTAGTGACATACGGCATAATAGTAAATCCCATGGTGCCTATGATTAACTATATCGATATACATATAGTTATCGAATAAATTATATCTTACAGGTTATTATTGGTCTTTTAAATATTGTGTATTGCATCATTTTCTTGCATCAAAATGTTTTTTTCGCTCCACTGCAGTCACTTTATGGACATTTCATTCACGTACACGTGAGCGAACAGCTTTATTAAAACTGAAATATTTATACCGATGTACGTCATCCAGGGGATCCGGTGTTCGTCATGAAATGTGATTCGTGTTTTATTGACCTTACGTGACGGCGGGCAGGGAGTGATTCGATTGCCCTAAATAATATAAATCTTATACTATATGGTTTAGACTTCGCACGATCATTTTTTTTCGTTTTTGTTTTGTAGATATCGAGTTTGATTTACTTTTTCGTATTCCTCTGTTTACTACATCCACCAAAAACACTTGTCAGTAATCAAAATAGATTTATTTGCCAAGCGTAAATGAAATATTTACCATTAATGCTACTATTATTACTATACTATAACCGTATTGTTACGAGTTTGAGTTCGTGTCGCATATTCGAAATCAGAAAGGAATAAATTTGGTTTTAGACAAAATTCATGTATATTGCGCAATTTTATGATATTTTGAAATAAACTCACGTAAGTTGAAGTTTATTTTGTCTGGGAGTAATGCAAATAAAAGTGGTATATAATGATAATTTCGTAAATTATGCAAAGAAAACAATTGCATAAATAACTTGGAATAATATTCAAAAGTGCCATCCATGTAAATAATCTCAGATTGGCATAAAACTTTTAAATTTGTATCGCATGAAAATATTGTTAAACTCGTATGACGGTTTGGATCATTTATTAATAAAAATTGTTTATTGAGATCTAAATTTTTAGTAATCTTTTGTAATTCTTCCAATGTTTTTGGTAATGGTGGTATTATTTTTTTACGGGCGTTATAAATACTCGTATTTCGTCGAATTAGTGAAATAGTGTCGGCAGTGGCGTATTTTCAATTCTTTTGGGGGGGGGGGGGTCCAATAATTTCTTTATAACATAGGTAGTTTTAATAGATTATAAGAATAGAAAATAGTTGTTTTATTAGGTATTTTAAATTTCATGGGTTAGTTATAACACAATTATATTTTATTATTTTAAAGTACGAAATCTAGTCGTCTTTTTTTAGATTCTGAACGGAGTGAAGAATGTATTGATTTTACAATGATGTGTGTTTTTTTTTTTTTTTTTTTTTTTTTTTTTTTTTTTTTTTTGTGTCTGTCGACACGTTTTGGGGCAGTAAAAATGCTTCGATTGCCTTATGTAGCAACTTTTCTGAAAGGAAAGTGAATCTATTTGGTACTTTGGGGGGTCAAAAGTTAAAAATTTCCAATATTTTTTAAATGCGACGGGAAAAACCATAAAAAAATTTGGGAAAAACGGGAGTTTTTACGCAAAACCAGTTTTTGACATAATCAAATTTTTTATTTTGCTATAACTCATAAACTAATCGATGTAAATACTTGAAATTTTCACCAAATGTTTAGATTAGCGTTCTCTATACACCATTAAATTTTCAAAGTATTTTGACTTTTATTAAGCTATTTATAGACAATTGAAATTTTCAATATTTTTAAGTATTTTTTTTTTAAATAACGATAAAATTTTTTTGGCTGCCTAGAAAATCTTGAAAATTTAATACAAGGTTTCTTATAAGTTGTTCCTTAACTCATAAAAAAAAATCTAAAATCGTAAGTCACAATTTTTTTTTATAAGTGCTCAAAGTTACAATTTATACGAAATATGTAAAAATCACGATAATTTGCAAGTTTTTTTGTAGTTAAAAATTCATAAAATTTTTTCTGTTCATACTTAAGGTTCAAAATTTTAACACGAGGTTATGTATAAGCTACTCTTCAAAAATCTTTAAAAAAATTTCTACCGGAATTAGAGGAAAAAATTTTATGACTGTTTGAAATTTAAATATTTACGAAATTGCATAAAATAGCGATTTATTCTCAAACGATTTTAAATATTTTTTATAATTCAAAAAGTATAAGTCGCAGATTTTTGAAATTTCTACCAGCTGTTAAGATTGGTATTTCCTTTATGTCATATTTTTTTTCAAACTATTATATTGATTTTTAAGCCAGTTATAGGCATTTAAAATATTCGATTTTTTTACATTTTTTTTTTATAATCGGTGATAAAAAAAATTTGGCTCGTACAAAATACTTGAAAATTTAATAGAAGATTCCACAGAAGTAGTTCTTAATGTCATTCAAAAATTATTAAAATCCATAGGCACAATTTTTTTTTATAAGCGTTTGAACATCGAATATTGACATAAAATTACATGTAAAATATAATATAATGTAGAATGTTCTAGACTGACAAATGATATCGGTTTTTTTAAAATGCCCTAACTCAAAAACGAAAAACCGCAACAACTTGAAATTATCATTAAATCTTTATATTGACGTTTTCTATACATGGTTAAAATTTCAAAGTATTTTGACATATTTTGACTTATTTATAGACAATTTAAATTTTCGGTTTTTCTAAATTTTTCGTTTAAAAATAAAATATACTTATATAATATTTATAAATAACATTGTATTATATTCTAGACTAACATATGAACTCCGTTCAGAATCGTTATTCGTATACAATGATATCTATCATTGCATTCAAATTTAACAAATCCATTATAATAATGACCTATCCTATAAGCGAGGTGCACTCCACCCCTAACTGTACAGCAGAGCGAGGCCCATCCGGTTCTTTTTTTACTATGTTCATCCAAAATTTCTTGTGGTAAGACAGAATCTTTTCTATAAATGGACATCATAGCCAATCCATTAAGTCTATTCTAGAAAAAATAAAACATACATTTTACACAAATAAAAAAATTTATATTTTACTAAATAAAATGTTAACTTACTAATAACAACTTAGTAGTAACTTACACTTACTTCAGAAATAGTATTACGTAAGTACGTTTTTATTAATTTCAATTTCGAAAATGTTCTTTCATTTGACGCAGTCGATACAGGAAGTGTTGCTAGAATATGAAGCAACTTGAATATAACAGGGTACATGTCTTTGTTGCATATATTTAATACATAAATTGCATTATTTGGTTTGTCACTCATGTTATTTAATTTTCTTTGCCATAACATGAACTAGTAACATACAAAGTGATCTCACCAACCTCTACGAACTTTCTTCTGACCACTCCCCAACAATGCTTAAACTCGGATTAAACGTCCCTCCTCAACAAAGGGAATCTCTTACCCCAAGTCAACTAAACTGGTCTACCTTTAAAAAAGTAATAAATAAAGATATCAAACTCTCGATCTCACTCAAAACAACGGACGACATCAATGTCGCTGTCAATCTCCTCACAACCTCTATCCAAAAAGCTGCACTTGAATCAGTAAAACCCTATAACCATACAAACCCAAAAAAACAAACCCCCTATCACATAAAAGCACTACTAGCCGAGAAACGTAGAACAAGAAATCAATGGCAAACTTTAAGTACCCAAATGATAAGGTAAAACTTAACCAATTGAACAGCAAAATAAAAAAGGCAATACAACATGACAGAAATAAATCTTACAATAATTATGTAGAATCACTAACCACTAAAAACTCATCTCTTTGGAAAGCGACCAAATCTCTACTCCGTCTAAATCAACAAAGTAAATATTTTAGCACAACACCTGGAAAACTCTTTCTCTCCTCATGATATCCAACCCAGCCTTACCCAACTAAAAATTGTTGAAAAGTACCTTGAAGCTCCTCTACCAATGTCCATGCCTGCCAAACCTACATCTCCTGATGAAATTTACACCATAATCAAAAAAATTCCTGCCAAAAAATCCCCAGGTCACGACCTAATAACGAATTATATCGTATAAAACCTACCACGTAAAGCCATAGTATACCTATCTCACCTTTACAACGCAATACTCAGATTATCTTTCTTCTCAAACTCCTGGAAGCACTCCATCGTAATACTCATTCTTAAGCTAAATAAACCTCCCGAAAATCCAGCATCATACAGACCGATAAGTCTTCTCCCTACTTTCCTAAAAATTTTCGAAAAAATTCTTTTAAAAAGACTCATCCCTCTTGCCACTGAAGCTAACATCATCCCACACACCCAGTTCGGTTTCAGAGCCCACCACTCAACAATCCACCAACTTCATCGCACTGTTGATAAAATCTCCAACGCACTGGAGAGGAAAGAATTCTGTCCTACCGTGTTTCTGGATGCCTCACAGGCTTTTGACAGGGTCTGGCACGAGAGGCTACTCTACGAACTAAAAAAGTTTCTACCAGCACCTTACTTCTTATTAATAAAATCCTACCTATCTGACCGCTCCTTTAAGGTTCGTCTAAAAAATAGCTATTCAACCAGCCGTCGTATTAGCGCAGGCGTCCCCCAAGATAGTGATATCGCTCCCTTTCTTTATTCTGTGTTCACTCACGACATCTCCAAAACACCCTTCACTTTCCTTGGTACATATGCCGATGACACACTAATTTCAGCGTCACACCAGGATTCCGCAACTGCTTGTCAGATGATACAAAGTCATCTTAACATGATAAACTTATGGACAAAACGGTGGAAAATAAAAATTAATGAAACGAAGTCCACTCATGTAACCTTTACATTGCGTAACTCTGCTTGCCCTCCTGTCACATTTAACAATCAAGTAATTCCTTCGTCAGATGTAGTTAAATACCTAGGATTAATATTTGACAAACGCCTCAACTGGAGCTCGCACCTAAAACAAAAACGTAAATCAGTGAACTCCAGACTTCATCTTTTGAGACCACTTTTAAAATCAAAACTTTCCTTAACAAACAAACTTACGATATACAAATCGATAATCCGTCCAGCTTGGCTCTACGGCATCCAACTATGGGGGCCAACAAAACCATCAAACACCAAAACCTTCCAATCATTTCAATCCATATGCCTACGCCTAGTAACCTCTGCTCCTTGGTATGTTACCAATAAAAACCTCCACAAAGATCTGAACATACCAACCCTCAATGATTTAGCCAAATCCTATTATTCAAAATTCCACTCAACGCTCCGCGCTCATTCAAACCCCATAATTAAAAGTTTATCCTCTACCTCTATCATTCCTAGAAGGTTAAAAAGGCAATGGCCAAGAGATCTTCTCAATAACTAAAAAAAAAAAAATAAAATAAAATTCAAACCCTAATTTCTTCTCAGGTGGCACTGCTGGGAGCCTTCCTTCTCTTTAATTTACGTTATTATTATCTTTTAGTCACCACACTTACTTATTATACACTTTATGTATAGATTGTAAATACACTTTTATTTAATAAAAAAAAAAAAAAAACATGAACTCTCCAAGTACAACTGATGTAGGTGAATTGAATTCATCTTTGTATGTATCAATTAAGTTTAAAAAAGATTCTTCTCTTACTTTTGCGTAAAAAGTGATTGAAAGCCATTTAAAATAGTTTTATGGTCAATAAATCTAGTTTTGAGCTGATTAATAAATGGAATACATATGGATATGCGATAGTACTTTTCGGGGTCATCAGTTTTAATGTTCATTCTATTTTTTTGAAGATTAGATATTCTTGGTATCTTTAAAGGTGATTTAAATTTGTCAGCAATATATTTTTTGCTCTTATAAAAATGTCATGAAACTCACTATCAACGTTTTCCCTAAATACATTTAGCTCATTCGATGTATCTTGAGCCAAACTCATGGTCATCTTCAGATCAATATTGATCGTTTGAAATTGTTTCGAAAGTGGTAGCCCAAATCCAAATACTTTTGATGTTACATGCAATGCTATAATAAATTCTGAGTGTAAAATGGAACTCCTTAAATTTTGTGCCTTAAGAGAGGTGTCAGATGTATCATTCCATTCAGAAATTATATCAAGAGCTTCTACAACACATTCAAATAGTTCCAAAAAATCATTTTTTAAATGATATCTCTCTATCCATTGAGTTTCACAACTTCTTTTTAGTGATCTTTTTGATAACACATTTTCTGATTGTTCAATAGCTAGTGAAAGCACAGCTTTACGTTTCGGAAATATGAAAAAATCCCGAAGTTTTCCAACAATTCCTAAACAATTTCATATACTTTGAATACCACATGATGAAGAGACAGCAAGGTTGAAAGAATGGGCAGAACAATGAATATAAATGGCTAGTGGATGAGCTTGTTTTATATGATATTGAACACCATTATATTTTCCCGACATTGCAGCTGCTCCATCAAAACCTTGCCCACGTAGATACTGTGTTTCGATTCCAAAATGTTTTAAATTGTTCAGTATTAAGGTAGCTAATCCTTTACCAGTTAAATCAGTTGCCGGAACAAACTGAAGAAAATCTTCATTCAAAGTACATGTTTCAAGATTCACATAACACGCACAAATGGAAACTTGTTCAATTCCAGCTATGTCAGCCGTTTCATCCACAAGGACAGTAAAGCATTTTGCTTTATTTTCTCTGTTAACAATCTTAGAAAGTAAAACAGAATTACAAGCATCGATTATGGCATTTTGACTTGTGGGACTAATATATTTAATACGACTTGGATTTTCAAGGAATTCCTTTAAATTTGCATCACCAAGTGCTCGATACTTTAAAATATTATGAAAATTTCCATCATTTTCTCTGGGTTCCGAATTTTCTATTTCAATTTTACCAGAATCACGATGGCCCCTAATTGACAAGTTTTGCCTACCATATAAAAATATAGCTTTTATTATTGGAATAATGTTTTTTCTATTTTCCATTACTAGAATCCAATTTGTTTTCAATATAAAATTTTTTTTGATATTTAGGAAATTATCGGTGTCTGATAAACATTTTAAATGATATTGTAAACTGGAATGGTTTCTAAAAGTTTCAGTTGCGTGTTTCCAATTACGAAATGGGGTTTTGACTAAAGCACCAAGTGGTTGGGAATTGGTTCCTGCTTCGTTATTAGCAAATGCAACACAAAATTTACAAAAGGCTCCATCAAACTTTAAGGAATACGCTAGCCAATTGAATTTAAACAGTCATGAAAATTGAAATCTTAGATTTTTTTTACAACTCACAGTTACTGGAAATTGAAAATTGTTTTCGGGTTTCCAAATTTGTTGAAGAATTTCTTCAATTTCGTGTGGTTTCAACAAACGGTTCGTATACATACCTATATCATACATATTAATATTGTCATCTACACGTATATCAGAAAATGTATTTGATTTATTAATATTGGGCGATAAATAACGCTTTTTTGTTGTATGCGGTTCAAGAATTTGTAATGTTGGAGATTCGACTGTCTGATCTGATGATGGAAATGCAATTGGCGCAATTAGAAATGATTCCAATGAACTTTGTTTTATTTTTTTTTTTTTAAGACATATTTATTCCAAATAATAAATAGATACAAGTATATAACTAAAATAATAAAAAAAAAGTATTTAAGTATTTAATAAGTAATTATTAAATATTAGGTTTTTAAAAATCTCTATTTATATCATAAATGAGACTATCTTATTTAAAATAAATATTCTATTTTAACTCATTTTATACAAAAGGTTAGTTAAAATAAGTACAAATATAAATTAATCTATCATTTAAATAGTTTTTAATATCTGTAGTATAGTGTTGTAGTGAATGTATGAAATAATTATACACAGTATACTTATTAAGTTATAAATAAATACTATAGCACAATGACAAAGACCAAGATTTCCAGAACAGATAAGAGTTTTTAAATTTATAAATGATTTGAGATAATACAGTCCGTATTTGAGATTACTATATTAGTAAAATAAAAATACTCGAGTATAATATATGTAGTTATACAGTTTGAGTAACTACTAACAAAATTAGTAATTACTAATTTTTTATTTGATTTTTTCAGTTGATTCCGAGAATCGAGATCGAGCAAATCATTTGATTATTTTTCCCAATAATCGAGTTACTCTATTTACTCATATAATCGAGTTACTCGTTTATTTTCACTCGATTAATCCCATCACTAGTAAATTACATTAATGTTTTATGTTATAATTAAAAATATATTCCTTAAGACTCACATTAATATGAAAGTTTTTTTTTTTAATTTCAATGATCAATGGGCTATTATTATTTTCTAACTAATTATATATTCATTTGGTACTTACATATGTAGTAGATATTATCTATTTTATTGAAGTTATAATATGAACTGTAGGTACTTCAGTACGTACTTGTAGCCGCCGCCGTCATTCGGTAAAGAAATACAAACATGAAATAAATGATACTACAGCGACGGTACGACAATAATTGCCTTGTTTACAAAGCAAAAATTCAAATAGATTAATAGCTACCTTGAAATAATTTATAGGAGAATGGTGTGCGTCGTCAATTACTTGCGATAAGAATATTTGGACGGTTTCACTGTGGCGGTTTTTTGAGCATTTGACCGCTTCCGTTAGCTAATTTTAAACTGTATTTCATATAAATATTTTATTCACGGGAAAAAATCATGTCCGCGCGTGCCTACATAAATCAGTATCTGCCAATATATTAGAATTTTTAGTTTTTTTTTTTTTCTGTGAGAGGTTCTGGGGGTCCAGTACCCCTGGGCCCAACCCGTAAATACGCCACTGAGTGCCGGTTTGTAAATTAGATGCATTTTCAGAGATTTTTGTACGTAATATTTTATTTGGTTTGATATACCTATACATTTTCCATGGCTATTCTCTTACATCCATTTGAATATGTTTTTCTGTCGATATTTAGTTGGTCGTATCTATTATATTCATTTAAAATTTAGACATTATTTACAATATTTTTGTAATGCAAGTTTTCGCAGTACAACGCCATCGTATTGAATTTTTAGATTCACGAATTTTTCGTTACGTAAAGTTTGAAAATTATAACAAATATTTGCCTCTGGTATTTCAAATAATTTCATCAATATTTGTATCCATTACTTAAATTTTTATACTTTTATACTTTTATTCTTGTATAATTATGAACGCACATGCGATTATATCGAACTAAATTTAAATATCACGATACAGCTGTTCAATATTGTTCGATATTTTTTTTTATAAGATTATACTTAGATAAGACGTAATCGATCTCGTCTTTACATATTAGTATAGTAGAACAATTGATTATAAATATTATACTATTTATAATCAATGGTAGAACATAACAATATTATTTCGGACATGTTTCGGTATTATCGTATTTTTGTATCAGTAAATTTGTGAGCTGGTAAATTTAAACAATTATTGAAGCTAAAAATGTGGCGCAGATTACAAATACCACTTTGTTTTCTGTCGCAGCATAAAACACTTAAATACATTTTTAGATATTGCGCAAAATACATGTTATATTTTTATATTTTGGTGCAAAATACCAACTACGAAAAAAAGTAGCGAGTGAAAATAAGAGTATCTTATTCTTAGTAATCTTTTTCCTAGATTTCTTTTTTGAGAATAATAAATAAATTTGATTATATATTTTAGTTGTAAAAAGTTATATAATTATAATTGTATAAAAATTATAGTTATGAAAAAAGAATTGTGAACAATCAGACCAAAGTTTAACAAGTGTTAAAATGCGTTTTTTTTTTTTTCTTAAATACCTACTTACAATATTTCATTGAATCCTTTTATTGATGTTGGCTAAAAAAGAAAAAAACAACTATATTAATACGTTCGATAAAAAACCTAAGTATTCGATATGTTATTTATGTATCTACTCGAAAAGTCGAAAAGTCGCACGTAAGAGACGGTTGTGAAATCATATCATTTATATTTTTACCTAAACTGTATCGAGTTAAATCAATTCCGTGAAATCGTATATGATCATGAGAGGAAATAATCATATGCCATTAGGTAAAACGATGGACGAAAAGACTGCGAAACGAAGCCGTACGATGTCGTCGGATGCCAGTGCAAATAATGAGAACATCGATGCTGATGTCGTGCCGGAAGAAGCTTCGGCCGCCGCTGGCGTCATGGTTGGCTTACGGCGTAGCGTCCGTAGAAAACGCACCAGCAGGTCTCGGCGGAATAGGTCCAGAAGTGGCAGCCGTAGAAGGAGACGTTCGTCCAGAAGGTCTCGATCAGGTCGTAGGCGTACCAGAAGCCGTTCAGTGAACTTCGATACTTCAGAAGGCGAAGAGACAGAAGACGAGGACGAAAACCACGATGATGATGATCAACAGGCTGGCGACGCGGTGTCCCGACGCAGGAGTAGGAGAAGAGGTAGTAGACGTCGTCAACAGCATCAGAGCGGAGGCGTAGTCGGTGAAGACGAAGATGAGGATGACACCGACGGAGAGGCAAAAAACCTGATGGTGGCCAGGAGGAGTCGTCGGAGAGTTAGTCGCAAGAGAAAAAGGTCATCCAGGAGCAGAAGAACTTTGAGGAGAAGGAGAAGTGGTAGCCGACGCCGCAGCGACGACACCGAGTTCACAAGCGAAGAGTCATCCGAATGACTTCGTAAAACATTCCCGTCATGTGAGAAAAGCAAAACGTTTAGAGTTCCGATAAGCGAAGTCGGTGCCTATATCTCATACAGCAAAATTATATTTTATAAATATTATTAAAACATTTTTAAACATTTTTGAAAATTTAATACAAGGTTCATAATAAGTTAAACTTATCGTAACTAAAAAATATCGGTGATCGGTTTACTCAAATTTTTTTTATAAGCCGTTAATGCTCAAATTTGTATAAAATGTGTAAAAATCACGATAATTTGCAAGTTATTTTGTAGATAAAAATTCATAAAATTTTTTCAGTTCATACTTAAGGTTCAAAATTTTAACACTAGGTTATCTATAAGCTATTCTTCAAAAATCTTTAAAAAAATTTCTACCGGACTTAGAGGAAAAAATTTTATGACTGTTTGAAATTTAAATATTTATGAAATTGCATAAAATAGGGATTTATTCTCAAACGATTTTAAATATTTGTTATAATTCAAAAAGTATAAGTTGCAGATTTTTGGAATTTTTACTAGCTGTTAAGATTGGCATTTTCTTTATGTCATATTTTTTTCAAAATATTATATTGATTTTTAAGCCACTTATAGGCATTTAAAATATTCGATTTTTTTACATTTTTTTTTTTATAATCGGTGATAAAAAAAATTTGGCTAGTACACAATACTTAAATATTTAATAGAAAATTTCACAGAAGTAGTTCTTATTGTCATTCAAAAATTATTAAAATCCATAGGCACAATTTTTTTTTATAAGCGTTTGAACAGCGAATATTTACATAAAATTACATGTAAAATATAATATAATGTATAATATTCTAGACTGACAAACTATGTCGCTTTATGCAACTGCCAACCCATCCTATTTGAAAAATATATTTATCATTTCAAAATAAAATATACTTTTTACAATATTTATAAATTACAATGTATTATATCCTAGACAATCATATTAATTCCGTTCAGAATCGTTATTCGTATACAATGATATCTATCATTGCATTCAAATTTAACAAACCCATTGTAATTATCCTATAAACGGGGTGCACTCCACCCCCAATTGTACAGCAGAGCGAGGCCCATCCGGTTCTTTTTTTTAGTACTAAACATGAAATTCAAAATACTAAATACGTTTTAATCTAATTAATTTAAACGTCAGAAGTTTTCCATGAGATATTGTTATTAGTATTTTTAAATTTAAAGGGAAGTACAATTAGAAAAAACCCGTGTTTATATTTTTAAATTGTTTATTTATTTGAATATTTGATTTTATTTGTACTTTTTTTTCCTTCCAAAAAAACAATTTTGCAAAATCTGAAGGCTTGCATTCTGAGACTAAATCGAAGATTGAACGGACAAGATAACGGAAGGAATTTGTTGTTCAATTGAATAAAACCAATGACTAAGTAAGCGTCATGTCGGTATTTTTTTTATTTATTTATTTATTTTTTTTTTTGTAGAAGTAGGTCCTCCATAATTAAACGGCTGTACTTGATTAAATTTTTATTTACTTCTAGATTTTTTTTTTGTTTCCAAGAACACAAAACAAATTAATAATCAATCAACAAAAAATAATATAAATACAAAAATCTAAGCATTTTAAAAATATTGTTTAAAGACAACATTTACAATTATTCATTCTTCATCAAATACTGTCTGTTCTTGATCTTGTAGATTATGTAAGAGTATAGAAGTTTACGATATCATCATCAATGCGTAGATATAATGGTAGAATAATCGTTAAAAGGTAAATTTGTATGGAATAAATTTTATATATGTCCGCTGTATTGCAATTTTATTTATAATTAACAATAACATTTATGAAAGTTTAACTTGGGCTTAAAATGATCAAATGTCATTTTATAATTGTATTAAATAACAATGATAGAATATAAAAAAAATAAAAAGTCACAAAAAAATGCCCTGATTCTTGTCTCTTCTGAAGCCCTGAATGTATATTTTAACAATAGGTTTATACAAATATAATCTCTCCTGATAGCTACTTTTTAATGGAAGATACTCAGCAATAAGCATATCCTTTTATTATCATATTTTATATTAAATATTAACATTTTTATTATTAATTTATACTCCATACCAACAACCACATAGAACTAGTAGTATAGACATTTTACTTATTAAATAAATAGAACATTATCATTAATCAATTTTAATAGTATACACATACTAAGTCATATTCTTTTGCTTAAAATTAACATATGAATCAGTTATGCAACTAGGATCTTTGAGTCCCAATAGTAAGATAAGTGTGGGGCCTTACCATTATTTAAGAATTAGTAAATTAATTTTTTTTTTTAATAAAAACTACTTACTTCTTACATATCGTTAAACGCACTATTCAATTCCTTTGCGGTAAAAATACCTTTCAAGTTTACATCTTTATTGAGGCCTCCTTTTGAGTCTTAGAGCCCTTATATTAGGTATTGCCATCCACCCTGATTATTGCACCACTGATACGAGTGTTGTATAATAAAAGCTTAAGCCTATTTAACCTACATTTTGTTGATATTTTCGAATCTTATATAAAATACAGTGCATTGGGTATGAATGTTAAAAAATGTTAACAAACGATTGTCATTGTTGTAAGTACATAAAATCAGTATGCACAAGGCAAGAGTATGTTGTCCGATTTCAATAAGCAATCTATTGCAAAGAAATTATAACATAATATTTAGAAATCGAGGGTACACATCCATGCAAAGGTGTGTGAAACCATGGTCATACGTACTACCACCATAAACGAGGACAACCTTCTGTACATCCTATTACTGTTTGGTATATAAGCCAGTAGACTTGAGGATATGAGACACTTGTATTCCGACACGCGCACACTGTGTCAGTCACGGTCAAGTCCTTAGTCTTCATAACTCTCTGTAAAACTATTGAAACTCAACTCAATATGAATATATATTTGTGCTGTGTAATTGTTAAATCAAATGTGTTAGGCAATTAGTAGAGAAGTACAGAGAAAAGAATAAAAAACTATGCATGATGTTTATAGATTTAGAAAAGGCGTATGACAGGGTGCCAAGGGAAGTTTTAAGGTGGGCATTAATGAGGAAAAATGTCCCAAAAATGTATGTTAATTTGATCCAGGATATGTATGAAGGGTCGAGTACTAGTGTCAAGAGTCGGTGTGGAGTATCAGAAGGTTTCAGTATAGGAGTAGGTGTGCACCAGGGGTCAGCTCTAAGCCCCTACCTGTTCTCAGTGGTAATGGATGAGGTTTCAAAGGAGATACAGGGTGAGATACCATGGTGTATGATGTTTGCGGATGATATAGTTCTGATAGGAGAAAACCTAGAAGTTGTCAATAATAGGTTAAATGAGTGGAAGTTAGCCCTCGAAGAAAAGGGATTGAGAATTAGTAGAAATAAAACTGAGTATATTGAGTATGATTTTGGACAAAGAGACCAAGAAGTTGAAGGAATGAGGAGACAACTGACAATAGATGGTGATGTGATAGGTGAAGTTGAGAGCTTTAAATACTTAGGTTCTTTTGTTCAAAAGGACGGGGGCTTTGACATTGATGTAAAACATAGGATTAAGTGCGGGTGGATGAAATGGAGAGAAGCATCGGGCGTGTTATGCGATAAGAGAATTCCAATTAGGCTGAAAGGTAAATTTTATAAAAGTGTAGTGAGACCAACTATGCTGTATGGTTCAGAGTGTTGGGCGGTTAACAGGAGAATAGAACAAAGTATGAGTGTCGCGGAAATGAGAATGCTTAGATGGTTGAGTGGAGTGACAAGAGAAGATAGAATAAGGAATGAATACGTGAGAGGTAGTGTTGGTGTAGCGCCAATTGTGGACAAGATGAGAGAAAATAGGCTGAGATGGTTTGGGCATGTGATGAGGCGAGAGGAAACGAATGCAGTAAGAGTGGTTATGAAGATGGACGTTGAAGGGAAAAGAGGAAGAGGAAGACCAAAAAAGAGATGGTTGGAGACTTTGGAGAATGACATGAGGGCTGTCGGTGTGTGCAGAGGAGATGTGATTGACCGAGTAAAGTGGAGGTGTAGGACAAGGGTGGCCGACCCCAAATAGTTGGGAGGAAGGCGAAGTAGAAGAAGAAGAAGAAGAAGAAGAAGAATTGTTAAATCAAATAAAATTACTAATACATTAAAGTGTTGTCTTACAGTGGCGGTTTTGTGGGTGAGGCAAGGAGGCGGCGCCTCACCTAACATTTTGTAGAAAATAATACTCTAAAAGTATGGTTCTTGGCTGACCGATAGCACACAATTCGCTAATAATTGTTAACGTATTTATGATTTTATTTGAAAAAAAATTCTTCTTCGTGAAGTTTAATAATATGAAATATCATTATTTTTTTTTTTATAATTGTATAATTTTATTCTGTGTTTATTACTAAAAATAGCGATAAACCGTTAAGAAATGCACGAAATAATTATTACGTACACAAACCCTCATATTTCAGTCGGCGGCAATATTCCGATGACGTCAGAGAGGCACCGTTTAACGTCGCCTCTGAATTGTCACTTGTGTACATTAATTACACACACAAGCGTATGTAAGCGAATGCACGCGACTGTTTAATAAGCAGAGTTGCGCACGCGCAATGACCATCGTGAGGCTCGTTTTTCATCGCCTCTGAATGCTAAAACTATATATGGTACACTATGGTTAGCCCGCAGCCGTGACTGCGGCACGATCTACAGCAAAATATAGATGTAAGATAATCACAAACGACATAATATATTATACCCGTATTATTGACACATCGCCTAATGAAACCGATTTCAATACTAACTAATTTATATTTCTGTTTCTGTCTTATTCGAATGGTCGTTCGTTTCATTTAAATTTGTCTACGCGTGTCGTGTTTTTTATTTGAGTTTTATTCGGGTTATAACATCATGAATCCAGTTACAGACGAAGTTATCATGTTGTTGGAAACGCCATTTCGACGTTGGAAGTCGGATAATAAAAACGATTTACTGAAAGTGTGCGTTTTCCGCCAAATTGACCCTAGCCCGTTATCACCATGGCCGTTTTCCGCCAAAGGTTAAATATTCCGATTTCCGCCAAAAAAAAATTAATACATTTGAGAACCCCTGAACTGAATCCGTCAATTAGTGATTCGATGATTCGATGTATACGTTCCTCATCTTGTATCACAATACGAAAAACTAGTTAATTTAATATTCGTCCCACACTTGTAATAACTTAATGAAACAAATAGGTTTTTTAAAAAAAAAATATGATAATAATAAACAGTTTGTAATATTATAATAAATAGATAATCATTTTGAATATAAAATGAATTTATAAACTTATGCTCATTTTTCTCTTTGATGTTTTCGCCAGTTTTTCGATGACATCATCAATTTTCACATTCAACAAACAATTTAAAAATAGCTCTAAACCATGGATATGTATGATGAATATTTTATATATCCATGCTTTAAACATAAATCTTGTAGATGTTAATTCAGTAGCATTGAATGAACTTTTATAATTACATATGTAATTATACATATTACTGTATTTATATATTATTAACCTTATTATATTTTGTAATGTGTAATAATATTTTAGAGTTTTTTTTTCAAATTTTTAATAATTTATTTTTAATTTCGAAGACACTTCGGGAGGGGGGTTATAACCCCTAACCCCCCTCCCCACCCGTAATCACAACTATTTGATGGACTCAGTTCAAGGATTCTCAAAAAAAATGTATTAATTTTTTTTGGCGGAAAACGGCCATGGTGATAACTGGCGAGGGTCATTTTAGTGGAAAACGGAAACCCTCTTAAAGTAGGTAGGCCTATTCCGATTTTGTCAGTTTTGACTCCTGACAAAAAATCAAGTAAGGTATTCTGTAAATCGTTCAATCCAAATTTATATCAAAAACACTCTTGGTATGTGGAAGTCATTATTTACAGAGATTGTTTTGTTGGCCTTGTTTGTTATTAGGTAAAATTCAGTCTGTATGGAATACTATTGGTTTATATGATTTAAAAAATTTATCTAGGAGTATTCAAATACATCAATCATCTAAAGAACATATTCACAATCATTTAGGATTAAAAAATTTGGAAAAAAATAGTTTTACCATAGTAGATATTTTTAATTAAGATCTAACATGGTAATTTATTTAAAAAAAATTATAATGAGAATGTGAGATTGAATCGTTTATTTATGGAACACTTAATTGATTTAGTTTTATTTTTGGGAAAACAAGAGTTAGCATTTCGTGGTCATGATGAGAGTAGTGATTCATTAAATAAAGGGAATTTGAGAGTGTTGTTTGATATGCACATTGTTAGGTGTTCTCAAGAAATTCAAAATCATTATAAAAGTATAAAAAACACATTTTCAGGTATGTCCAAGTCTATACAAAATGATTTAATATCATGTATTTCTGATTCCTTAATAAATCAAATAAAAAGATGAAATTAAGCAATGTAAATTTTATTCTATTCAAAGTGATGATACAACAGGTATTAGTCAAAAAACACAGTGTTCAATTATTATTAGATATGTTACAGATAAATCTGAATTAGTTAGTTAATAATTAGTTTTTATGAAATAATTGATAATATTCTAATGCAATTACACACCAGATTTCAAGACACAAATAAATTACTTTTTTTACAGTTAACATCAATAACCATAAATACAGATAGGTATGGAGTATAAAATTAATAGTTAAATTTTCGACGATTTCTTTCAGCTTCATTTGTAGCTCTTGAAGTTATATTTTAATTGATTGGATGGATCCAAATTTACATCGAGAATTGACCTTCGATGTAATCTCCGAATGTAGTACATACATGTTATGGTGAACATATAGACATTTAAATTAATGAATGCGTCAGTAACTTTATGTGCTGGCAAAAATGGTAATCCAAAAAAATATTTTTATCCACTGACCTGTTTCATTTTGATTATCATCGTTGATCGTTCAACTAATTGATTTGTTGGGTTTTCCACCATAAGTGGAATCTACAACATTTAATCTTTACATACATACATTTATAATATTGACCCACATTTTTTTTTTTTATGTAATAAGATTTAGTTTTAGAAAGTAAAAAACAATGTACAGTAAATTCTTAATATGCCGAACGTCGCTATCACGAAATTTTCATTACCTCGAACTACTTTGAATTTCCTTGGAAATTACTATTACACTAAATAGTGTTTTGCTCTCGATAACTCGATAAAAAATTAATCGTTTTTCGTTATCTCGAGTTCACAAATAATATTTTTATTACGGTTAAAACGGGAATTGTGCAGTACATTGCATATATTGTGCAGTATAGCAATTGTGTTTTATTAAACTTATGATTAAACATGCTTTAAAAATACTAAGGAATTTTGTTGAGACAACTACAGGTATGGAAGATAAGGCTTTTTTCTGCATTATCTAATTTGGAAGACGTCGTGACAGAAAGAAGTAATATTAAGCAAACTTAAATGACAGATTTTTTTTTTAAAAAAATAATTTATTCAGTCATTTCAGTATTCAAATTATGTATTTTAGGCATTCATATTATTTATTAATCATATACATTATACAACAAACATTAATATTATTTTTTTTATTTTTTAATAAAACTCGATATCTCGAAGTTTTCGATACATCGAACTCTTTTCTGTTCCCCTTGAGATTCGACATTACGAGAATCTACTGTATTAATGGAAAATAATTATTCAGGCTTTATCTGTGTGTAGTATGTAACAGATAAAAATACTTGGGTGTGTATGTGAATATCGTTAATCAAGTATTCATCACAATAATTAAATAAAAATGCATTATTTTTTATACACGTAATAATAATAATTTAGTTTTGTTTGTATAAGTACATAAGTTATTTTTTAGTTATAGCAGGTTAAAATATCGCAATTCGAAAAAAAGTTTAGAGCATTTTTCAAACTTTTCAATAAAGTTGTTGAGTGTCCTACGTTCATAATACATAAACTTCACTTCCATTTACATTCCTTTTGAATAAGAATTTTCATTGTTTCCACCGGTTCATGTTTATGAATGTTATCAGTTTTTTTATATTCTTCATTTGACTGCATGTTTTAACCGTGGACTTACAATTTTGAATCAAACAATTTCAATAATTTGAATATTAATTATAAAAGCGCAAATAATCACTTACATTTTAATCACATAGGTATACATAAGATTGTCTAATAACAAGTAGCGAATAAAGGCTTAAAAAGTGTTAGCATGATTATTGCATAGTACATATTTTATTCGTCATTTAGCATTAAAAATAGTGTGCGGTTTTCGAGTGCAACCTTTTGTTATATTATATTCAATTTTGACTTTATCAATCGTTGTAAATGTATGAATCCAAAACAAACTGTATTTCGATAAAATCAATTAGCAAATAAATAAATATTGTAATCGTTCATTTAAAATTTGAATAATACAAAATCTTCCACCTTTAAATTTATATAAAGTAAAGAACTTCTCGTAATAGTTAGGTAAATAAAAAGTTTATTTGCATTGAACACGTTTCACTTTTAGGTGGTATTATATTAAATGTTTTTTTTTTTTGTTTTACAATTTTGTCAGATTTTGGAATTATCGATATATATTATACCGGGTCCAAACGTTTTCAAATATAAATATTGTACCTATCTACTAAAATAAATCATTCTTTTTCATTAAAATGATCATGAAATATACAAAAACTGTTGTTACAATATATATAAATGAAAACAAGGAAATATTAAATAGTATATACAAATTATTTAATTAAATAATTATAATTTATTTACTTATTATTAAATACTAGCAATATTTTTTTCCAACATTTCTTAAAATACTTTAATTATTTTTGGTTTTTCTAATTCTGATATTTTTAATATTATTGGATTTCCAATTAAAATCTCTGAGTAACTTACAATTAATAAAATGAGTATTAATGGTCTTTACAAGTTATGTAGTATACGTTATATATTATACTTGTGTGTGATATATTACTTTTTTATTTTATAAATAAGGAATTGATGTATTAATTTGTTGTATGGCATTTTTTCATCCGTTTTTTTTTTTTTTATACTTTGTTGTGGTAAACTAATACATTTATATTTTTAATAAATTGAACGATTTTTAAGGTGTTCAAATTTATTTACTATTTTAAAAATATATGTGTAAAGAATAATTATCGATTATAATATGTTTAAGACCTATACTTAAATATAAATTAAAATATACTTAATACATTATTATTATTTATACAGAATGCAGGTTAGTGATTCATTACTATAAAATAAAAAAAAAATGTATATGAACGACCAAATTAACGTGTTCATTTTTTTATAAAACTTGAACGCAAACGTGTTCCATTTTTACGCACTGAACATGAACGTGACCGTTTTATTATATTATAGATATTATATAATATTGAATTTTTATGTTTAAGATGTTTGTGGATTATATTGTAAATACTCAATAAAACATTTAGTAAATAGCCTTTGTGTAATAAATTTTAATAAAGTCTGGTTCATGAAATGTTCAAATAAGTAATTGGGTATATGTAGATATAAATAAATATTATTAAAAGCCATCTCAAAATATTGGATAGTTATTGCTTTTTTTGATTTTTTGTTTTAACATAATACAGTGAAACCTCTATATAGTGGACAGCCACGGGGAATTAAAAATTGTCCACTATAGAGAGTTGTCCACTATTGAGAAAACCTATTACGCATACATTTATATGCGCATACATTTTTGCCGGGGAATTTAGAAGTGTCCACTATTGGGAAGGGTCCACTATTGAGAGGTGTCCATTAATAGAGGTTTCACTGTATTTGAATTTTATTATTTTTAAATACAATAAAGAATGGAATTTAACTGTGATATTTGCAAAAGTCAATTTTCTACTAAGTTTACACTTATAAGGCATTTAAAAAATAAACATGATGTAATAAATGAAGTAAAACAAAAATCGTCTAAATGTATTACTTATCCTAATCTAACATTTTCTAAAAAAATATTATTAATTAATCATTTAAATGATCATCATGAGTAGTATGTTTTAGTAGGTTCTGTATCCCCCGCAAATCCCATGGATCCCAATACCCCTCCCTCCCTATCGTTCACGTGACCTATGTATATTTTGCCGCCGCATTAACTCACCGTAATCTAACATAACCCCCTTCCCGTCCCTGCAAAGATGATATCCTCATCACCATGTCATCACACATATCTTCCCAAGGCAGTTCAGATGACGGATGAGCAGATGCTGGCCTTTAATGAGAGGCCAGTTAAAACCCTGAAATTTTTGTTACAGAACAAGGTGAACTAATGTTCTACCATAAATGATGACCATAATGTAATATAGAAATAAAATAAAATGTAATAGCAAAATACATATGTGTATTGTTTATTTTTATTGTTCGTCAAAATCATACACAAAGGCTTGACCTCTCTTTCCGTTAAATAAAAATTTCAGGGTTTTAACTGGCATCTCATTAAAGGCCAGCATCTGAACTGCCTTGGGAAGATAGATATCGAGGTTCGCACCATCCCCATTTTCGAGAGTGCAGACGGTGGCCCTCCCAAACTTGGTCTCGGTCCCAGAAAACTACTCTATTGGATACCGATAATCTTGTTCTAATTCGCCCATTGAAATGAATCTAGAGCTCGCCTGCCTCTTCAATGCTAGTACTAGGGAGTCCATAATAGCCTAAAATGATTAAAAATATTAGTATATGTATGTTTAAGCTTAATTATTTAAGTACTATTATTAAACATATTCATTAAAAACAAAACAAAACAAAAAAGAGATATTTAATTATATGGTCAGATTACTCACGGCGAATATACGTGTGTAGAACGGAAAATAATATAAGCCGGACGATGATATCTTTATTGTTGCTGTTGTTGTACAGGAGCGGGTGAACGGCGGTGGCGGCGGTGGCGGCAGCGGCGGCGGCGGCAGCAGTAGTTGAGTTCAGATAGTAAACTATAAATTTCACCGTACACTAGAACACTGTTGTCGAATACGCCGATGCCATGGGTATATATGCCCTGTGATGTCACCTCTATTTTTACCCCTATATAGGTTTTTCTTGGGACAGCTATGTCATATCCACTTTCCATAGTTCGTCTAATCGTTGCTAATCGCATGAAATAATATTTAAGTGTCATCAGTGAAAGCAATAATAAAAACAAGAACAACAACAACAACATCGTACCTTTTAAATAAGCACTTACCCATCATTAAAATTGTGATCGACAAATTAGAAAACAATATCGACAGCGAAAATAATATTGATATTTTTAATGCTATTCCATCGTTTTAATATCTAAAATCGTTAGGGGCGACATAATATCGGCACTTTCCATAATGCGCTTAATTGCATATATCTAATCACTTTGAACATACTATCAGCGGAAATAATATCACACCAGGTAAATTAATATCAACTATCTATTATGATTTTTAACTCATTAGCTAACTCATTTAACTAACCTTAACGTCTTGCAGGATTGATCGTGTTCAAACCGGTACGGTTGTTGCCCGTTCTTGAGCGTGGTTAATCATTTTATCGTTTTTATTTTCATTTTTGTGACGACGCGCCGTTCAATCACTGCCACCTGGTAATACCCCCGCTTCCACGCGACTGCAAAACTGTTGGAATTTCGAACACTCCACGCGCCACGCTTTCACGCGTTCAAAACGTCGGGAATACTCTTTAGACGAACGTTTTTGAGCGAATGACGAATGGAAAGAAGGAAAGCGTGCGGGAAAGAATTTACAACTAAAATACTACAATTTGACTAGAGAGGATTGCGCGCCACAGTATTACGCGCAGTCAAGTCCTCGCTCAAACCCGTACGTTCCAGGAGTGAAGGAAAGATTCTACGTGTAAAGGCAGCTTTACGAGAGTAAAACGATCGTGAAAACGAAATTTATATTTACCGGCACTATCGATAGATGATTTATCATCTCTACGCGGATTCAGTTTAATATTAATATATACATATTTTTACTACTGTAAAATACAAGACACATTCTTCAGTACAAAAAAAACAATTATATTTTAAGTGACGAAACTGAACATTCTTATTTTAAGAAGTAAAATCAATAGATTTGTGTGTACATTTTATTATTTTTATTACATTTATTTATTTCAACATTTGAATTATTATTACTTATTAATTATTATTACTTATAAATATTATTATTATATTATTTATATACGACATATTGTTTGTAAAACGGAGACGATAAATAGTGATTTAATATGATATATTGATAACAGCATAACATTATGATCATGGTGGTGAATAAATTACGCAGATGCGCAGAATGCATAAGGTGCATTTCTGTGTTTAGACGCTCCTGATGCATTCCACTGGTGGGCTGAGCGTAATAATATAATAATTAACATAATAATATTGTAATTGCCTACCCTAACCACGGCATTCCCAAACGATGTTGACTGTTTACAGTCCGCTTTGTTGAACGAACACGTCCGAACGATGATCAACTTCTCTTTGTTCTCACGATCGTGATGATGTCTCATCGTTAACCGTCGCCGTAGTCACCGCCATTCCACAACTACCGATCCGTCGCCTGAGAACTGCTATTTCGATTTACAAACCAGAAGTCGAGGAAAACCCGTGCCATAATGAATCATTTTTACTGCGTTCTGGTGGTGCTAGCAGTCAATTTGGGTGAGTGATAATATTATTTTTGCGGTAGTAGAACCTGAACCGTCCGCGAACAACGGTGACTCGGGCGTAGCCGATAATAAGAAAAAAAGTTCATTGGGATAAAATTTTGCCCAGGAGCTAGGGCAGGATTAAGGTTTTTGCCGCCCATAGGCTGAAAAAAATTTACCACCTAGTTTACATATTGATATTTTACTTCTAAAAGTAATATGTAAAATACCTTTTGGACGTCCATATATATATATATATATATATATATGGGTATTTCATTTGAAAATTGTTACGCTACCTAATTATTAAAATAAAATATTTAATTAATATATACCTCAAGGACTTATAACTGAGGGTTTATACTAAATGTACCTATGTACAAATAAAACTATCAATAAAACTTATTCGACTATAGTTTATCAAAATATAAGACATAATAATGTACACCAAATATAACATTTTCTAAGAAATTATTAAAGTTGCGACATGACTTAAATATTTTATAGTTTTGTTTTGTATTCATTTTAATTTTGTCCATTAAAATTGGTAAGGCCGCGTATTTGACATGACTGTTGTACATTATTTACTATAATAATTATTATGAAATTTATATGAAAAATATAAATAATTCTTATTTTATTATATAAAATAAACAAAATTAAGTTAAAATGTATTTATATGATAAAATAATTAAATAAAATGATTAAATCGATATTGATATTAAATATATATCTATGTACTCAATTTCGGTTGCGGTTAATTTTAAACACTAAATAAGTGATATCGATATTGTTTAACATCATACTGTGTCCAAATAAAATTTTTTTATATTTTAAATTTGAAAATAATATCTCAACATAATTTTTGCGTCACGCACTAAGAAAATTTGCTTTTCATTTTGACCTTTTAAATTTGCCGCCCTAGGCTATAGCCTAAACAGTCTAATCGGTAATATGGCCCTGCCAGGAGCTGACGTGTGCCAATATTGCTTATGACTATATGGGCAATGTTAAAAATGCTTCTTTGGTAGGGCAGCTTACATAAGTGGTATTAGATTTTTGTGGCTGGGCGGAGCAGTAAAATATTTTAGTTCAATTCATCAGGTGGTGTTTATCTTTAACTCTCTCAAATCCACCATTGGTAAATTGTACACACTAATTGCCTTAAAATAATATGCTAGTTACACCACTAATAGCTTAAATCAGAAGAAGTAATACAAGAAAACATTTTTTTTTTAACACTGAAACACCCAAACTGGTTAAGTTCCTCTTTAAATACTAAGAATTTAAATTGTTTTAAATACAAACATACATTTTTAATTTTAACAATCAGAACAATTCAATGCCTTGGTGAAACATTTTTAATGTTTTGACTGTACTTATTTTTCTTCTTATCAAAATATCCAACTACAATGGATAATTGTTCCTGCGTGGTGACCAATGTCACTAACGTTTAACGGTCCAATGATATTTTTTATAAACCCAGTTAGATCCGACTCAAAAAAAAAGTTTAATTTTAAAAGCCCAGTCTGGTCCAGTCTAAAACAATTTGTAAAAAAACCCAAGCCCGATTCAAAAATAATTCCAAGCTATTAAAAAAATGTGAGACTGTCTGAGATTTATTTTTAGGTCTAAAACATCATATTTCACTAATAACTATATAGTAAAAATGTTTGTGAGTAATAATTGTTCATGTACAAAAATATGATCCACACTCTTCCTAAAAATCATCAAGTTATGCCACTGGAGTTTTATAAAAATAAACTAAACCAGACAGAAAGTGCTAAAAATTTGTTATTGAAAACCAAACACTCAATTTGAAATATAACCAGAAACCACACAAAGTACATTTAAAGATGTTCAAAAAATTTTAAAAATTAAAATAGGTAGTAGGTAACACGTTTATATTGGAAATAATAAGTCGACTTTTGTCCTGAATAGATGAATAACAATTTTAAAAACCTATTAAAACTTATATTATACTTCATATTCAGCATAAGTAGTTCGTATTATAATACTAAAGGATAATTATTTCGCTAATAGACAATAACCTCTACCCCGTTAATGTCATATATTTTGGTAGTGTTGGTAGTTGCTAATGACATATTTATGAATAAAATATAAATAACTTTATTATATCCATTATCCAGTTATCCATGTTCCATGAATTACATAATATTAATACTACATAATACAGCGGTTCTTAACATGTGATCCGCGCCCTCCTGGGAGTCCGCAATTCTTATTTCGGTGGTCCGTGGCAGCCTTTACACCTAATATAAGTTAATATGTGACATGAGTGCATTATTTTAATATTTTTGTATAATTATTTTTTTTTTCTTATAAAATTATAAAATATATCTTATATTGTAAGAGATAAACCTATCTTATCTTTATTACACCAATGACAATGTGGAATTCGATACAAATAAGTACCTAAACCTAATAATTGTATTATTAATTGTTATTTATAATTAAATAGTTATTATAATTTTTGTTATGATAAAATGAGATGTTTTGTAACAAAAAAAGATATTCAAAAAAAAATTGGTAGGGGGCCCGCGATTTCTAAACATTTTTCATCGGCGGTCCGTATTTTACAAAAGGTTTATAACCACTAACATAATACAAAAAAAAGCTCGATTCATTCTTGGTTTTATTATTTTGAGAGTCTGGTCCGAAAAGTTTAACCAAAAAGCTCGGTGTGGCTCGGTCCGAAAAATTCTACCAAAAAAAGTCTAAAATTCTAACTCTAAAATTGGGAAATATAATAATTATAATTATATGTAAGTAGTTAATACATATTATAAATTTATCAAGTATCCATGGGGAGGGGGTTGAACCCCATAAACCCTGAACCCCTGAGTACGCCCTTGTATAATTTTAAATATTATTTTCTTTGAAACTATAGAAATAGTTTGAAACACTAAAAAATATTTTATTTATTTAAATTCTACATAGAATCATTTTCCAGAAACAATTTTTTTCTACTATATAAAATCTAAAATAAATTACGGTATTTTTTCAACTAAAATATTTTGTTATACTTATTGATTCTCAATTTTATAATTTTATAATTTTCCACTTCATTGATTTATGTACAAATCATCACTGATGATATAAGTTCTAATGTATATAGGTATAAAAAAAAATTCTAAAAATATATCATTTTTTTATCTATAGAATACATATTACAAATATTTTATAAACTGTGAGCTAAATATTAATTTTATTTTTATTTTAGTGTATTCTCAAAGAACACCAACAATATCACATATTACCCAAAAACCTATTAAAGATATTGGTGGTACTACAGAATTAACATGTTCAGTTTTGTATGCAATGGATTTCCCTGTCTTATGGGTTAAGGTTGATAGAGAAAAAGTTACTGAACCTGTTATTCTTTCAACTGGAAATAAACTTATAATCAATGATTCAAGATTTTCTTTGCGACAAGATATCGACAGTACAAGTTATACGTTACAGGTATAAGATTATTTATTTACTTTTCATTTTGAAAATTATTTTTATATCATTTTTTTTTTTTTAGTTTTGTTATTTCATTTTTTTAAACTTAAATAATTTTAGATTAAAGATATTCAAGAAAACGATGCTGGTATCTATCGATGCCAAGTTTTGATTGGTATAAAAAATGAAGTATCTGCAGAAGTTGAGTTAGAAGTACGTCGACCTCCAATAATTTTTGATAACTCAACTAGATCATTGGTTGTGAATAAGGGTCAACCAGTGAAATTAGAATGTTATGCTGGTGGTTTTCCCGTTCCAAGAGTTTCGTGGAGACGAGAAAATAATGCGATTTTACCTACAGGTGGTTCAATATACAGGTATAATATTTGAAAAAATTAAAAAATAAAAATAGTTCTTAAATTTAAAATTATCTTCAAGAGAAAACATTTTAAAAATCTCTACTATAACAAAAGAAGATCGTGGTACATATTATTGTGTTGCTGAAAATGGTGTTGGCAAAGGTGCTCAGCATAATATTTCCGTAGAAGTAGAATATGCTCCAGTCATAAATGTTCCTAGATCTCGTCTTGGACAAGCCCTGCAATATGACATGGATCTTGAATGTCACGTTGAAGCATATCCTCCCCCAGCTATTGTTTGGATAAATAATGGAATTCAACTATCCAACAATCAACATTACAGGTATGTATATTAAAATGAATGCAATAAGTTGAAATTCCGTACTATATGAGTTATCATTTACATTTAGGATATCACATTTTGCCACTGCAGATGAATTTACAGACACCACAATACGTGTAATCACAATTGAAAAACGTCAGTATGGTAAATATATCTGCAAAGCTTCCAATGTCTTGGGAACCACTCAAGCTACTGTTTATCTTTACGGTGATTATTATAATTTCATATTGATTAATAAGTCTTTATCAAATTTTATGAAAATAAAATAAAATATTATTATTTTTCATGAAAATTTTCTAAAAACTTTAGCAGTTTATATGTTATGAAATGACTTTAGTTACAAACTAAAAAATGAAAAAAAAAAATTAATTTTTAGTCATTACTTGACCATTTGTTATACATAACAAGAATAAGAAATTAAACCAATACTTTGTAAAGAGTTATTTTGTGGTTTGTTTGGAAGGTATGATATATTTTTATTAAACATTTATAGAACAAATTGATTACTTTAAAATATTTAGAATCTTAAAAATAATAAATATTATCTTCACAATGCCATACAATTTTTATAATTTTTTCTAAGAAATAACAATTAGAACACTTAGATAGTTGTAAAATTATTTCGGGTGCAAACTGACTAAAACTTCAATATGTAAGTATATTAGTGTAAAATTTATATATTTGGTATTTTATTTTTATATTTTGGTTATGTCTATAACATATCTATTATATATAGTTTGCTTGTTTATATTTTATCTTTGTTTTATTTTAAATTTATAATTCAGTTGAACAAGTTTGTTTTTGAACTCATAAATAGTATTTTAATTTTATTTATTGTTGATGTTTTGGAACCTTGATGCAATGATGAAAAAAATATATAAATACATTTAATAAATATTATTTAGTTATTTTTTATGACATTAGGAAACTAAAACACACCTCAGAAATCATGTCTTTCTAAATTGTTTTATATGTATTGTAGTATAAAGTACCCTAATTAATCAAAGTTTTTCTTATACAATTATTTGTGATATATAAAAAAACTAATTGTAATTAAATGTAATTAAAATTATAAGCAAAAAATTGAATTTCATTTTAATTTAAAATATTTATTCATTGACAGTAAAATAGCCGAATGTTACAAATATTTATTTTGTATACATTTAACCAATTTTAACATTGTTATTAATTAATATTTTAATTTTATTCTTTAGGATTTAGAAACAGTTTTAGAATTCTATTAAATGTATACATTTATAAGTAAATTGATATACGTTTTAAAATTTTTAGTATAACTTAAATTTCTTATGTGAATATGAAAAAAGGTTATTGAAAATAATTAAATAAAATACAAATAATACAATTACTAAGTACAAAAATACTAATAATAAAAAATGTTATTGAAATTAATTGATTTAAATATGAATAGTACTATTACTACTTGTTTAATGTGAGTTTTGAGGGCATGTGACTGCTAATGATAATGTTTGTATAAATGATTTGTCATGTAATGTCTTTTTAAATTATATTCTTTTAAAACCGCAATAACGCTTAAACAAACTAAACTTTGAGGTTTTTTTTTTGTTTGTTAAAAATAAATAAATAGTCAGTCTCCCATGAGGTGATAAAAGTTCTGTTTTTGTCATCAATTTTACGCTTTTTTGCGGACATTTTAAACACTACGAAAAACAACACGAAAATAATATATTCAACGACAGCACGACACGAATGTTATGAAAAAACTGATATAATTAAATAAGTCAGTACAAACAGCTATATATAGTTTATATGCCATTTAGATATTTGATAAATCAATGACCCCTCCAATAGAGAAAAGGAATATACTTATAAAGAACGCCAAAAAGAGGCAAGTAATATATTTAGATTCGAAAAACGTAAATTCACGAAAGATATACTGTGGGAAGCCGAGACCAACCACAGAGTTAACAAAACTCGTGAACTATATCAGAAGATTAACTCAATTAGGGGTGGGTACAAAAAATATGAAAGATTCTTAATAAATGAGGATGGTTCTATAATTACGGAACAAGACAAGATTCTAGAAAAATGGAGAGAGTATTTTGACCAACTGCATAACTGTGAGAACCCTCTTGAAACTTTCACATGGATATCATCAGTTCCTAACGACATTGAATGCCCACCTCCAAGTAGGATAGATTTTTTAGAATTTCTCCCTGAATTCCATCTTCTCCCGGTGTCTTATTGTTTTTTAGTCTATTTAATTGATTTACTACTTCTATCCTACTTGGAGGTGGGCATTCAATGTCGTTAGGAACTGATGAACATATATATTATAATATATATGTTACTGTGAATGTCCGCAATTGGTAAGTGCTGACAGTCACCGGTTAATGTCGTCATACACCAAAGTCAATGGTGAATGTTGGTCATGCCAATATTATTTAATCTAATTTAGGAATAACGGAAGGGTCACAAATATAAAACAATATCTTATACTATCTAGTACCTATGCTGTATAAGGTATTATACAAGTTGATAATTTCGACAAATAATAATAAATATTTTAAAATTATAAACAGATTCTGAAACGTTACGTATGAACTATTAATTGATAAACTAATAAACGAAACTTAATTGATTCAAATCACTCAATTTGTAGATAAATTAATTTCTAGAAGAAAAGAAAAAAAATCATTTTGAATAGAGAAGTAGCAATCACCAATCTTCAAGTACAAACTGTAAAAATGTTGCGAACTTCAAAACAAAAGTTTTAGCCGGCTAATGTTGGAGAAACTGTCGCTCGACGATGGAGGAGTGGACAGATAGATGTATTCCGTCCTAAGATGATTACAATTAGTGAGGAGGAGATGAAATTATACAAACAAAGGTCGGTGGGAGACCACCTCCACCTGATATATAAAGGGAAACTAGGTCATGCCTTTAATGAGGAATTCTCGAACATTCGTGAAGTATCTGATCCTAAGTAAATATTATTAAGGAAATATTAAAAGATAACAATATAAAGGGTGTTGATGGCATATTTGTCATGGTCTTTATTTGTGTAGTAATATATTGTATTATTTTCGTGCCTGAATTTGTACACGAATACGCACGGGTGATTTTTACCTGCTTTACATCGTATGGGATAGATTAACCTACACTCAGATGATATGTATGAAAATATACGAGTATAGTGTACGATATTTTATATGTAACTATGTACATTGTAAAACTAGACGTATAGCATTCGTGAAGTGTTACATTTTGGCTCGTATGGCTTATTCATTTTTGTTGTTCTAAGCTTATGTATTTTGACAAGGTGTTTTGTGAAATAAATCTTCTCTAAACTACTTCGGGATAAATAATAAATCGATAGTAGAAAAAAATATGAATAAAGCAACATTGTACATCCTGCCCCTCATTCGTGTCGTGAACTAGCCCTGATCGCTATAATTTTTCGTTAGGAAGACGTGTGCACATTCGAATTTCTTTCCTTTGTTACACGTATAATGGACAATAGTGAATAGTGGGCAGTGGCGTAAATAAGTACGAGGGGAGGGATTGAGGTCCAAACAACTTGCATTGTATTTTTTTTTATTATTATTACGTTATAAGATATTAATCTGGTAGACATTATTTATGTTTGTTATTTATCGGTTTAACTACCCTGACAATCGTGCGTCAGCGTTTAGTATGTGGCTTAACGTATAATTCTTAATTGTTTTCTTCTTTTTACTCACGAAACGATGAGGATTATGGAACAACCGTCGAAATACCGTCTACGTCACCAACACAAAAGCTTTTTGCTTTACACGCACCATATGCAAGGTAAACATTAAGGGGGGGGGAGAGGTGCAATACTCCTTCACCTATGAATGATCTATTTGTATAGTTAGCAATCATCAACGAATTAAGTAATATTAGTGTAGTAGAATTTTGCTTTAAAAAGAAGTCGGTCAATTTGTATTTTAATAAACCCTCCTCCTATAAATATTTGCTAACGCCAGCCCTGACCATTTGAATATAATAAATAAATCTATATACGTATAGGTACATTTTACTGATTTTACTTATTTCCGTCAACCATGGACCAAATCATTGTATCAACATAAATAGTAAAAATCAATATAAAACTTAAATATAATAAATAATTAATTACCTTTACTGTGAAAACTCATAATTGAATCATAAAAATCTATAAGAAGAAATACAACAGTAAAAACAAAAAGTACTGAATATCTATATTTATAAAATTAAATTTTTTTTTTATACTTATAACTTTTGTAAAAGCAAAGCACTCAAAAAAAAAAGTTTATTTTAAATTAGCGGATAACGAAGAATTTTAATTTAAGCAAATACATCTATAGCTTCTTCTAGACTAATAATGTTAAGTTATTATTTTTCAACTTTAAGTAAGTACCATTAGGTCGTTTAGTCTTTTATCTTTTATGGTAGTGTGTTAATATCTTTACCCTTTTGAGTGACTTAAAAACCTTTAATATGATATCGTTATGATTTAGGTTTTTACCCATGAAATACATTTTAAAGCTCTAACAAAAGCGATAGGAAAATTGTTCAGACATATTGCTACAGTGTCCAAATCATTATCATATTTGTCATTAAATAATGTTACCAATATTGATAAATTCCAATATAAAATAAAGTATAAATGTTATATTATGTAATAAAATATGAAATTATAAAAAAAATATTATTTAAATTAAGAACATGGCATTTTTTTTAAAAATGTCGGTAGGTTACTATGTACATTATCTTATATTTCTACATTAATAATTATAATTCATTACACTTTAGTATATAAGTTAACTATATACAATACATATATCAAAAAATATATAAAACGTACTAAAATACAACTATATTAATTTAATTCTCCTTGAAGTATTTGATAATCTTTTGATAACTTCTTCAGTGTAATTTTCAATACATCTATGTACACTCATGAGGGCTAGTCCTACTAACCTTTCTTGTCCGATTCTGTTTCTTAACAACGTTTTTAGGCGTTTTAAAGTTGAAAATGTCTTTTCAGGTGTTAATGTTGATACGGGCAAAGTTATCAACACATTTAATAAATAAGAAATTGACGGAAAAAAATCTAGATTGCGCTGGGACAACGGGTTAAAAACATTTGATGGTCTTTCTTCAAAATCTTGGTCCATTTTGTCTGCCATAGCCAAAATTCTGCTTCAATAGCTAGTGAGTTTGAATTACCAACATAAAAATCAACAAAAGGTTTAATATCTTTATATTTTTTGTTGACACAAAATTTAGGAATAACATAAGGAAATTGCATTAATTATTTCTTGTTATTAAATCGTTCATTTAGTTGTTGTATAAAGTCGTTTAATATATTCTTCGGGATCATTGGTTTTAATGTTGATTCGTGTAGTTTGACGAGAATTAATTCTTGGTATAGCTATTTCATTATTAACTGATTTTAACATGTTTTTAGATTCATTAAATATAATTGAAAACTCTTCATTGGCGTTTTTTCGCTTTTTCATTAAAATTTCGGATATATTTCCAATATGTTCACATGCTTCGTAAAGATCGCATTTAACTTTTTGTAAAACTTTGCAAAGAGGCAATATTAGAGAAAATAATTCACCTGCTACGTTTAAACTAATAAAAAACTCACTTTTAATGATAGCATTAAATGATTGTGAGGATTTAGACGAAATGTCACTATAATGGTGGTTTTCCAACTCTTCTAACGTGTACAGGACTGGACAATAAATTTCAAATCATCTTAGGAGTGCATCATGGTTTTCAACCTACCTCGTTTCACACATTGAAATTAACGTAGTTTTATTAGTTCCTGGTATATACTTAAGAATATTTTGTTTTAATATTTACGCATGCTGAGCTGATGATTTAAAAAAGTTACAAATAGTATGAATTGTTCCTATAGAACTTCGAAATTGTTGAATTTCACAAGAATGACTTAGTGCTAGGTTTAAAGAGTGAGCGCTACAGTGGACGTACAGAGCTTTAGTATAACGTTCTCTAATTTTATCTTGTACACCATTTAAATGGCCACTCATGGCCGCCGCCCCATCATAACCTTGATCACACAATAATCTAAATTTATTTTTCATGCTGTTTAATGAATTTAAAATACTTGATGCTATCCCATTTCCGGTAACATCAATTACTGGGACAAATGTTAAGAAGTCTTCTCTTATTTTAAATTCCTTACAATTATCTGCAGACATATCTATATATCGGATATATAATCACACATTACATGTACGGATACATATCTAACACAATATTAATATAAAATATACCGTTTTATTTATTTATGTGTTTTAATCACAGTGACACGTAAATGATGTAAAGTATCAAATATAATAGGCATTTAAAACTATTCAAACTATTCAATATTATTTCAAAAAAAATTTCGGGGGGGAGGGGGTCTGAACCCGAAAACCCCCTGGCTACGGCCTTGTCTTACAGGTTATTATTGGTCTTTTAAATATTGTGTATCGCATTATTTTCTTGCATGAAAATGTTTTTTTCGCTCCGCTGCAGTCACTTTGTGGACATTTCATTCACGTACACGTGAGCGAACAGCTTTATTAAAACTGAAATATTTATACCGATGTACGTCATCCAGGGGATCCGGTGTTCGTCATGTAATGTGATTCGTGTTTTATTGACCATACGTGACGGCGGGCAGGCAATCGACATGGTATGTATGCCGAATAGGCGGGGGAGTGATTCGATTGCCCTAAATAATATAAATCTTATACTATTCGGTTTAGACATCGCACGATCATTTTTTTTCGTTTTTGTTTTGTTGATATCGAGTTTGATTTACTTTATCGTATTCCTTTGTTCACTACATCGTCCAAAAACACTTGTCAGTAATCAAAATAGATTTATTTGCCAAGCATATATGAAATATTTACCATTAATGTTACTATTATTACTATACTATAACCGTATTGTTACGAGTTTAAGTTCGTGTCCAATGTACATTTATTTATTTTACATCATAAAAATCGTCTCGAAACCAATAATAATATACGTTTACGTTAGATAGTTAATACAATCGACCTATACCATAGTTATCATAATGCAGGCAACTGCAACCAATTACATTTTAGAATAGTCGGTCCACTATCAACTGAAATTGAAAATTTCTTGAATATACTTTATATCTATGTGATTAGTAATAATTCAAAAATATCAAAAAATAAATTAAAGCTCTTACTAAATGCTAAGATGGATATTTAGCTAAAAGTGCGCAAGGCTAAAGAAAAAGTTTCTAATAATGTACTGAAATAAATGCTTACATTTTGATTAAACTAAAGTTTGATGTATTTTAACGATATTTCATTAATAACTAAATAGTGGCGTTAAACTATTTAAATTTACAAATTATGATGATGAGTAGGTATATTACAACAAATAAAAATGTGCGTATGAAAATATTAATTAACTAAAAGTAAACCAAAAAAAGGGCGTATGAAATTTTCACTAAAAATAACCAACAATAAAATTATTTATGTAATTTGCGCCATATCTAGAAATTAATTATGGTAATTGACGCTACTTTTTAAGGTTGTGGTTTTCGCTACATAAAACCAAATAAAAGGGCAATGTGTAATCTGCGTCATTGTATACCTTAAAAAATTATAATTTTTGCCACTTTAAAATAACTAAATGAATTTTTTACAGATTAAAATATTGTAGTATTATCGATATTAAGTACAATACTATAAAATTAAATAAAAAACAGTTGTCATATTAAAATAATTAAAAATAAAACTATATCAGTATAGTAGGAACGTACTTTATATATACAAATATATAATATAGTTTTTAGACACGTATATATGTGTCTAAAATAATTACATTTTTAATAATATCTATAGTACTTATAATAGCTTACACACTTTTTTTTATATATTCGTATGATAAAGATGAAACTAAAATTTTTCTATTTATTGTCTTTTCTCTGTAGCTTCATATATTTGTTGGACATTTTCCAATTGATTTTTATTTAAAGTAGATTAACGTTTTTGGAGTTGTATACTTTTAATTTTAATTAAAGTTTCTATCTGAAATACTTTCAGTACGTTCAAAAAGTGGTAAATATTTGGATGTGAATGATAGAACTCAGAATTGAATCGTGAATATGGTATGATTCGCAAGCATTTGTAGTGAGAGCTAGTGGTGCGATATTTGCAGCCCAAACGATTGGCGGAAATTTAGCCTCTTTGTTAATATATGTGTCAATTATATAATCCGCATATTTTTTAAATCTTATGTCATTAGGAATAAGTAGATGGCATAAAATCTTCAATATAACAGACACTGACTTCATTTGAAGATTAAAATGGCAACCCAAATATACTGTTTAATCACTTTCTCTCTTCTGTTTTATTATTTTGATATACATTGGATAGGCCTAATTCCTAAATTTTACTATACCACGTTTGAGTTAGATGAAATCTACAACCAAATATTTTATGGTCGTCCCACACTTGTTTTAATGTTTCATAAATAGCATATTCGAAATCAGATAGTAATAAATTTGGTTTTAAACAAAATTCACGTATATTGCGCAATTTTATGATATTTTGAAATAAACTCACGTAGGTTGAAGTTTATTTTGTCTGGGAGTAATGCAAATAAAAGTGGTATATAGTATAATGATAATTTCGTAAATTATGCAAAGAAAACAATTGCATAAATAACTTGGAATAATATTCAAAAGTGCCATCCATGTAAATGAATAATCTGAGATTGGCATAAAACTTTTAAATTTGTATCGCAGGAAAATATTGTTAAACTCGTATGTCGGTTTGGATCATTGATTAATAAAAATTGTTTATTGAGATCGGTTTTCAAATCTAAATTTTTAGTAATCTTTTGTAATTCTTCCAATGTTTGGTTATGGTGGTATAATTTTTTTACGGGCGTTATAAATACTCGTATTTCGTCGAATTAGTGAAATAGTGTCGGTAGTGATGGTTTGTAAATTAGATGTATTTTCAGAGATTTTTGTACGTAATATTTTATTTGGTTTGATATACCTATACATTTTCCATGGCTATTCACTTATATCTATTTGAATATGTTTTTCTGTCGATATTCAGTTGGTCGTATCTATTATATTCATTTAAAATTTAGACATTATTTACAATATTTTTGTAATGCAAGTTTTCACAGTACAACGCCATCGTATTGAATTTTTAGATTCACGAATTTTTCGTTACGTAAAGTTTGAAAATTATAACAAATCTTTGTCTCTGGTATTTTAAATAATTTCATCAATATTTGTATCCATTACTTAAACTTTTATACTTTTATACTTTTATTACTGTTTAATTATGAACGCACATGCGATTATATCGAACTAAATGTAAATATCACGATACAGCTGTTCAATGTTGTTCGATATTTTTTTTATAAGATTATACTTAGATAAGACGTAATCGATCTCGTCTTTACATTTTAGTATAGTGAAATACAACAATATTATATCGGACATGTTTCGGTATTATCGTATTTTTGTATCAGTAAATTTGTTAGCTGGTAAACAATATTTACTATATTGTATAATATTTAGCTGGTACAATTATTGAAGCTAAAAATGTGGCGTAGATTACATATTCCATTTCGTTTTCTGTTGCAACACAAAATACCTAAACACATTTTTAGATATTGCGCAAAATACATGTTATATTTTTATATTTTGGTGCAAAATACCAACTACGAAAAAAGGTTGCGAGTGAAAATAAGAGTAGAAAATCTTTTTCCTAGGTTTTTTTTTTTGAAAATAATAAATTAATTTGATTATAGATTTTAGTGTTAAAAAATTATATAATTATAATTTTATAAAAATTATAGTTATAAAAAAATAATTGTGAACAATCAGACCAAAGTTTAACAGGTATTTCACATATTTTGTAGTTCCATTATGAATATAAAATAAAATGCGGACTAAAGAGTACCAATATGACTTTCAAACGTGTATATTTCTTGTAAGAATAATTATTATGTCACTGTTCAGTAGATCTGCATAATACAACTTATCTGATTGGTACCTGATTAGATGATTCATGCATTTTTTTTTTTTTTCTTAAATACCTACTTACAATTTTTCATTGAATCCTTTTATTGATGTTGGCTAAAAAAGAAAAAAACAACTATATTAATACGTTCGATAAAAAACCTAAGTATTCGATATGTTGTTTATGTATCTACTCGAAAAGTCGAAAAGTCGCACGTAAGAGACGGTTGTGAAATCATATCATTTATATTTTTACCTAAACTGTATCGAGTTAAATCAAGTTCGTTAAATCGTATTTGATCATGAGAGGAAATAATCATATGTCATTCGGTAAAACGGTGGACGAAAAGACTGCAAAACGAAGCCGTACGTTGTCGTCGGACGCCAGTGCAAATGATGAGAACATCGATGCTAATATCGTGCCGGAAGAAGCTTCGGCCGCCGCTAGCGTCATGGTTGGCTTACGGCGTAGCGTCCGTAGAAAACGCACAAGCAGGTCTCGGCGGAATAGGTCCAGAAGTGGCAGCCGTAGAAGGAGACGTTCGTCCAGAAGGTCTCGATCAGGTCGTAGGCGTACCAGAAGCCGTTCAGTAAACTTCGATACTTCAGAAGGCGAAGAGACAGAAGACGAGGACGAAAACCACGATGATGATGATCAACAGGCTGGCGACGCGGTGTCCCGACGCAGGAGTAGGAGAAGAGGTAGTAGACGTCGTCAACAGCATCAGAGCGGAGGCGTAGTTGGCGAAGACGAAGATGAGGATGACACCGACGGAGAGGCAAAAAACCTGATGGTGGCTAGGAGGAGTCGTCGGAGTGTTAGCCGCAGGAGAAAAAGGTCATCCAGGAGCAGAAGAACCTCGAGGAGAAGGAGAAGTGGTAGCCGACGCCGCAGCGACGACACCGAGTTCACTAGCGGAGAGTCATCCGACTGACTTCGTAAAACATTCCCGTCATGTGAGAAAAGCAAAACGTTTAGAGTTCCGATAAGCGAAGCGGTGCCTATATCTCATACAGCAAAATTATATTTTATAAATATTATTAAAACATTTTTAAACTAATAATAATGTTTCCATTTTATAAAAATTGAATGCTTATAACATAATTGTAATGTTTAAAGAATTGTCTGATGGTTTTATTTCTCCACTTAATGTGTTGAAAGAATATTAAATTTTTAACTTTTATAAAATATTATTTGTAAACATTAAGATAATATTGCACTGATATTGTGACCATATTTACTATGATATTATGTTAATATTATTTTCATACCAGTTCCACATTTTAATATTTCTAAAATCTTTTTTTATCTTACATAAATATTTTAGAAATTGTCTAAAAAAAGTAGGTTTGGGTAAATGTGTAGGTGTTGTTGAACGATGATGTTTCGAAAGCCCTGCGTCAACGGTGCAATGTTACGATCCGTGTACTATTTTAATTATTGTTATTATATACGCGTGCGATTATTATTATTATTTTCGTATACAGCACCCGCCACCGGAGGATCGCGCGCGTACTGTACCCGTCCCTTCAACTCGTGGAGTGCGCACCCCTCAGGAACCTGCCTTTTACATTGGCAAACACATCGTCGCCACGGCTATTATTATTAGTATTATTGTTATTATAATTGTATTTTGTTTAATTTTGTCCTCCTTCGCCATCGATCAACGTAATACATTAAGTTTTGTTTGAAGTCCGTTGTACAGCTACCCCCATGTACATCGTCGAGGCTCCTCCTACATTTATATTTGTATATATGATCACCGTCAGTTCGCTGCAATGGCACAGAAGAAAATAATGAGAAAATAAAAAAGTAATGAGCTCTGCAGCGGAACACGCGATTATCGTTTCGTATAACGGTATAACGCGCCACTCTTATTACGCTCATGGGCACGAGTGGTATACGAGTTACGCAATTATACATTTATACGCGAGTGCATTGCATATAGAGATGACTTGCAGTACGCCCCACCCGGGTGCACCCTTACGAAAGCCAAATGAGTTTTAATTGTTTACCCACTGTTGACGGGTTGACGACCGTGTCTACCTCAGTAACCGTTGGGCGTATTATACCGTAGGAACGTGTACGATTATAAATTGTAAAATGTATTTTATTATTTTATTAGGAGCGAAGAAGGATGTTGTGAACCGGATTACCCTACGTCGTACTATACGAGCGTTCAAATCACGTTAGTATACTCAAAAGAAACTACCCATTTACTGAATGTTGGGTGCATTATAATTATACATTTTGTATATTATTCAAAAAAATCGAACATATCACGAGTGGAAATTAATGCTATTTCAGTATTATTAGACTTTTAACATGTACTTGTGAAACCTGGTCATTAACCAATGGTGATAGTATAAGACTTATCACGTTTGAAAGGAAAGTGTTACGAACCATATATGGACCAATCTTCATCCCAGAAATACAGACATTTAAAAGAAGAAGTAATGAAAATATAAAGAGTCTAGATAATAAGTAAGACATATTCTTCTTTATTAGGATAAAATGGCTAGAATATTTCGGTTACGCATGAAAAAACGGATGGACATCTAATTAAAAATATATTAATCAACAGTTTAAATAAAAAAAGACCCATAGGACTGCCCAAAACGCAATGGGTTAATGTAGTGGTCAAATATTTATTAATAATAAGTACAGAATGCTACTTAAGAAACGACGTATCACGGAGATATGTGTAGATGGAGAGAGATACTTATATTGATTGAAACAGTGGTTCTGAAGTAATGAAGAAGAGGTATTATATAAAATTATGTCCTGAATTATAAAATGTACCATCGAGCTCGCAGTCGGTGTTTCGATGATTTTTTTTTATCAGATGTATGTTATATGATAATTGAAATGCCGACGGAAACACTAGGTTGTGAATCCAACAACGAGTAATTTTTTGCACACTTGAATTTGAAACGATACGATTTGCGCACAGCAGGCAGTTCACTAGTACCGTAAAGGTCCGCACACACTGCAGCGGTAGAGGTAGCGGTAGCGGCAGCGGTTACCGCTGGCGATAACGATATCGCTAGCCCGCACACACTGCAGCGGTAGCGGTATCGGTGGCGATATTATAGCTCGTATACATATGACTGGTGGATTTTTAATTAAACTATTTAAACTCCCGGAAAATGCATATTGCATATTTTTATCATAAATGCACATTGCAAATAGTCATAGAAGTATGTGACGCCATCATAAAAATCATGGCACCAATGTTTTTGCCAGAACCCACTACGGAAATTTGGGAGAAATCAGCCAAGGGGTTTTATGACGAATGGCAATTTCCAAATTGCATAGGCAGTGTTGATGAAAAACATGTCACAATAAAATGTCCGAATAATAGTGGATCACGGAACTTTTGCTATTTAAAAAAATTTTCAGTGGTTTTAATGGCGATAGTTGACTATGACTATAAATTTATTTGTATTGACATTGGTGGCTATGGACGAAAATCTGATGGTGTTATTTTAGAAAAGTCAGCAATGGGAAAACGTCTCGAACTCTAAATGTACCAAAAAATACTTCATTACCCGGAAAGGAAGAAAATACGCCAATGGTTCTCATCGGAGATGAAACATTTGCTTTAAAATCATATTCGTTGAATCCTTTTCCTCGAAAATTATCGAGAAATAACAAAAGTTTCGATAATTATAATTATAGACAATGCAGAGCAAGGCGTGTAGTTGAAAATGCATTCGGAATACTTACTAAAAAATTTAGAATTTATAAAGGGCCAATAAAAGTTGAGGATAAAACAGCGATTAAAATAATAATGACTACATGTATTTTACATAATTTTTTGCGTATAAAAATGCGAAATGAATACTACAGATCTAGACGAGAATGAGCCAGACGAGTTTCTAGGAGAGGCTTTAACTGAATTCAATGTAAATAACCGAAGAGGAACTAATGAATCGATATCAATATTCGAGCAGTTTGTAAATTTTTTTAACTCTTAGATTATTTTACATTTTTATATTCATTATGTATATTTATTATTACTTTATATTACTTAATTTTATAATACTTAGTTTAATTTAATTATTATATTACATTATTATTATAATATTATAAAATATAATTCTAATTACCCTTCTCTCCATTCATTTCTGGACTTATGATATTGTCCCAAATGTAATCTTTCTTCCTAACATCCTTGAACTCCGATAGCATCATTTTATGATTTTGTACAATTAATATTAATTTTTCAATATTTTCTTTTTTGATAGATACATGATTATGGAGTATAATAATAATACACTGTACTGTTGCTTTTGACATTAATCTAAACACTAATCACTAATCACGAAATGTCATACACAAACGTGTTTTGGAAAAACAAAATTAGTTTATATGCCTGAAAATAAAAATAGACTATTCGATTTCAATTGAATACAATATATTATTAGATATTGAATACATTTATGGACATTTAGAAATGATTCAAAATAGTAAACAGTTTAGATATTTTAGAGTAGTAGATAATTATAATTATTTATTAATTATATTTATTAATAATATATAATAACAAAATATGTTAATGAATGCTAAATGTTAATTTCACATAACTATAAGTATATAGTTTTTCATTATCTTGTATATATCTTGTATATATCTTCACTAATAAGTAATAAAATGCTATTTGAAATATTGGCATTGAATTTAATGACGACAAATTTTAAGTGAAACATCAAAATATCGCTGGGCGGTAGCGGTAAATTCGAGTATGCAGCGGTTTCTGTAAAAACCGAGTCGTGGTAATCTACCGCACTCGATTTACCGCTGCTGTGTGTGTTCACTAATCACAATATATGGGATACAATTTTACCACTGCAGTGTGTGCGGATCTTAATGCAGCGTATACAACAAATAATGATTATCACATGTGATGTAACCACAAAGGTACGCAGATAGAGAAGAGATAAGCCTATAGTTCGGTTCGTGAAGTAACTTTTTCACCTGATCTGCGGTGACGAGGATTCGTGGAATTCGGACGAGATCGAGCTGAATGCTGAATTGCTAGCAGAAAGAAAAGCGCTAAAAGTCTAGCGAGAAAGGGCTAGGTGCTCAGGGCTCAGAGCGTTAGTCGCATTGGTCGGACTTAAAAATAGTTCGGTGTCGCGGTCGGCATAGATCGGCTTGCCCGGTGTTTATATACGTTTTCGACGAACCGCGTGCGTGCAAGATCTCCCCTCCGCCGATTTTCCAAACGTTTGTTTGTTGTTGTCAGTCTTACGCGCTAACAGCGTGAGGGAGACAAACACGGGACGACGGTTCGTGACTCGAGTGCGTTCGCGCGACGAGGGGACGGGAAACGTGATCCTTCGGCGACAAGAGCTTGGGCGGCTTTTCAGAAATAATAATCATAGGAACACTCTGAATACATACAATAAATACACTGCGTATAATAGTATATGCGTTGTGAGCGCGTTTCATACACGGAGCGTGCTGTGCAGAGAGTCATATCCGTGGGGGTGCTCCGTCGGATTTTCGAGAGTAATAATCCCCGCGATGACGACGAGTTTAATCTATACGCATTTATCTGGTTTTTTTTTTTTAATACTTCCCCGCGTTTTTATTACAGATTCCTCTATCAGTCGCATATGTACGTTTACTGTACTTTGAAAATGCCGCGGGTCGAGACATATATTCAGATGGCAAAAAAAGAAGGGGAGAGGACCATGATCCTTAAATAATTTTTAGTGTTCCATTTTCCTATCCATATAATTTATAATTAGTCTTACTATTTAAATATATATATATGTATTACATAAATCTGTATGCGTTAGGGAAATAACTCGAGTTGAAATATGATCATTGTGCGTCAACGTCTTGTCGGTTGTCTAACAGACATGAACAAACGAAGAGAAAAACCTATCAAGATGCAGCTGTTGTACTTATATTTTATAAAACGTGAATGTAATAATACACAATTTATATCATGCACAGAGTTCGCTTCCGAGAAAGGAGCTTCTGTATTAAAAATTATTTTATAGAAAAAAAAGTAGAATGGTACGAACCTATTGGTGTATTAGTATTTTTCCAAATACTATTTACTGCATTATGCACGTTTCAAGGTGTTTTGATAATTAATGCATAGTTTCTTATGACTAAATTTGTTAATAAGTAAGCAAAAAATTGAGGTCATGCGACAATTTTAAACATATGTACATATTTCACTATTATACCGATTGTTATCGATTGCCACGAATGCCTATTTGTAAAAATACCAATATCAAAGCAGTATGTTATTAAAATACAAGGTAGCTTTATTTATTATGCTTCTACGTGCGTTCTTGCTATAAGTTAGAGATAGGTATTGATTTTATATTGTAGTAGGTATGGGAAATTGATAAAATAATTGTTTTTTTTACTCATCAAGTATAGGTTCATGATGCAAATTTTTGAGATATTAATTATTGTGTAATAGTACTACTGAATGTTTAAAGATGCTCGAATGTAAGAAAATTATGAATATAGTCAATAATTCAAATGTGTTATGAAATGTTATATTAAATTTGTTTATGATTTACTATTTATTATTATTATTATTTGTACTATTATTATTAATTATAGTTGTTTATAATATTTATTAATAATAAGTTTTAAAAATGACCAAACATACTAAGTTTTAAAAATGATAATAAATAATAATATTAATAATAATAAATAGTAAATCATAAACAAATTTAATATAACATTTCATAACACATTTGAATTATTGACTATATATATTTATATATATATATTAATATATAATAATTATTAAACTGTTGAACGGTATTTTCGAGGCTTCCTATAAGAGTATGTTTGGTCTCATATATTTTTTACAAGTTTTAAAAAGGATGTAAAAAATATATGAGACCAAACATACTCTTATAGGAAGCTTCGAAAATACCGTTCAACAGTTTAATAATTATTATATATTAATATATATATATATATAATTATATATTAATGTTACGACATGAAGAATAATAACCTTTAACATTAACTTCAAAAGATATAATAGAATGGTATAGAATGGTATGCTGAAAGGGATAAAAATCCAACAACAACACTATCGACATACAATTTAACTGGCTTAATTTTATGAATATCAGCCATGCCCAAAGTTTTAATCTTACCAAACTAACATTTTTACATTTAAACGATATAAAAAAAATGGCAAAAATAAACCTAAAAAAATTCTAAAAACATTTAAATAAATAAAAATAAAACCTGACAACCATTTAAAAAAAAAAAAAAAATATGAAAATACATTTTATTGAAAATGATATGAACGTCGAGGCGCTTGTGCATGGAGCATTAGTTTAAATAAAAATAAATACGGATGTGTAGATAGGCAGAAAATATTTGGAATCAAAATTCCATGTTATGCTTTCTTCTAAGGTCGGTGGATCAGCGCGTTATCAATTGTTTCAGACAATCCGGTTTATCTACTCGCCGGCCGCTAAACGAATGGCGAGCAAGTACGAATGGTACTATATTTTTGTTATCTCGTTTACGCCCGTGCGACTCGATTACTTACTCGATTTGTTTTTGAGGTCTTACGTTTGCGCGACCGACTTTTGCAGATTTCTGTAACTCAACACCGGCAGCTAAGTCGAGTTCTGGACTTGAGGTTTGTGACTGCCGAAGGACACGCGTTTGAAAAATAAGCATCTTTGTCAGTTTTATAACGTACTGAAAACAATAATGGTGTTCACTGTCAAAGTTACCTGATCTCTTTTCGGTTTTCGTTCCTTAAGTAGTTATCGTTTCTTACTAGGTTTTTAAAACGAACCGCTATCATGTCTTTCAGCTTCTCGGCATTTACATACATCGTAGCCATGATATCAGATGCTTTTTTGATATTTTTTTCGATATTTCATGTAAGTATTTATATGATTACCATATTACATTCTTTTGTTACTCGGTTTGTATGTTTGTTTTATTTTTTTATAAGAATGTAGACACAATATGATAGTAACAAAGAACAACAGGATCTCTGTGAACTTATGCTTTGCATACCTTTGAACATCAAACCTAATGCTGCCAAAAAAGTTAACACAAACCAGTTGAATATAATATTATTTAAATTTTAATCACAAGTTATTGTTGGATTATTGTGTAACACTTGGTATTTATTATCGGTGCTTATATCTATGGCAATCGTTTGTTGACATTTTTTAACATTCATACTCTATGCAGTGTATTTTATATAAGATTCGAAAATATCAACAAAATGTAGGTTAAATAGGCTTAAGCTTTTATTATATAACACTCGTATCAGTGGTGCAACAATCAGGGTGGATAGAAATATCTAATATCAGGGCTCTAAGACTCAAAAGGGGCCTCAACAAAGATGTAAACTTGGAGGGTATTTTTACCGCAAAGGAATTGAATAGTGCGTTTAACAATGAGTAAGTAGTAAGTAGTTTTTATTGAAAAAAAATTTTATTTACTAATACTTAAACAGTGGTAAGGCCCTATACTTATCTTACTATTGAGACTCAAAGATCCTAGTTGCATAACTGATTCATATGTTAATTTTAAGCAAAAGAGTATAACTTAGTATGCAAATACTATTAAAATTGTTCAATATGTTAATTTTAAGCAAAAGAATATAACTTAGTATGCAAATACTATTAAAATTGTTCAATGATATTCATCTATTATTACATTAAAAATTTTCTATTTATTTAATATGTAAAATGCCTATACTACTAGTTATATGTGGTTGTTGGTATGGAGTATAAATTAGTAATAAAAATATTAATATTTAATATAAAATATGATATTATAAGGATATGCTTATTGCTGAATAATTATTTAATTAGTTAATCATGACTAGGAATCTAATATCAATAGGCAAACTAAAATATTTAGATAACATAAATTGTTCCATAACCAAATTTTGCTAATTTACCAGGCTAATGGTAAAAATAATTTATTGATGAATGTATAATTAATAGTTTATATTAATTAATTAATGTATTAAATAATTATTTTACTGATCATTTAGTTTTAGATAACATTAAAATGGGCATGTTAAGGAATTTTAAATATGTTGGTAAAATAAATAGTATTTCATCAAAAGCAGATGTATATTGTATTTTAAAATTATACTAAAAAAAATTATTCTTAATAAGGTTTTAATTTGGAATTTTAAGATTTACGATTATTACTACTTTGTATTTAATATATATTTGGTTATAAATAACCTGATTTTCTTTTAGGTCATTGCATTTGATGAATTAAAAACTGATGGCAAAAATCCTATTGATCAATGTAACAGTCTCAATCCTGTAAGTACAATGTATGGTTTATAATTTTATTAATTTTAAAATGGTTAGAATAAAATATATAAGATCATAACTTAATGTAATTTACATTTTTCTATTTTAAAATGTAAGGGCCTATTTAAGTATAAAGAGCTTTATAATTTTCTGAAAAAAGTTGAAGTAATTATAAAATTATAATATAATATAATTTAAATAAATAAATAAATAATATTATAATATTAATTCATTAAAGTTAAAAATATTTTATTAATTTTTATACATTGCTAAAACATATTGGTTGAATAATTTATAGTCTATTGTTTACATTTTTTAATTGAAACAGTTATATTTACGTTTAATAAGTTGTATATTGTGATTTGGAAATTAGTACAGTTTTAATAATTTACAGAAAATAGTACCTTAAAAGTTGAAAAATTTTAAATTTAATATGTTTTATTTTTATTTTTTAAAATACTATTTTTATTGATACTGAATTTTAATTTTTTGTTTTTTTTGTATGTTTATAATATCATAGTTTATATTTTACTGTAATTAATTAATTAATTAATTAATTTAAATTTCATACGGATCAAGCCCAATTACATAAATATTAATAATAATAACAATCGTTCGTTAATAGTCTTAAACAAAAGTGAATAAAAAAAACAATGATGTACAATATAAATTATAATATAATATACTTATAGCTATGAATCAATTATCTTAGTAATTGTAGATTAGTAATCTATTATAATTATTGTATAAATAATACTTTATAAGTTAATACATAAATTAATAGTTTTATAATATATTTCCAAGTAAGAAACTTATTTTTTAGTCTTACCATTGATTATAAAATAGATTATATTCTATAATCAATGGTTTTACAATGGTAATTTATTTAATTGTAAATATCTTACGTTATTATGTTATTAGATAATATAATTAATTTATATTTATTTTTTATTATTTATAATTTTATTTTTTAAATTTAATCTCATTTATACATTTTAAAGCTAAATAAGTTAATATTGTTTAATAAAAAATTAAGTTATTAACCATTTTTTTCTTCAAAATCATTGTAAAAGTTTTATAATTTTTTTACAGATTTTTAACTTTTATATTTAAATTTATTGGAGTTAATAAATTAGCCTATTCTATAATTCTTCTTCTTCTGTAGTCCATCATCCGAAGGCGGAAGTTAGGTGACCCATCATTTGACGCTGGCATCAATCCCTTATTCTATAATTATGTGTACTATTTATTTAATAAATATCGATTTAAATGTCATTTAAAATAAATTTACTATTTTAATTATTGCTAATATTAAAAAAAAAAATAAGATATTTGATTAGTATATTAGTATCATAATATATCACATTAGAATATTAATTAAGCATTTATTGAGAGTTCTTATGAGTGGTAATGAAGTTTTCATATTGAATATAAATATTCCTAAAAGTCTGTTGTATAAAATAGCTAATGTATGTTTAATAAATAATAAACATTGTTGCTTAAAAGATACGTAAATTCAATAAATTAAAAACAAAATAGTTATCATTTTTATGACATTTATTCTATAAAAAACAACTATAAATACAATTAAAATTCATTTCACCATTATTATATTTTCACTTAAACTTTAATTCTTAATAAAACGTATGTACATGGTTATTCATACTTAATAAGTTTATCAGCTTTGTTTTAAATACAATTTTAATTTACAAATGTTTTAATGTTAACAATAAAAATTGTTTAATGTAATAATAAATGTATTTATTCAATATAATATAAATAAAAATGTTTAACTTTAAATTTCAGTTAGTTATTCCAGAGTATGTACTACACTTTTTCTTCAATGCTTTATTTTTGTTTGGGGGCCAGTGGATTTCTCTTGCTATAAATGTACCATTGATGGCTTATCATATCACAAAGTAATAATACATAATAAGTAATATGTAGTTATCTATTATTTAATTTTTTTTTAAGACTACCTTTTACATTTTTCGTTTATTAACTAATCGAGGAAATTTTTAAATTATTACAGGTATCAAAGTAGAACTGTGCATGGATTTGGGTTGTATGATCCAACAAGTATTATGAATGCTGACAAATTGAATAAATATCAACGTGAAGGTTGGATAAAGCTAGCATTTTATTTGTTTTCATTTTTCTACTATTTATATGGGTAACTACATTTTAATTTTTAAAGTAAGTATGTATTTATTTGTTTTATTTTTTTTAATTTTTAATTTTAGAATGATACGATCATTGATAACGGTGTAAAGCAGTCATGTTTTGAACAAATAAAAGAACAAAAGTATCTTCCATTGAAAAGTAGTTATCAGGAGAGATTATATTTGTATAAATCTTTTATTAAAATATACATTAAGGGATTCAGAAGAGACAAGAATCAGGGCATTTTTTTTGTGACTTTGTTTTTTTATATTGTATCATTGTTATTTAATACAATTATAAAATGGCATTTTATCATTTTAAGCGACAGTTCAACTTTCATAAATGTTATTGTTAATTATAAAAAGGTAACTTATCAATTTTCTAAAAATTATTTATTGAAATATGTGTATAATTTTCAATTCCATATATTAAAAGAAAAAAAAATTTAAATAATATTATATCATAATATTGATTTATTTATGGTTGGCCTTCTCTTATAGCTGGGTGTCCAAAATCATATTTAGTGTGTCTTTTAATTATTACTTTTATGACTTGATTCGGAGTTTATAGTTGAATTCTGAATTTTCTACACAGTTGTGTGGTATAAATTGGTTTGAAATAATCTAAAACCATTTTGTCAATTTTTTTTAGATACTTACATATTATTACAATGCCATTACAATAGAGGTACAATTTTGATTACTACTGATATCCTAAACATTTATTGTTGAAAGAATTTTATTTTTTATTTTTTTATGCTCAAAAGAATACTGAAACAATTATTTATATAACTTGGTAATTGTATTATAATATATTATAACGATATTATTAACACTATTGTAAAATTAATTTTGTTCAAGTTATAATTTGTAAAGTTGTAAGTTTTTACTATGAAATTTTCAGAAGTTTAGATAGTTTTTTAAATACATATTACATAATACACAATACAATACATTTTGATGGTATCTAAGACTGTCTTGATAATTATTGGATTTTAATAAACTGTGTTGTTTAAAACTACTAAATATATGGTAGAAAATTCATTGTTTATAATATTTTTATATGCATTTTTAAATGTAATGCAAATGATAGTGTAAAATGATAACTGATTAAATATGAAACTGAAATCTCAGTTACTTTGGTCAATAAAAGAAAAAAATCTAAAAAGATATTTGTCGTATTTAATTATTTTACAATTATGAAGAGTTAATAATTATTTAAATATTTTAACCGACCAATTTTCAAAATTATATAAATCAGTTAAAAAAATAAATATTCAAGTACTAATGGCATATCAGTAATTATAATTTGATGAACGAATATCTATTTTAACTGTTTGATTCAGTCATTAATTAAGTGTCTAGGTAAACGTACTGAATTTAGTCAAGCTTTAATCTTCATGTGTGTATAAATTATGGCTCATGAAATTATGCATCGTTTTGAAATTAGTGTTTGTTGTAAAAACAAAGCTTTTATTGAAACAATTAAATTTTAATAAAAAAAAAAAAAAAATAGTAATTGGTATCAAATTATTGTTGCACAGGAGAAGAGATAGGGTCATTATTCAAGTGAAATTATAATATAAAATTGTGTACCTTATGACACAAACCGTATAGCTGTATTACCCCGATTGATGTGAGTGTACTAGTAACGTACAGTTTTTTTTATAGATATTAATATTGTGTCAATAATTGACGCATTTTTGATTGTGTTGGCGAAAAATTATAATCTGTATGGTCAAAATGAACACAGTAATAGAATTTTTAACATTCAGTGCTGTATTTTGGATTTTTCTTAGGGAGTGGTATATTTACTTACTATCTAATTATTATTCTAGTAACAAAATTTACACAATTTAGTTATAACGCAGCTTAAATAGATCTATAACCATGTATAAAATAAGGATAAACCATTTACATGCTTTTAAGGATTTCAAACATTTAAAAAAGAAAATGTAATAGGTATACGTAAAAGAGTAATGTATAGTAGTATAGTAATTATTGAAAAATACTTAAAGACAAAAAAGAAGCTCAAGGGAGAATTTATAGGTATTTTAACTGTATAGTACCTATATTCTGAAATAGCGAAAAGACAATTAATTATTGGACACTAAATAATTTTCACTTTTAAAATTGAAAACCAACTACATAAAACGTCATGTTGACAAATCGATCATTAACGATTGTTTCGTCTACTCCGTTAACCAGTGGCGTAGGTAAGGGAAAGGGGTTAGGATATCAAACCTCTTCTTGTTATCAAAATCTCAATTGATAAAAATAAATAGATAATAATTAAAATAATTATTACCTAAATATATGAATCACACTCCGGTAATTAATTTTTCCTCCGCCCTTGTAGTTACCGAAAAGTGCACGTCTGTTAGGAATACGAATTAAATGGTAATTTATTTTTTCCGTTACATTTGCACATTTCGGACGCTTTTCGTAAAATTATAACCGAAAGTTATCATAATCAACAGTATTGCAACAAATATGATAATTGACTTACTAATAAAACGTAATACGATATTCCTCTTAACCGGAATACCGGAAATGAAATCGTCTAGAAAGTGTATAGTGTTTAATGCAAACAATAACCGTGGTTAATTATACGTGGTTACGTTTCCTACACTCGGGTAGTCCTACTGTTAACACTTTGATGTACATTACTTCTATTATAAACGTTAAAAGTTTCTGGTAGTTTTTGAACAAATTTCAATAAAAAATATTGGGAAAAAATGGTTTGTTTTGAATTGCATGACCCACTATAGATTGAAATTTAAGACGGTCTTGAAGAAAATGCAATACGGTAATATTTTTCAATCCTCAATTGCGATCGGTAAGTGCATTGTTTTTTGTAAATGTACTGATATTGTGGTTGAATCGACTGGAAAGTATTTGAAAAAGCGGTTCTTTATTTTGAAAGTTACATATTTGATAACTAATAGTTATTTGCGATGTTTATCCTTAAAACATAATCTCGTCGCTTGGCTGTTCTAAACAATCGTCTAGTTTTAATTTTTTTAATTTTATACAACCGACTGCAAGCGTTTTTATAAATCTGATCACACCGGAAGGGTCATGCTAAATTTATTTAGTATTTTAGTCGCTTAAAAATAAAAATCGAATGTCTTAAATGTCTATGTTAACGAATTTTTTTATTTAAATATTGTAATATGTATATATGTATAATTGGTACACAATATATTTAACCAAAGTAAGCGGGGTTTCCACATTATTGCTTCACTTTATTTACCAGTCTTTTTTGAAGTCGGCAACATTCTGGCTACTATTTGACGTCTTTAAGGATTAATAGCGTTAGGATGTACGCAATGATTATTAATTGATAATCAAACAGTACGCGCACATTGATTAAATAATATTTTTGTACTCTTACTATTGATTAAATAATTCATAATTAATTAAATAATTCGTCGATAGTCCAAGTCAATTGACGATTTGGAAATAGGAATATTAGTAACTTAAGAATTTCAGTATACAGCGTTTATAGTAAATGTCCACTAAATAACTACAATGAGTTCCGCTTAATGTGATCATAATGGTTTAGGTAATTTTTATTATATTAATCGATTGATTACATAAAACATTTTTTTCTTAAAACTAGATATTTTCACGTATACTTAAAATAAAAAATTATAATTTAAATAACTTATCAAAACGAATGAATAATTATTTTTACTCTTATTGATACATTTTCCGTTTGCTAAAAATTTAAAAAATTGTTTGATCCCGAACTACAATAAATTAAATGACCCGAGTACACGACGCGTAATGATATATTAACACATTGATCAAAAATAAAATAGTGCTTTTATATATAATCAGTTTGAAAGACCACCAAACGGCAAGAATGTTTATAAAAGTGGTTCAATTATCCGGTACATACTGATTCAAATTAAAGGTCAATTTAACATTAGTAGCACACTATTTGGTTTTGGTTTTGGATTTTATTTTTAGATTCCAATAAACGATTAATTCTATTAACCAGTAATCATATCAAGCGGAATTATCGAAATCACATAACAATGAAAAGATTTACGTGCGGTAGGGTTAAGCAACTCTGCGCACATTCAAAATTTTTGACCTGAAAATTGACGACTCAATTGCGCACAACGAAGTCCGTCATTAAACTACCAACGAATAATTCGTCGACCGAGTACTTAAATAATGATTCTGAAATTGGCAAACGGATGAAATGTTTTTTTAGATTACGTGATTTATCTTCTGTAGAATTTGTAGAAGGATTTCTTGGTCTTATGTCGATACCTAGTATAAAAAAAAGTAATATTTTTTTGGTTCTTGATTATAATTTAGAGAATTACATTACATCGGACAGCAATTTTTTTCAGAAAATATGGGTTTTGAACCTATAATTAATCTTAATTATATTTATATAAGGTTTACAAAAACATTACAACAGTCAGTTCTACATTGATCATTCACACATTCATCGAATAATTAACATAATTATTGAAATTCAAAATTAAACTGATTTAAAAATTGATTAAATATATAATACAATCATAAACTTTAAATGAAAAGGGACAGTTAATGAGGAGGTACAATAGGAAAATACTTAGAACGGATATAAAAATAAAATTGATGAACGTTAAAACTATATGAAGTAAAATGGACTTAAATTTCACCATTCGAAATTAGTATAGTAAATATTATTAACTGATATAGAAGTATAATATCAGAACTAACAGATAGACTGCAATGAATACTTATGAATAGTATAGTTATATATTTATACTTATAAAAAAAATTCACATACACATTTTTAATTATGTCTAGACACGCCTGTGTATAACAGACAGTTCTAAAGCTATAATAAAATAAGAAGGAAAATATGCTGTTGTGCGCAAACAAATCGTAAAAAGGTAAATGTGCGCAAACGAGTTGTGCTTTTGTGCTCAGATGAATCGTAAAAACGGTAAATGTGCGTAAACGAGTCTCCTGGGGCTCGCCAATAGAAGACCATAATTGCCTATTAAACGTCAAGCAGCAATAAGAATAGGTATCATATTCCAAGTGTATAAATTTAATTGAATATTATTATTTAATTGAATCAGAATTCAAAATAACTATATTTTGTTACATCGATTCTTAAAACCGCACACTTTTGGTAGGTTAAAGTCCCACACATAATATAGGTTAAAATCGTACACATTTAACAGGTTAAATTGCACAGTTTTTAAAATTGTTGTATCCAAAAATCGCACACTCATGATTTAGATCATAATTATTATTAAAAAAAAAGTTCAAAAATTAAAAATATTTATTTAAAAAAAATAATAAAATATTAAACGTAAAATTTTCAAAGTTTGATTGTGTGAAATCAGTTGCCGATGTTTTTTAAAAACTTCATACGATATTCGTTCATTAAAAATTCACACAAAAATTTAAATAAGTACTTTTAAATATAAATACAATTTAGTTCAAAACCAAAAACATTACTATGATGTATTTACTAATTTATTTTTGTTTGTCGATTGGATAGACAATATTTTGCATTTCTTTAAGGTACTGGTTTACACGCGTTGCTGTATCGGTATGAATACTTTGTGTAACATCAATAACCATAAATACAGATAGGTATGGAGTGTAAAATTAATAGTTAAATTTTCGACGATATCTTTCAGCTTCATTTGTAGCCCTTGAAGTCATATTTTCATTGATTGGATAGATCCAAATTTCCATCGAGAATTAACCTTCGACGTAATCGTCAAAAATGTAATCTCCGAATGCAGTACATACATTTTATGGTGGACATTTAAATCAATGAATGCGTCAGTAACTTTATGTGCTGGCAAAAATGGTAATCCAAGAAAAGATTTTTTTCCACTGACCTATTTCATTTTGATTATCATCGTTGATCGTTCAACTAATTGATTTGTTGGGGTTTCCACCATAAGTGGAATCTACAATATTTAATTTTTACATACACACATTTTTAATATTGACCCACATTTTTATGTAACAAGATTCAGTTTTAGAAAGTAAAAAACAATGTATTAATGGAAAATAATTATTCAGGCTTTATCCGTGTGTAGTATGTAATAGATAAAAATACTTGGGTATGTATGTAAATATCGTTAATCAAGTATTCATCAGAATAATTACATAAAAATGCATTATTTTTTATACACGTAATAATAATAATTTAGTTTTGTTTGTATAAGTACATAAGTTATTTTTTAGTTATAGCAGGTTAAAATATTGCAATTCGAAAAAAAGTTTAGAGCATTTTTCAAACTTTTCAATAAAGTTGTTGAGTGTCCTACGTTCATAATACATAAACTTCACTTCCTTATTAAACTAACGTCATTGCTTTCTATAATTGTATTATTTTATATGGATAACATCTCTGTGTACTATTTTTCATGGTATTTCATGAATGTCATTAAAAACATTGAGTTTAATTTCATTACATTCCTTTTGAACGAGAATTTTCATTATTTCCACCGGTTCATGTTTATGTATGTTTTTTGTTTTTTTATATTCTTCATTTGACTGTATGTTTCAACCGTGGACTTACAATTTTGAATAAAACAATTTCAATAATTTGAATATTAATTATAAAAACGCAAATAGTCACTTACACTTTAATCACATAGGTATACATAAGATTGTCTAATAACAAGTAGCGACTAAAGGCTTAAAATGTGTTAGCATGATTATTGCATAGTACATATTTTATTCGTCATTTAGCATTAAAAATAGTGAGCGGTTTTGACCCACTATAAATATACGATATTTTATTATACAATAACCGATAAAGTGTGCGGTTTTTGTCTATTGACCTTTTTGGGATTGAAATCAAAAGTGTGCGGTTTTCGAGTGCAACCTTTTGTTATATTATATTCAATTATGACTTTGTCAATCGTTGTAAATGTATGAACCCAAAACAAACTGTGTTTCGATAAAATCAATTAGCAAATAATTAAATATTGTAATCGTTCATTTAAAATTTGAATAATACAAAATCTTCTACCTTTAAATTTATATAAAGTAAAGAACTACACGTAATAGTTAGGTAAATAAAAAGTTTATTTGCATTGAACACGTTTCTCTTTTAGGTGATATTATATTCAATTTCTTGTTTTACAATTTTTTCAGATTTTGGAATGATCAATATATATTATACCGGGTCCAAACGTTTTCAAATATTAATATTGTACCTATCTACTAAAATAAAGGGCGTACACCGTTTGGACGAATCGACCCAAAATATAGTCTGTTTGGGCGAGGGTTTATTCAACTAATACTACTATTTGGGCGAATAGATATATACCGTTTGGGCGAGGATTATTTAACTAAAAATACCGTTTGGGTGGTATAAAAATATTTATAATTTACATTCAACAATTAATTAAACAAAATTATATAAAATATAAATAATTTACAATAAGTTATATTTAAAAAATATATTGATATGAATATTGATAATATTATTGTATACATTATAAAACTATACAAGTAGTTAGTAATCTTCAGTCAAAAAATTATAAATACAATTACATATAATATAATTACCTAGTATATTTTAAAATAATCTATTGGCTTTGTATGAAAATGCTCATAATATACATTCAAATATTAATTGAACAAAATCATATAAAATATAAATAATTAATAATAAGTTCTGTTTACAAAAAAATATTGATATGGATATTAATAATATTATTATTTATAAGTAGGAAATAATCTACAGTCAAAAAATTAAAATAATAAAACAAAATTACAGATAATATAATTATTAGTAGTTTTTAAAGCAATCTATTGGCCTGATATATTAAACCTAGACATTTTATGTATTCTAATTGATTAATTTAAGATTAATAATGATGAGCAATAATATCATTATCTGTCATCAGGTTTTTACCTCGCACAGGTAAAAATAATTTCATTCACCCAAACGGACTATTATTTTTTTGGTCAAAATTATTACCTTCGCCCAACGAAATTTTTATTTTTAATGAATTGAACGATTTTTAAGGCGTTCAAATTTATTTACTATTTTAAAAATATGTGTGTAAAGAATAATTATTAATTATAATATGTTGAAGACCTATACTTAAACATAAATTAAAATATACTTAATACATTATTATTATTTATACAGAATGCAGGTTACTGATTCATTACTATAAAATAAAAAAATGTATATGAACGACCAAATGAACTTTTTTTCATAAAACTTGAACGCGAACGTGTTCCTTTTTTTACGCACTGAACATGAACGTGACCGTTCAATTTGTAATCGAATGTTTAGAACACTGCTATTAATTGCAATAATCTTGGTAAAACATAACATTTTCACGACAGAATAAATTAGTAACAGCATAACCTATTGGCATTTTTCCCACACCAAACTACTAAATTTCTGGCTCTTATTTCACTTAAATAAATTTTAAGAATTTTTTCCATCACATGGACTATATATGTGTTATTTAATCATTGCTATTACTTTGTTGACGTAACGTAAAATGTTTCGTGCTCGTATTGCGCGCGAGCCCGGATCGTAGGAATTCAAGTGTATATAAAACTACTATAAAAATAAAAAAAACACTGTATTATGCGCGTTCAATAAATTATCGACGGTATATTCATTGTATTTTTCCCGCCACGTTATCTGACAAAAATCACGTTGAGTAATTGCTGTATCTTTGCGAACACACGATCAGAAGTTAACTTAACCGGCAATAAATTAAACGTTAAATATATGAAAATATTCAGTGGTGGCGCGAAGTTTATTTTCTAATGAAGCAGTTACGTGTGTCGAGTATCTATCCCAAGTCACAAGACACAAGTTACAATTCAATTGTACTTGTAGGTACATAAATATTAAAATGAACGAGTCTAAACAAAATATAATATATAATAATAAATATATGTAAATTATGCATTAAAATGTTCTGTCACACAACTCCACCTACCCACCCCATTTTAGTTATTATTTTTTTTAGATTCTGAACGGAATGATTATAAGTAGACTACGGCTAGTCTAAAATCCAACTTTTCAATACTTTTAAAAAAATCGAAAAGAACGATAAAAAAATTACGAAAAAATGGGAAATTTTACGCAAAATCACGTTTTTACAAATTACATTTTTTTAAAATGCTCTAACTCAAAAACCAAAAATCGCAACAACTTGAAATTTTCACCAAATCTTTATATTGACGTTTTCTATACATGGTTAAGTTTTGAAAGTATTTTGACATATTTTGACTTATAATACATAAGCTAATCTTCAAAAATATTTAAAACAAATTCTACCAAACTTAAAAGAAAAAATTTTATGACTGTTTGAAATTTAAATTTTTACGAAATTGCATACTATTGCATTATATTTCAATTTTTTTTTTAAAAATCACGGCTATAGAAACTATATCTATATCTTTAGCCGTGTTATCCATACACCTATGGTGTATATACATATACATTGTATATATCTGTGTTGTTAACAGTGTTTCATAAACCAAACATAACCTAAAATTTTTTTATATATACTATATGTTAATATAAGGTATTATTATAATAACTACATGCATTATTTTTAAATAATTTAACTATGTTGCTGTATGCAACTGCCAACCCATCCTAATTGAAAAATGTATTTATCGTTTCAAAATAAAATATACTTTTTACAATATTTATAAATAACAATGTATTATATCCTAGACAAACATATTAACTCCGTTCAGAATCGTTATTCGTATACAATGATATCTATCATTGCATTCAAATTTAACAAATCCATTGTAATAATGACCTATCCTATAAACGAGGTGCACTCCACCTTCAACTGTACAGCAGAGCGAGGTCCATCTGGTTTTTTTTTTTTTTTTTAATCCCGCACTTATACAACACTCGTTTTAAAACACAGAAATAAGTGACTGTATCGAGTCAAAAGTTAACATTTTAAGGAGTATATGCGATTGGTACAGTGCAGTGATTACATTATTCGTATGATATAATGTATTATTCTTTTTATTGGTGATTATTCTACACATATACGAATGTAGTAATATTTTTCGTCAATAATCTTCTCTCGTTTTCGAATGGTTATCAAATAGTTTACGTAATTATTATTCAAAATAATACCTTAAAACGATTGAATACGTAATCTCCGTATTAAGTGTTTTTCAAAAGTTATGAATTTTCTAAAGTTTTTCGAACCGTTTTAATGTGTTATTTTTTAATTATTTGTTTATCTTCTGCTGAGTGAAAATAATGGAATGAAAACGAAAAAATAATTTTGCTGTTTCACTCTATGTGCGCATTTAACTCGGTGAAAATCAAAAAGATAATTTTATAAGGTTTCATAGAATAAAAATATATTGGTGGGATAGTTTCATTATCCTTTCTGGTTACATACTCGTGAGTACATTACTCTGTGCCACATTCAAAAATTCTTATACTAGGGAAAGCACTTAGAATTTTATTTCGAAGCTATGATAGGGGCTATATAGTTATTTTCATTCAATAAAACATCAGTTTGAAATATTTAATATTTATTGGTAATTTTGAGAATAACTATGTTTGGGACCGGTTAAAGTATATATAAATATACGATAGCAAGTCAATTATTATCTTATATAACAGTAAAAATTAATGATACAAAAGGATAGCTACAGATCTATTGTGTTCCTGTTGGACTTCAAAAGCTTAGGAACTTAAACTATCCCTTACTTACAAAGCAATTGCTTATCCCATTACCGATATTTGAACATATAAATCGTATAAAACGGCAGCGGCGAATTTATTTATTTTAGTGATACATTTTAAAATCGTTTGCATGTATTGAATGTTGACTTCAGTTCCGTATTAAATATTCATAGATGTAAATAGTTACCTGCTTTGTGGAGTCTTCAAGTGAAGTTAAAAACACAATTGTTTTTTAGGTATTGGAAAACGAATTTTTGGTGGAGTAGCTTATAACTACTGGACAGGCGTAGGTACCTTAAGTTGAGTACATTATGTAATTTCAAGAGACGTACAAATATACAAGTATATAATTGTTTTTTTACTAAAAAAAATATTGGAGCTATGTAATAATATGTATGTATACATTTCAAATGGTTTTGTTTAAAATTATTTTTAAATTACCTGAAACGAATACACTATACATGTCGAGTAATTATTATATAGTCTATCTAAATAAACTGTATGTTTATACAAGTAATGTAAAGTATGTAATATAAAAAATTTGTTTTTAAGTAAATTGGCTCACACTTGAATGGGGAAAAAATTATAATTATAAATAGATTTCCATATGACAATTTTTTTTTTTGAATTACATTCGATCAAAAATAATTACGTTAGTTATACTTACTTAAGAGGACGCATATGTTGTCTTTGTCTTACAAACGCGTAACGCAGTAAATTTTACTCTCAGCAGATCACGTTTATCTCTGTTAGTTTAAAAATTAGAGTGAATAGATCTCTTATAAAATTTAAAGTTAAGATTAAATTAAATATTTTCGTTTTCTTTGTACAAAGTATTTTAAACTGTCAATTTATTTATTACGTAATATATGACACATGATTTGTTGTGTTTAAAACAAAGTGTCTAAATAAAAACGTTTAAAACTATTTCAAATAATTTATTTGAAATATCAACATCATTGTTAAAAGCTTTACATGTGTTTATTTAAGTGCTTTAAACTCAATTTTAAATAATTTAGAGTTAATTTTAAAACTATGGATTATCTGTTATATACTTCGAAACTTAGGAATAAAATACTAAAAAAAATTATTAAATTATTTAAAAAATTGTAAGTTATGAGCAGGGGCGGAACTAGTGTCAGGAAAACGGGGATTTATTCCTGGAAATAAATATTAGAGGATGTAATGTCTTAAGCATATATTCTATTATTATCTAGTTTGATATTTTTAACTTTTTTAATGATAATGTATTTAAAACTCAATGATTATGATTGTATTTTAATTATTAAAAATCAATTGTTGTGAAAGGTATTCGATTCTTAGTCTATGATAGGACGTCATTTTAACATTTTTCCTAAAAATTTCTAATTACACGTAATTATACACTCAACACATGAGACCCGAGTAACTAACTATTAGTAGTTATACAACTATCTGAATAAATGATTAAGTGATAGACAACGATGATAGTTTTTTACCGTGTAGCTACAATACTGTATAGGTATACTACAAGGTGTTTTTATACACTTTGGTACAGTGGAAGCTTGATACCTCGAACATCTATAAATCGTATTTTCATTATCTGGAATACATTTTTTGATTTTGGAATTTCAATAATAAGTATAATATTTTTTCTACAAAACTAATTTACGAAAACTTAATTTTTTTTTGATCCCGAAGATAATCCTTGAGTTACCGAGGTTCCGCTGTACTTCGAAAAGAAAATAGTCAAAGATATGGTTTTAACGATTTTTTAATATTGTTTGCATTATACAAAGATCCGGCTTACATAATATTACTCTCGCGAAAACGTGCTTTATATAATATTATATTGTGGTAAAATCGAATAAGACAAACATTCACGCTGAAATTCAAAATAGAAAAAAAATTGAGCTCTTTAGCTTACTCGAACAGTTGGACGTTTCGTAAAAATGATCAACGATTATGAACATTATATATTTTATAATGCATAAATGATGTTAAAGTTAAACACGAAATGATTATCGCTGTTGATGGTTGAATTTAAAAATTACTGATTATAAATAATCATTTTATAATAGATTAGGTGTCGGATTCAACTAGTGACAGACCAGGGTGCAACTTTATTAATCGGAGACCTTAAAAATAATAATAATAATAATAATAATAAATAAATAATTGTTCACCATAGATCAAATAAACATCTTCGATACAAGTTAAAACGTGAAATTTTCGTAATATTAATTTGACTGGATTAACATTAAAACCTATGAACTGTTTTACAATTTCGATCGACATCCGTACGATTTGTCGAATTGTTAACCGATATATTATATTTTCGGTGCAATCAGATAATACATAAATATATATATTCATATACGGAGTCATTGAGGAAATCTTGGGAATACGCATCCGAGGTTTCGGTGCATTGCAACCCCTGCACCGCTGTTAAATCCGGCATCGAATCCAAAATGTTAGCAGAATACGATGGTACTTTAATATACCGCAGTAGGGGCGGTTAGAAGTTGAGCCGCAACGCGTGCGTGTCTCGTATGATATCGTTCACGTTGATGACGGAGAACGTGTGGGCCGCGTTTTCTCTGCGATCGTTTCCACTCGCCGCCGTCGACACCGACGCCGCTGCTCCCGCGCCCGGCTTTTTGTCGCAGTTCGCGAACCGCATGCTCGCTCTCGTGCTCCAGTCGACGGTCCTGCGATGGTCCTGCGCCTTCACGCCCGAGAGCATCATGTTGCGGAACGAGTCCTTGATGTCGACCCGTTTCAATGTCAGCGACTTCTTCAACTTCCTCTTAAACATTGGGTACACATCGCGCTGCCTAAGGCACAATCCGTTCCTCCGCTTCCGGTCGTGTTTCTTCTTTGCGTCCCGGGGCATCGCGGTTGGTTGAGCCGTCAGCACGCCTGTCGATTTGAAGTAGTCCAAGCACGTGAGCACTACGCACCTGCCGATGGTGTAGACTTCAACAGTATCGTATAAGGAAAACTGCGGGCCAAATGTAAAACAATTTGATTCACTTAATTTACTTTATGAAAAAAAAAGTCTAATGTCCCACGCTAACTTTTTTACTCAATTAGTAAACGACTGTAGCGATGTCTCGAGAAATAGTTACCATGTACCATAAATGAGTTTTCGAAATAGAGGTACACGAACACTGGGATTTGGTGGAGTATATTTACAACAGAAGACGGATCCAATCCGACTTTTCTGCCACTAGAAAGTTAAACTTTTGTTTATGGTATCTATACATTATTTCATTTTGATACCGTTATCGATACGTTGATTAATCGGAAAAACTAATTTGACAACCGTTTTTTTTTTTTTTTTTGTTCTTATTTCGACATAGCAGTCAAAATTAAATAATTCCGTACATTCAAAATATTCCAAATGTTATCATTGAAATAAGTCGTGTACATTACTCGAAGTCTACGTTTAGTCGAAACAAAAGAGACATTATTTTTCAGTAAACTACAAGTCTTAAGTTATTGTTATTTTTTTGGATTTTATTTAGAATTATAAATGTTTTGTTGAATCATATAGAAATCTGTAGAGCAGCTGGAGCTCAGGTATATACTGAACGATTAAAACATTGAAGTACTGCACTCGGCACGTAACCTGTAATCGGTTTGTACAATCAATACGTATTTGTGTACTCAGAAGAGAACACGTAAACTATTGTTTTGTAGAGAAATCGGGTAAAGTATTGGAATTAAATCAGATCTAATACAACAAATCGGATGAGTAGAACGTTGGGCAAAGGAGTTATCTGGTCACATCCGCTTCCATGGTTCCGACAGACGTAGCCGTCATCTCTCCGAGGGAGATGTGACAACTATATGGTATGTGTTTCTTTCCCTTTGTTAACAAAAGAGAATTACAGCCGTGTACTCGTAATGCATATTTAAATCTTTTGAAATCGGCTACAATACTATAGAAGTATTTGTGCTTACTCGGTGGCCCCTTAGGTACTGTATTAATAAATAACCGTCAAATGCAAAACATAACCATTACATGTTATTATAGTTGTTATTTCATCTTCGTGAAATAACAACGTTTTAAATAATATTTATTTGTATGTTGAATCCTGTTCTAATAACAAATACAATTTCAATTTATTTCAGTAAACATAGTGACAAATTTAATATTCTTTTTTTATTTCTAAATATAAATGAAAAACATATGACTAGTTATATAAAAATAAAGAATTATTTAAACGAAAATCTTTTGACTTCAGTCTTATAATCCCCTCTTAAGTTATTTTAACAATTCAAGAAGAAAATATTATCCAAATTTTTGAGAAATAAAAAGTTTATAATTTATACAGTTTACTGTAAATATAATTAACAATAAATATAACTAGCTGCAAAAATAAAAAAATAAGTTAAATTATTACGTTGGCCCAACTTTTAAATTTTTGGTTCCACGGTGAAAGTTTGGACTTGCAAATACTTGCAAATAACTTGCAAAATAATGGCATAGATTTTACAAAAATTGAAATACTTAGGTGGGCCAACTTCACGAACGTTAAATTATTTCTTTTAAGAAATAATATTTGACGTTTCATTTATATTTTTATATTTAAATAACAAAATCACGCCTTTATTAAAATACTTTGTAGTTCTAATAAGATTACAGAAAAACGCAAATTCAGAAGATAAGAAGACATCCGATATTTTAGATAAAAAATTGTATACAATTTAAGATTGTCGTACCTAAAGAAAAGTATAAGGATTATTATTACATACATAAAGTATTCGGATAACGGTATAATGAACTCCTACCAAGCGTCCTATCCTTCCGATCCCTTCGATTCGCATAAGTCAATCCAATCTTAGGTTTCTCATTGGCCTTGCATTCGCGGTATATCACTATTGCGCAAACTTTTTTTTCACAAAGATTTAATAATTGATCGCCATTTGCGATGAATCTAAGGATTTTTGAATTAATTAAGTACGCTAGTCTAAAATCTGAAATTAAATATTTCAAGTATGACAAATTTATGTCTTGCAAATAGATAATATTAATAGGATAGTGTAAAAACTAGGTGATGGGTACTCGACGTTTGGCTCACCTCAGTAGTACAGATCGGTGGTGCACGCGCATACTATTATCTGCAGTAATAGTACATTTGGATGTACAACGGTAAGTCAATTAGTTAATAAAGAATACCTCGTGATTTTCTAAAATAGTGGCTTTTACCGACCAAGAATGACCGACTGTGGAGAAAATGTACAATACATTGTAGTTATGAACATTTAAAAATATACATCAATGGTATGCAGATATGTAATACGAACGACCTATTTATACCCAACAAAAAGACCAAAAGTTGAAGTACATCATACATGTATATTATTGTATAATATTATATAAAAATCATACACATTCCTAAACACTACTGTACGTCGTACAGAAATATGAAATAGTATTTTCCTCTGAACGACAAATTCTTTTCACAAAAATAGATGCACAACAGGGAGACTTAACCTTGTTAACCTTCTTAACCTTAACATCCTGCGTTTGTTTTTTGATTCCACAACATCATTTAAAATTCTTGTCCAAAAGGTGTAGAACTAATACAGTAAATTTTCGGTGATCCGGTCATACGATAATCCGGTACTTATAGTAATCCGGCAGTATTCAAAAAGCATCTTTTCAAACAAAAACCAAAATCAATTTGAAATATATTTATTTTTTTTTAAATGGTTTCGTCAAAAAATTAATTTACAGTACGTCATATATTAAAATATATGTACGTATTTATTATTTATAAGTTTTAATGAAATAAATTTAGGTTTTTCAATAAGTTAATAATATATTAGCGCGTCATTGATCCTATTTAAAACCAATTCGTCAACTTTTGTCTTCATCAGTTATCACGTGTACTCGTATATGTATATATATTATAGGGTACGAATACGTATATTATGCGGTTTACCAAGAATTCGGTTTCACATTGTCAATGGATAATAATATTATGTATGTGCATCCAATAACCGTGGACTCGATGTGCATGTACATTGAACCGAACACTTGGACTAATGGAAAACGAATGTTATTTGAATAATACATCTAACCGATGGACCACGGATGCAATTCGTCGGGACACATTTCTTGTGCGGCCCCACATATAATTCAAGTAAAATATTTTGTTTCTCATCGTAATCTGTATAATATTATGAGTCATGGCGGATTCTACCGAATCAATTCTCGTTAGTAAATAACGTAACTCGTATATAGATCAGTATCTTTGCAGAAAAGATGTTCGTGGTCAGGATGTTTGTAATTAAGTTAAATATGAAATTTTGTTAAGAATAATAAAAACAAGTTAATAATTTGTTTACTTAAAATCCATTAATTCATATCTAATTTTAAACACGAAGTTGGTTACACATTTTTTTGTACATTGGACACGAGTGCAGCGGAGTACGATTGCGCGCGTCTTACCTTTTTAGGTAGGTATACAATTACGCGCAGTGCCAGAATAACAAAAGACAAAATTTTAATTACTCAAAAGCGTACGATTGCGCGTAAAATTGGGTGCGACGTTGCCAAATGTATTACGTAAATAATAAAAAATACAAAAAGTATACATTTAGATTGTATTTGTATTATATCTATTGATTAACATTAAACATGAGTATACACAGGGAAATAAAAGAGGGACCAATCTAAGTTTATTGACAAAAAGCATTTATTTTCATCTGGTATTCATTTTCACTTATTGTAGCTGCCTCTGCTATACCGACCCATTTTAAAAATTTGCCGCCTTTATACTAAAAAAATCACTTTTGTACGTCAACATGTTCCTCTCATAATATTTTCTCAATATTATGCAATTATTTATTCATTTTGGGATAGTTTTATAAAAATGTTTTGATTTGAATGTAATATTTTCTTTTTTTTTTAAAAAACTAAAAATGAAAACATAATATTATCAATAATTAATTACTCATATAAGTAGTTTCAATGTTGATTATTTATAGCAGATGGAATTTTGTAATAACTTATTTTATTTTTTTTAGTTTGAAAAAATGAATCTAATTTTTGGGTCTGATTTTGATCATTTTTGAACTTTTTAGCCTTTTCATTTAATTTTTTTTTTTACCGAGAATGATTAAATTTATTTCTGTTCACATTAAATATATAATAAAATAATGTAAAATAAAAACAAATATTGTATTTTATGCTCACCAAAAACGGGTAATAATTTTAATACTAAATAATAGGAAACGACAGCGTGCAGACAAGTGATAATTATCAACTAATTCAATTTTTTTAAACAGATAATGTTGTCATAATATTATAATCTGTATAATAATACTACGGGAATTGGCCATTTCTTGTTCTTCTAATGAATATTTCGTTTTTTAGATTCTATAGACGAATAAAGCCATAATTGTCATCGTCATCGATGATTTTCTGGGAAAAATGTATAATATTTAGCTGTACAGGAACAAATAAATAATAACAAAATCCAAGTACACCTTTCATAATTTTGAAATTGTTAAATTGTAATTAAATGAAAAAAATTAAGAATTTTTCCATTAAAAAAAAAAAACACATTAAATACAATTTTTCTACATGTCCGAAATTTGCCACCTCTCCCAAATATACTGCCTTATGCGGTCGAATGTGTAGAAATAATTTAATAAAATATACAATTATAATAAGAAAAAGTTATTTGAAAATTGTGTGGTAAGTTGGAATTAAAATTACGAGAAAAACTTGTAGATATAACATCGATGTACGTCATAAAAAATAAAATTGTCAGACAGGTCTTTAAACTCAATAATATTAAACATGGAAGAAATGCTGTCAATTTTTTCTTTTTTCAGCATTTCGATTGATCGGTAAAAATCTCAACCGCTAACAAAGAACTAACCGTGTATCGTTAGAGTAGCGATAAACTAAAGATTTCGGTTGACACGTCATAACGTTAAAAACTGTATTCAAAAATACATGATGTACGATAAATCGGCTGACACTACATAACGGACGACTTTTTCCTTTTACTTTTTTCTCTGGCGCGCAGTATTTTGGGTCCATGGACATTTTGCCCCATGGAAGTATTGTCGCGTTGCGCTGAGCGTGACGGATATGAAATGCTTTGCAATGTCGCCCCGGCTGTGGAAATCACCAAGTCCGTGAATATTTTATGATGCCCGACCGTCAAAGGCGCGTCGACTTCAGTGTCGTTAATGTAATACTGTTATTTCCACCCATGCGTATATACACATTATTATGCATGCGCTCACCGTCGATTGTGTACATTGTATGCCGTCATCGCCCCACGGCACGACCAGGGCCGGACTGGACAAGGGGGATACCGGGAAAAACGCTAACACTAGTGTAAGAATACGAGTTTGAAAATTTTATTGACGAGGAATAACAGTCAGAATATAATAATAGTACAGTATAATACATGGTATTATATAAGATAATTTTAGTACTGAAAATCTGTGACATTTTCAAACTAGTAAAGGCTCGAGTACATTGTGTGCAATTAACACATGTCGGAATTGTATTTTCTGTTGTTATACAATTCTTCTAAAGTATAATTTACACGGCAAATCTTATAAACAACTATTTTATTTTGCATACAAATTCGAATTTGCATACAAATTTTCACCAAATCTTTATATTGACGTTTTCTATACATGTTTAAGTTTTCAAAGTATTTTGACATATTTTGACTTATTTATAGACAATTTAAATTTTCGATTTTTGTAAAATGTTTGTTTTTAAACATCTATAAAATTTAATTGGTTGACCGAAAACTCTTGAAAATTTAATACAAGGTTTTATAATAATTTAAACTTATCGTAACTAAAAAATTTTTTTTATAAGCCCTTAATGCTCAAATTTGTATAAAATGTGTAAAAATCACGATAATTTGCAAGTTATTTTGTAGATAAAAATTCATAAAATTTTTTTTGTTCATACTTAAGGTTCAAAATTTTAACACTAGGTTATCTATGAGCTACTCTTCAAAAATCTTTAAAAAAATTTCTACCGGACTAAGAGGAAAAAATTGTATGACTGTTTGAAATTTAAATATTTACGAAATTGCATAAAATAGCGATTTATTCTCAGACGATTTTAAATATTTTTTATAATTCAAAAAGTATAAGTCGCAGATTTTTGAAATTTTTACCAGCTGTTAAGATAGGTATTTCCTTTATGTCATATTTTTTTCAAAATATTATACTGATTTTTAAGCCATTTACAGGCATTTAAAATATTCGATTTTTTTACAATTTATTTTTATAATCGGTGATAAAAAATGAAAAATAAAAAATTTGGCTCGTACAAAATACTTGAAAATTTAATAGAAGATTCCACAGAAGTAGTTCTTAATGTCATTCAAAAATTATTAAAATCCATAGGCACAATTATTTTTTATAAGCGTTTGAACAGCGAATATTGACATAAAATTACATGTAAAATATAATATAATGTAGAATGTTCTAGACTGACAAACTATATCGCTGTATGCAACTGCTAACCCATCCTAATTGAAAAATATATTTATCGTTTCAAAATAAAATATACTTTTTACAATGTTTATAAATAACAATGTATTATAACCTAGACAAACATATGAACTCCGTTCAGAATCGTTATTCGTATACAATGATATCTATCATTGCATTCAAATTTAACAAATCCATTATAATAATGACCTATCCTATAAACGAGGTGCACTCCACCCCTAACTGTACAGCAGAGCGAGGCCCATCTGGTTCTTTTTTTATAATTAAAACTATGAAACTCTTAAAGCATTTTTTGCATTTTTTTTGCTAGTTATTTTTATTATAGTATGTAAGTGGATCGGTTGTTCTTATTTTTCTGGTAGAAACTCAGTTAGTCCTGGTCATGACGCTGACGCGAAATAGGACCTAACAACGAGTATAGTGATGAACCAATAAATAATGATAGTCCGTTTGGCGGTGAAAACGGTCGCGAGCGTTAGATAAAAGCCTCTTAAAGTCAATGAGAACAATAACAGCAAACAGCGATGATGATTATAAGAATAATGATGATAGTTATTATGTAGTGCGATCATCAGAAGGTATCCATAATACACGCACGCCCACAAGATATACACACCGCATTCGCCTACACCCATATTACTGTATGAAATTAGCGTCAGGTGTGCAATAATGATAAATTATTAGGACCAAAATGTATTTGATATAAGCGTCAATTAACCAATATTATGCACATGTTATGGCTATATGACATAAACGACAAAGATATATAGTTTGCACCAAAATTAATATTTTGTGAATATTAAATAAGTATTTAAAAATATTTAATATATTTAATAACCGATAATGTAATATACATAAAAATAAATGAATATAAATATAATTTCAATAAATTGTTTGATTTTTTAATTAAACATTTTTTAGATATTCTAAACGACTTATTTTACCAAACTGGTATCTATTTTTTCCATTATACAAATCTTTCTTTGTGAAGATATTCTTAATTTTTTGTTAGAAGAAAAGTTCATAAATAAATATGTTTCGCTTTATAATTTTAACAATAAATAAATTATTATTTATGGAACTCGGCCACATAGGATTGATCTTTTAAATATTTATAATATGATTCAATTGCATTTGTATAATCTCATTGTACAAAATTTCAACACATATTTTAGAAGAAAATGTAAAAAATCAATGCAAGTTTCTATAATATAATTAGTGTATTATTTAATTGATTGGTATAGTTAATTGATTTAAGTATAATTTAGGTGTGATGGATATTAAATTTACAATATATCAGATACTTTGGTGCACGAAAGAAAAGCTATACAAAAAAAGACCTTTTTTGGTGCTTTTGTATGATACGATTATTTTTTTTTTTTTTATCTAATTTTGGCGCTTATGTCTGTCACTAGGTACGCATATACATGTCACGTATATGTAGAGAAGGGCTTTACAACATATTTATTGCATTATTATCATTCATAAGTGACACCGAAGTTTTCGATTTTCATACGGCAACCCGTCACGTCGTAATTCACTTCGATGTGCGTCAATGCATATCCGCGGTCGTACTAATGATTTATTACAATTATCATTGTTCGTTGAACAGTGCGTGATCTCTATTGGCCAGGAGAGTGGTCTACAAAAAGCACTAGATTAGAACCCTGTAATCTTTCACCACCGTTCCTCATTTGTGTATACAAACTCTGAATGATTATAGAAAATATTTGACTGTCAAAGCCAATACTTCTACACAGGGGCGTATTCAGCTTTTCTTTTAGGGGGGGGGGAGGCGAAATTTGAACTCAAATCATAGGTTCTTTTCGACAATGTACAGATTATAAATAAATGGGCGGATCAAAATTTTTCGATCGTTTCGCTTGCTTAAACTTCTAATTTTTACCCTCTTTAATTACCCATAACATTAATTATTGTAAATACATTCAATAATGTCCAGGGGGGGCAATCACCCCTATCGCCCCCTCCCCTTTATTACGCCCCTGCTTCTACACATGTTTTAAGCGCCGACGTTTTTAAAACGATAGAATATAATCAATCTTACAAAAAAAAAAAAAAAACGATTTTCAACTCATATTACTATAAAAATATTTTACAAGAACTTAAGCTCTATTTATTTTATCGAACAACAAATCGTAATACTAAAAACCAAAAACACTGTGATTTAATTCTATTAATTATATAACCTTCAATAGTGTATATATTTTTTGGGGTCGGTATGGATTGATCCATAGAATGTACGACAAAAATTTCGTTTTGAACTATTTAAAATATGATACGCCATACTCGTGGTAGTTGATATATATATTGTTTCTATATTATAAAAGCGTTTGTGGATTTATGTTGAAAATGAGAAAATAGTTAATAAATTGTAGCGAAAGTCTGTGTCTTTGAACTATACATAGTATATTAAAATACAATGAGTTCATGGCTGTTAATTAACCGTATTGATAATTGAAAAATAATTTGCATATTAAATGTTATTGTTTAGTCAGAAACAACCAAAACCATTTTATGCGAAATTAGACATGTCAATTTTTTCAATATTTTTTTCTTGTGTTTGAAACATATAACGCCCAGAATCTTTTGAAAATGTCAGTACACTAATAAGAGAATAAGAAAAAAATATTTTAAGTTAATGTTTAGGACAAGCCGTTCAGTCTGTTTTATCAACCAAGCTATTTTGACCATTGTACAAGTTATTTGTACTATTGTACAATGTACGATTAGAAAAATATATCATGCGACTGTAAAAAGAAAATAAACAACATGATTTTTGAACGTACTTGTGTCGAATTCTTTAAAAACGAGCCAAACTCATTGATGGAACTTATGCGGTGTGACAGCTTAGTTTGTTGAGTTTATACTAATTTTTTTTTTTTTGATAGCTCTTATTGAAATAGTATTTTTGGAATCAGAAGGATAAGAGAAAGTGTTATGCAACTTGCAATTTTTTAAATTATTACACCAGTTTTTAGCTTTGGATTAGGTCTTGATGATTTTATGTTTATTTTGTCTGATTAAACTCACTAATATAGACTACATAAATAACAAATTGATAGAATATCTTTGCTAGTTAACCATAAAGTAGTTATTCATTTAGTTAAGCCAAGTTTATAAACATCGAATTTCAGCTAACATGACCTTTTTTAAAATTATTTCCGTATTAATAATACTTAATAAGTATAAACACATATAAATTAAAAAATATTATTTTTAGTACGTGATAGATTTGTTTATTTTCCTATTTAATATAAATTATTAATATAGAATTAAGCGCCTATTTGGCTGAAGTTAATTTAGGTATTTATTTTGACCCAAAACGATAAATGCTTAACAACAAGTTAGAAATTGCTGTTAAAAAAAAGCTTGAATGTAATTGATTCATTAAAATATGTACACGAATACTTTAAATTATAAATAAGATATATTTTATAAAAGTTGACACAGAAAACAAAATACGATCAATGGAACAATATTCGTCTCTACCCCTTTGAATACGTTCTTGATTTAAATATTGATTGTAACGATTCCCATTAATGAATGGAACGAGTTTCGAAAGCGTTCGGGGTACCTAGTTCAGTGCATTTGGCACAATCAACGGTGTAATTTTTTTCGATTGACGTGTCGTCCCGTTAATGCGCCGTTGACGAACTAAATAATATTAATATTTTTGCGCACAACTCAGCGAACTGGCACGAATGGCAAAGCAAACATTCCGTCGGGCTGCTCCGTACGTGTGAAATCGATCGCACGTGCGTGCGTGGGCTGACAAGTAAAACTTACACAAAGCGTTTTAGTCAATGGTGGTTTTTAGAATTTTTTCAGGTGGAGGGAAGTCATTTGACATTATCTTATAATATATTAAGACGCAAAAGTATTTGATTGATTGATAATTTATCACTTAAAATGTAATTCTAATTTATACGAAAAAAAAAATCCTAACACAGCGTTTTAAACCCGAATGTAATATATCAAAGCCTAAACTTGGGACCTGAGGGGTTCAAACCTCCTGGACCCCTCCGTAAAACGACCACTGGTTTAATTTGCCATTGATTTACGTGGTGAACGCGCGATGCAATTGTACACACATTACCGTATGTAGTAACGTGGCGTTGTACAAGCAACTCATGCGTTATTTTAGGGGAGAAATCCTCACTAGGATTATAGAAAGGGCCAAATTTTTTTTTTTTAAATTATTCGTGGGCCACATAGACTTTTAATGATAGTAATTAAAAATATAAAAATTATTTATAAAAATAAGTATATACATTCATTTTATTCACTGTTTATAGAATTTTGGATTTTAGAATGCACAATTTAATTTTAGTGTGGGCCGCATTAGATTTGCTAAAGGATCGCGTAGTGAGGACCGATGCTATAAGGCGGCATACAATTTCAAAGATATCGAAACGGAAAAATTAGATGAAAATCTACAACGGACGACAATAATCGTTGTTATGCATCTTTGTCATTATCGTATGTGCTCCATTAGCTCGCCGTGACTGTGAGTATATGCATATTATGATTCCGATTTGTAAAATATATTCAATAAAGAGCGACAGAACGGACAATAAAAAGCGGAAAGTATCCAACAACAAACCTGGCAACGCGTTGTTTTTATTCAAGTATAGTAGAGTAGGCTGACGCTCGGTCGAACTTCAGGGAAAAAACGTTATCTGTGTCCAGTTGAAAGTTTTTTTGTTTCACGAAATTTTAATTTCCGAGCGAGTCATGCACAATGAGCGCATGAGATAATATTATAGTTAAAAAATAAATAACATAACTCGCTTAAAAATGAAAATGTAGTAAAAAAAATCCATCCGAGAAGTTACAGATATTTTTCTTCCGTTAAAGTTGGACAGTAAGCTAGTTTACTTTATTCAAGCTTCGAAGCTTAATATTGATTTTACTGAACACAGATTTGCTTTACTGTACGTTCATCAGACGGAGACATCGCCTCATGCGAGTATCCAGAAAACCGCGGGTGCTACCTTTTAATTGTTCGGGTGGAAATTTACGAACTGTCGTTGTTGCACGCTGCAGTCGACTCGTACTAGATTAATTCTAAACACGCGTGTCTTACGCACTACTATTACTCGTATTACTGTATTGTTATGTTTTAACTGCAGGAAATGGATTTATATGTATTAACAAAAAAAACTTTAAAATATGATTCTAAAATATTTTAGTATGCTGCACAACGTGCATTCATTTTGAAATCTGCACTTCAAGTTTAATATAGTTGGGAGCAATTAATCTTATCAGATATTTTTATGGAAAAAAAGAGGTATGAAAATTCAATAACTATAGCCCTTTTTTTTTAATTTTATCGTCAACACCGCCCGGTCTAAATTGTTACCAGTTGATGGGTACTGTTATTTTATGTAAAAAGATTAACCATAATTTAAAGTGAAAGTAAAATTATTTTATTTGATGTCAAATTCATGTTTATCGATTTGCCTTGTTATATTGTATGATTAGAATATAATTGTATTTAAATACGTACATTAATAAAAGTATGATCTATTAAATTACTGTATGAAGTACGCAAAAAAAAAAAATAATAATTAAATAGTCAAAAATATGTAAGATTTGTTATATTTGTAAGAATTTCTTAAATCATACACATTTCTAATCATATTTTAAATACCTTATTTTGATATATGTACACGCATTTACATGTAATCCAATATTATAATTAGATACGTACGACACGCGTCAGGAAAGATATATTGACGGCCGCGCAATACTGACATTTCACAATATTTATAACCATAACGAAAATTATTGAATTTAAATTCACCCTCTGTTTGATAGGACACTATAATATTAATAACCGTATTCATTTGTACTTCCCCCGCATGTACACGGCACGTGTATATTACCTACGTGTTCGACTACGTACGACACGCACGTGGAGCTAGTTATCCCGAACAACAAAGAGTATAATTTATAGTACAAGCGTTGTTTCCGTTGCGTTTTCGCAATGCATCCATCCGTATTATTACACATATATTGATATTATATGAATGTATTATATATAAGCGCAAGGAGTATCAAAACTGCCAACAGGCGTGACGATACATTTTATGTAAGACCAAATCCCGTCGTTCGTACCATCTGCTGAAGTATTACTACTATGACATGCGTATTATTATATTATTTTATTGAAAAGGATACACGACTCTTCGGTGAACGGAATCAACGTTTTCGGTGAAATCTTGAATCCGTGTTGCGACACGAACAGTGTATAGCAGTTCACGTTGTCCTTCAACGATTGACACAGAAACCTGGAAAACAACAATGTTAAAATATATACAACGCGCCTATCACTGCAAGGACAGGGAGCTACTGAGCAGCCGCCACGCATGAAAATGAGCAAAAATATTTGGTCGATAATGTTTTATAACTATACGCTATGTTATCGTGTCGGCCAACGTAGTTTTAAAACGTAGAAAATGAGACAAGATCGTGAAATTAATAAAATATAAGATTACATTATGTAAAATAACGGCTTGCGACCTCGTTGACAATAACCAATAACTTATATATGATACCTATAAATTGTAAGATAAACTATAACTTAAACTATAGTTATAAAACGTATGGGTTGGAAAATAAAAAAATTATGCATCAAGGTATTATAATATTCAATAAAAACATAACTCTTTGTTTTTGATAGGAAACAACTGAACTAGTACACAATTAAAATTAAAATTAAACATGTTAGTATCTTAATAAAATAAGTTTTAAATATAGGCTCGCGAGAATTGCTTATGTCAGATAAAAATGTATTTATAATAGTTTGTGAATAATTTGATTTTTCATGTAAATTATTACAAATATTTGTATTCATATAGTGATAAGAAAACACCAAAAAATATGCGTATGTATAATTGTGTCGAATCCTGCAGTTTAAACTATTAACACACACCACGGCATAAGCCATTAATAGTCATTGACAGCTGCATGCAGCAACAGTGGCGAGGCAGCAAAATAATCGAGTGCCGACGAATGCCTATTTTCCCAAAGCATTCGTCCCTCAAGTTTATCACGTCACCCTACTTGAATCGGAGGTGCTAATATTTGAATGAGTAATATTTGTAATGCACGCGCACGTTATTATCCACCCGTCTAATAGAATAATTATTTTAGACCACAGTGTATCGTTCATACGTTAGTCGTCGGTCAGTGTATTCACCACGCCACCCCTAATATTTCGAATTGATTGCCCCGACGTAGTCTTGCTCGCACTGGTAAGTAGTGCAAGCAAAGTGACGTTTGTGAACAAACGGTGTCCACTCGATCACGTTCTCGCCGCAAAGCAACAATGGCTAGGTATATTATTTCATTCGAGGGGGACAGATTTCACCACGCATCGTATGTTTAGACATTCAACGTATTATCGGTATCTCACCCCGTTAGGTTTCTCGAAAGAAAAACAATAATTTCTAGGCTAATTCAAGAGAAAAAAGCGTTGACAGTCTGAAAGCTTCGTGCCCATGCCTGGAAGGGCACGAAGTCACTGTCCTCTCTGCCACGAGTCTTGATTCAAATTTGTAACAGATCTGCGATTATTTAAAATGTTAAACGCGGTGATAGTGATGGTGCTACAATAATATTGTAGTATGACGCGCAGACCGCATTTGTGCAAGTCGTTAGTCTACACTCGTACGTATAAATACTCGAAGAAGTTTCGAGAATGGTACCATGAGGGGAAAATTATTTTCAGAAAAATAAGTAGGCTGCAGTTCTAAAATTCGCGCTGGAGAGGACATTTGTACTTTGAACTTTTTGATTAAAAAAAAAAAAAAATTGCTTCCCTCACTCGCCAACTTTTCTTAGCAACGTTATTGGCCGGTACACGCACATAGTTGTTATCATCATGCTGCTTTCGTAAAACTACCCCTCTCCCCACTACTACCACCATCGCAGCGCTACAGATATATTGAATGCATAGGACAACTGCTGTACACTCGCACATGACGTACAATATTATACGTGCGTACAAGCATTGCGTCATTTCATCGAGTTAGTGTCGTGCATATATTATATAATATGCACGGATGTCATACGCGTTATATCCGTACGCGTCGCCGACGTTGTACCCTTGTGTGGTTGTTTTACAGGCGCAGGATTGCGTTCACCCATTTCACCGACGCAAGACCGTATCTCTGGCGTTGCGTGTATTACACACGTATATGTACTATACACGTATTTACACTTGCACATATACTTCACTATTGTATTCACGTCGTATGCACCACATGGTGTACCCTCGAGAGAGGCGCACGATTGAACAGCCGTGTGTACGGTTCGATGTTCCGATCCAATTGGTCAGCCGACTATACGAACGTGTATTTCACCGCACGCACTCACGCAGGACTTAATTGTTAATCGTGAATACTGAACGTGTGTAAATGTGTGTAATACGTATACGTATTATATTAATGATGTACGAATAAGATGGGCTTTGAAAAAAAATACAGGTACCACATCGCAAAGGATCCGAACGAATTTAGGGTCAGCAGACGTTGACATTATTATTATAAGGATTACTACGTGTGCGCACGAGAATGTCCTTTTTTTATTAGAGTAAGTTCCTGTTACAGCGAACTCCAAGGGACCTAATTTTTTTTTCGTTATAACGGAAATTTCGTTGTTACGAAATTTTGAAAATTTTAAATAAAAACAAATTTAAAAACATTATGTGATTCAAATACAAATTGTATGTAAATATGTAATAAAAAAATAATTAAAATGTAAATAATTTGCGGAAAAAATAAATAACTTTATTATACATAAATAATTGACAGTTTTAACAAATGTAAATAATTTCCTTCAATCTACTTCAGAAATTATGTTTTTCTTCTCTTCCAACGAAAATTGCTTTCTTTTCACTGTAGAACTCATCACGTACGTACATAAAGAAGGAGTATAAAATACGAAAAAAATAAAAATTACCAAAGTGAGAGCTTTATGAAGATATACACCCGACTGATTGTCGCGTTATCGATTGACGTGGAATTACACGTTCATACGTTATTATGTCAATTTAATGGCTTGATAATTTCGTAAAACCGTATGCTTCTTATCTTTAAACTAAATTAAGTAGGGAAATACATACATTTTAACCAGTACAAATAGTTCGTTGTATCGGGATTATTAAAAATCTATCATTTCGTTGTATTGAGATTAGTTTAAAATTGTTTTAACAGCTTTTCGATTGGGGATTTCTATGACTTTCGTTATAACGGGATTTTTCGTTGTATCGGTATTCATTGTAACGGGAACTTACTGTATTAGTTTCTTTTTCTGTTTCGTTTTTCGTTTCACGAAAACTCACCTCGAAACAATCAAGTTTTCCGTACACGTATCGGTAATAATTCTTATTATTAATATAATAAAATTTGCAACGCTTATAAACCATTTTGGCGCATTTTTTCTTAGATTTTTTTTCGAAAATGTCAATAAAATAATTTCAGTTTGATAAAAAGTTTTGAAAATGTAATACATAGTTTTTCATACATATATTTTACTAAATAAAGAAAAAAAAATTGAATTTAATATAAAAAAAAAAAAAAAAAATTATGAATGTTTAAGTATTAAAATTTAACAAAACGATAAAAATTACATAATTCCGCAACATTGATGTATTGAAAAATTGGAAAAATTTAAAATGTTTATATTTTAGACTGAAAAATGTGATTGTAGCAAAAAAAAAATAAAATAAAAAAATACTTGACATATGCAAAAATGACATTTTAGCGCTAAAAAATGAAATGTTGACGAAATCTTACATTTAATCGAATTTTCATGTACACACATCATGGTATAACCAATACATATCTAGTTTCACTCGGAATCTAAAAATATTATTGTAAAACCATTTAATTTCCCATTTCGATCAGAATATAAAATATCAAGAGATTATAGTAAACATATATTATATATATTTATATATGCATATAGATCGAAATTGATTAATTATTTTCACTGTGTAATGTTTATAGTGGTGTATACAGTATTTTTCTTTCGAGGGGAAGGTAGAGTGCTGTTTGGTAACGGATTTTATCCTAACCCATCAAATATTACTGCGGACTATGATAAATCGCCTTTATATATGGATTTTTCTGTATAACATAATGTGTTATTTTGCAATAACGACTTTGGTAAACCCAAAATCTCCATGTTAAAATTGTTTGATACTTTACAATAACAAAAAGCAAATAATTAAAGTATATGTACAAATTGTATAAGTATATTATATTATTGTTAGATTTTGTAAATTATGTATGATAGTTAACTATTGACATCACAAATGGCGTAACTAAGGGGATTAGAGGGTGCGGTTAGTGCGGTCGCACCAGGGCTTGTTAGCATAAGGGCCCGATGTAATTCAACTTTTTTTTTATTAGTTATAAATTAAAACTAATTTTTTTTCTAATATAATACACTATTAAACTAATCCTGCTTTTTTTTTTTTTTTTTAATAATTCGAAATCTTGGAAAATTATCATTAAAATTATATCATATAGTACTCCGTATACAGACTAAAGACTATCGTTGTTATAAATACTATATTGTTATTATAATTTTATTATCCAAAATCTTAATATTACTCACTGTTTATTTAAATAATTGATTTAAAATAATTTTCGACAAATTAAATTTTTCTTGTAACTCAAAAAATTATAATCGTATTGACATGACATTTTCATCTTATGTTTATATGTGTTTGTTATAGATGACATAATTTTTAAATTATATTTTTTTAGTTTTTAAAAAATTGAAATGTTCGTGTTTTCCGAAAAAAGATTTTTATTCGAAAATGTTATTAAAATAATTTCAGTTTCATAAAAAAGTTTTGAAAAAGTGATTTGTTCACTAGTAGAGTTGTTTAGAATATGAAATATTCTATGTGAAATGTCATGTTGAAATTAAATTATTATATCTGTAAAGCCATATTTAATCATTATTTTGAACCGATTTTTTCTCATGTCTAAGTGCGTTCTGTGAATGAAAAATGTATTATTAGTTAAAAACAATTTTAAGTATTCTAAGTTTATAAAGTTGAAATCCGAGGAAATCAGTTAGAAATGCTTGATGCAAGTAGAAAAGAAAATGATTCACAATAAACATTGTCCATATTTTTTCACGAGAATTAGGTATGTATTTGTATGAAAACATTGAAACCAACATTGTTGTTCAACAAATTATTAGCAACAATTTAAAATAAAAAGAACTTGATTATTTGACTGTTCGTCCATAAAAGATAAATAAATACAAAATAGCTAACGATTTAGAAGCAGCATCAACTTTAAATTGTAAAGATGTAAAATTTATTAGAGATAGTATTTCTCGAGAACGTATATGAAGTTTGCCGAAGCATCTAAAAACATTGTCTGAGGTACTCGGATACATAAACAATGCAAAACCCGAAACCAGCAAAGGATGAATGATTTATATATATTAGAACACATTATTATATTTTCAATTTAGATTTTATGTATGATTTTCAAACGTTATACATTGATGGCACATTCAAATACTGTACGAAATATTTTCTTCAATTATATATCCTCATGTATGTCGTAACGGCGTTTTCGTACCACTTGTATTCTGTCTGCTCTCAAATAAAAATCAAAAAAAATCATAGAGCTGTTTGGGAAATACTGAATAAAAAATGTCTGTCTATTATATTTGCAACCAAAAGCCCTAGTAATTTATTTTGGAGTTATAGTTCATCAAAGTACAAAATAAATGTTTTTTGATATAACTATTGTTGGTTGTAGTTTTCATCTTAGCCAGTCGTGGTGTGTATACCTGTATAATTACATTATTTTAGTTATTTTTCGTTTATTTAAAATGTGTTATTAGATGGAGAAAAATTCAAACTATAGATCTTACGAGAGTACAAAAATGAATCAAATGTCGGAAAATGGCTTATAAAATGATTTGGTCTTTTATTTCTGGATCCGAAGGAGGTTTAATCATGATTTTTATTTTATTGGATTCATATTGTTGTATTAAACAACATGTATATTCACTGTCCACAGTTATCATCAAGTATTTTAAAATACAGAAATACTTTAGTTCGTAGTCAACGCACATTGGTCGGACCACTGATAAAAGAATGTTTTAATTTTTGAAATAATAACAAAAAATTGTACGAAAGATCAAAATGAAAAACCCGCAGACCGTTATCACGATCTTTCACATGAGAACTTCACGTCAATACCCGGGGATTCGAATGCGGAATGATCGATATGAAACATCGATGCGTATAAACGATAATGAAAAAATAACCGTCAACGTGCGTGAGAGGCGTGTTCTCGAGGACATCGGCCCGATATAAAAAAAAAAAAGTCAGTGCACTTGATGTCCGTACGAAAACGGTCCGTAATCGATGCGTGTTCTACAAAACATTATGCACGATTACGGAAAGAACAACGAAGAAAAATACCCGAGGGTTGGTCTGTCCCATGAGAATGTCGATAACCGATGGTCTCGAGAGAAACGTAAAATAAGTCCGTATTTACTACCGGTACGGTTGTCGTTTCCAACGGACTAAAAACGTTTTCGCGGTACGTGGATCCCCGTGCACGATCGTTTATTTCGATTTATTTATATTTATTTATATCGTTTATAATGTTTCACGGAGACACGGTGAACAATTATTATTTATTTCGACATTGAGACGTATCTGTTGGCGTACGTGGCCCATAGGTTCGTTAACCGGCTGAAATGGTTAGTAAAAGCACTGCGACTCCTCAGAGACTCTTCTCATCCGCGACTCGATGAAAACAATTTCAGACGAACGTACTGGTATATGTACACACACGTGTTATATTCACACGCGGTGTACGTTACAAATAATGATTTGAATATCATCAGAACGCTCGTACATCAATCAAACGTGGCCGCAGCTCGCGTTACTTATCTTATACACATGCACCTATATTGTTTTCGTGTACGCGTTTTTAATTTTTAACACTGGCGCGATGATACATTCTTAAGTCCGAGTACGATAATTTATTCAAGACGATATGTTTATTTATCTACGTTGAAAGTATAAGTCTTGTTAAAATATAATTATAAAATTGAAAAAAATCATCAGAAGTTTTGTGCATCGATCTTATCTAGGTTAGAAATTAAAACAGGAGGTAATTTATACAGGCATATTTGTTCGATTTTCTTGTTCGTTACGTTATTTGAGCGCAATCAATTTTGGAAAAATAATGAAAAACGGTGACATAAGGGTTATTTTTTTCTCTTTCAGGAAAATAGGTTTTTGTTTATATTTTTTTTTTTTTTGATAAAATCAGTAATTTTGTTTCGAACGCTTGAAATTTGTGTACGAGATTATAATTGCTATTATATTTTGTTTAATACTGTTGAATCACTTTTTAGTCAGAAATTAATATTTGTAAACACTAAAGTAGTAAAAATGTAATGATCCATCTAATTCCTATTTGGTAAACAGTTTTTATAGTTTATAAGCTATTATATTATAATGCAAGTATAAATTTCAATTTCTAACGAAAATGCGTACGCTTTATCCAAAAACATATATTTTGGATTTATGGATGTCATTATTTATAGATCTCGATTTTGTAATTTATTTTTTTTTATCACAAAATTATTTTAGCGTTCTTAAACAAGGCTGAATCGGTTAAGCGAGGTACCGACATTTTTACTCGCTTGACATAATTTATCGAAGTTTGATGGGCCCACATTCACATCACCAGTCTATACTTAAGGCGGTCTACCGAAATTTTCTCGGTAGCTCGTCTAACTAATTCAAATATGTTCTTAAAGATATACTATTTTATTGGACATGATTTCTTCATGTACCACAATGAACGTCTACGGATAAAGTTTTATATCAGAGGAAGGGGAGATAAACAAATTCTCATAATGTTAACAAATATTATTTGCGATCAATAAAAAACATATATACCTCTCACCGATACGATTTCAAAAATATATTTTTTACATTGTTTTCATATTATCATATTAATAATTTATTTTATTTTTTAAGAAGTGAGAAGGGCTACATTGTCCTATCTTGAAATACTCCAAATGGGCACCTGTGGCACTATGGATTCTAAGTGGATTATGAATCACACGCAAATAAATTATGTATAAATATGTACATATTCGGTTTTAATGATTTTTCATTAAGGCTGAGCAATAAGACGAAGGCAACTCTTTAAGGTTATTATGGTATATACCATGCAATGGCATATTTCGCGGGAAGGATGGCGTATGTATCTAGGTGGCGGTTTGTAAATATAAAATAAAAGTAAACTGCAATTTTCACACTGCATACTGTAATACAAATTAGATTGATTTATATTTAATTAAGTTTTTTCCTGTTGATGTTATTAAATTAATAATTGCATTACGGTGTTTTTGAAGTTTAATCGAAAATCATGACCGCGGTATACTGCTTTTAAACTAACCGTCATACGCAATGCGCTAGATCGCTGGTGTGCGTACTCACGAGATACCACGGTTATTAATCAACAGGTCTTATATTTTCAGCAAACTTTGTGACTGCTATTAGAAAATATAAAAATATACGGTGCCTGTATGACGTAATTCACTTTTATGGTGTTCAAATATTGGTAATAATTTGTGTTTTATGACGATCATCGTGCGGCTTTTAACTGTTACATGCTCGTTAATAATATGTAATACACAGAGGCATTTGTCACGGTTGATATTGAACTTATGTTTAGTTCTCGTATAAAATCTAATCAGCTTTCAGACTGATAGACCAGTATTGAGCGTTTAATATGTACATAAGATTTTAAAATAAAATAAATCGAATTCCGGAGGTATGCGCCATCAAACTCCGCCTGTTCAGATTTAGTTAAGCATGCACGGGTTTTGCCTATAATATTCTGAGTATTTATTATTTGTTCTAGTATTAACAATATCACATCACATATTATATACACATTATGGTTGGTCTCGGTACAACGTATTTAGTTGTAAATGTAAATCGTACCGCGTTTCCGATAAAAGCGTTACTTCTCCGAATCTTTTCTGGAAGAGGTTAAATTTGTTAATCTGCGAGATAGAAAAAAAAAAATGGAAATGAAATTAATCGACGAGGGACACGCGAGAAGGGATTCACCCTTCCATGACTCATTTTCATTTAATATTAAATCCCTTTACATTAAAAATTCTCGAGAATACTACTGCGGGACATACAAATTGACATAACAAGTATAAAATGTATTACGTAATAATATTTTAATATCGATTATTAAATTATTAATAATTGCATAGCGTGTTTTTATTTCAGTATGACTTCCAAGAAAACCGAATGATAAAAGCTTGGAAAAAAATTCTATTTTTGTATTTCACCTGATTGGTTAACGAACAACAAGTATCTACTTTATGTGGTGATCAAATGTGTGATTATCAACCCCGTAATATTTTATTTCATAGAAGCTACATTTTACTTTATTCAAAATGCATCGGATTCCTAGGAACTAATTATTGTTTTCTATCAGCACCTTAATTTACATTGATATTATAACAAACCACCGCTTAGAATTGTTTTTGAAGATGACTAACGACGGTTTCCATACTACATTGCTTGTTTTTAAACTTAATTGTGATGTAACTCAACGAATCCTGTTGGTAGAAGTGAGCTGGAAATAGAGTGGCCATAGGCGTAAATAGTGTTTGAAATTTGGGGGGGCTGAAGCCGTAGCTCAGTTCAGGATACTGAATACTCTTATGATGCTTTTAAATTATTACAAAACCACTAAAAAAATTTACCTTGCTGCAGCAACATGAATTACAAATAAACATAAACATATATTGGTACATAAATATAATATATTATATAAATAAATATATTATATCTAATATATATATCATGTATATCTCTGGTATATATATTATATACCATCTAAATTAAAATTCACATAATCATCTAATATTATATTAACACATTGATATTTTTTTTATTATTCTTATACTAAGCCTCATTACAATAATTTAATTCTCCTTTCGGTTTTACTAAAAGTATTTAGTTTCTTATCAGACATCAGTGCTGCACACTTCCCACCAAATATTCTTCAGATTAGCGTGTTCACGTGGTTCTCAACGCATCAATCGAAATTCGATTATCATTTTTCAAATCATTCGTTACGCGCGCAAAGTGATATTTCTTTCAAAATTACATTGTAATTTATAATGTGTATCATATAGTAAAATCTTATAGAAATTCTTAGGGGGGCTAAGTCCCCCCCCCCTTATTTGCGCTTATGAGAGTGGCCCAAAGAGATTAGATTATCAAGTGGTCTGTTTTATAATTTATAATACACAGGCATATAACAACCTATAATTTATGAAGTAATCTTGGTGATAAAAAATTTTGAAAACTGAACCAACAATTTTTATTCGTATCTGAATATTAACTTCTTTTAATATCAATCCGGCGTTGGACAACATTATACAATACTACTCGTACTTTTAATCACCTATCACTAATACTATCACAAATACTATTGAGTGACCTAACATGATTGTTAGTACGTATTTTTATTATAATATTAAAATGTACCGAATAGTTAGTGTGATATATTTTATTATGATTTATATTATTATTTCAAATGCTTCTGGACTGACACAGAATCTGATAACTGTAAATGGCCCAGGAAGGTAAATCTCCCCAACTCACCTGACCAATACGCTTCCGTCCCTTGGTTGGGAATCGAAATGTTTGTTTTCCTAAAAAAAATGTTTTGTCAAGTACATCGAATAAAATTCACAAACGAACAGCGTTTACCAACGGTTACTACTAGGCGCAAACATGTCGGATCGATGATTCGGCACATGTTATTGTTGAGAATATATTACACTCGCGAGAGGTAATATATAGGTTATAAGTTTATGGTCACATTCTGCCATATTCGTACACGACAACGCGTGGCATGACGAAAACAAGTTCACACAAGGTAACCGGGTATCATGCATTGGGAAGCGATTTCAGAGTCAAAACACTCGCTATCCAATGAAAGTTTGAATTAAATATAACAATAATTCCGAGGACTTCTTGTGATACATTGTTTTTTTAAATATTTATCACAGTTTAATGTGGTGACCTGGTTAGATTAAGTTAGATTAGATGGGAGGAGCTGAAATGGTAAAAAACGGTTCGGGTGAAAAACCGATAAGACCTTCAATTGTTCAATTTCATTCTAAATTTTTAATAAATGATTGTATAGTCTAGTAGTAATGTGTGGGTATTTTATCAACTCGTCCTGAATTAAATTCCAACGTGGCAATGATTCTCTGGGGACAATATGGAAGAAAAGAAAAGCTTTTTCAATTCCAAGAACAATTGAAGAAAATATGTGAGCAACAAAATAAAAATAGTTGGTACGTGTACCATATACCTATATTATAACCTTGCAACCTATAAAAGTTTTTAAATCAATATCTATATTCTTTTAAACTTAATTGTAATTTTATCAAGTGTTCAATTTTTTTTAGAATTTTTGTTTTTGTGTAGATCATTTTGAATTCACTAGGAAAAATATCTATCACATTTTGAGTGATGACTTTGATTTGAAAACAAAAATGCTGTAATATCACTTATCAAACACTATTATTTTCAGTTTCAAAATTAACTTTAAATGAATCTCAAAACAATAGTTCTTAATTTTAAATTATTAAACAATATCACCTGTTTGAAGTATTAAAGTTTCATTTAATAGTGAATTAATTTATTTAGTAAAAATTTGAATAAAAAAAAGTATATCAAATTAGAATTATAGCAATCAAAAATGAATTATTGTTACATCCTTGAAGAATTTTATCATTAACATCTTATAGGTAACAGAATATACTATGTACGTAAGATATTTTGATTTACTTATACTAAGTTTAATTTTTCGTGAAGATATTTCAATTTTTACCCATTCAGTTTCGTATTGTTAGCTTTTAACTAATACGATAATTGTACTCCTAAGTAGGTCATAATGGACGAGTGTCCCTAGGATAAATGGCTATATTATCTTAGTTTAAATAATGTCCGGTGTATTACTCTATAGTATCCCTCGATAATATTTTTTTTATTTGCTACTTTTTAATCTTTTCGAGTGGAGTTTATTCTATGATTTTTAGTTTCTGCGAATAATACGTGTTATAATTTTTATATTTTATATCAACGAAACAAAAAAAAATAAATAAATAAATATAAAAATAGGTTTGGTAAAGTAATATAGTGACTGGATGCAATGGAATCATTCCGTTTCGCTCATTCCAATACTATACGTTTGTAGTATTGTGTTACTTTGTACTTAAAAGGAATGATTAATCATCGTATTCAAAAAACGCACAGTTAACTCAAATGTTTGTGCCGTTTTTTTTTTTTTTTTGAATTTCAATGCTCATAAATAAAAACGATGAGTAATGATTTCTTAAGTTTAAGTAAATGTAGCTAGAATGTATGTAACTCATGGATAGGCGTACTGAAGACAAGGTTTAGGGGATTGAAAACCCCCTCATTGACTATTATAAATGTTTAATGATTTTAGATTTTTACATCATTTTTATATTAAATGACGATATGACAGATACCAAGAAATTTTCTAAACATTTTTTTTTTATTAATTGTGTTACTATCACGATTAAAGATATATATAGGTTTATAGAACAGTATTATTTGTTTTTAATTTTGATAATACGCCTAATCACTACTTTACACCGTTTACCAAGTTCAGTGTCGGAATGAAATTTCAAGAGGTCGGGTTGCAAATATTAATTATAGACTCCTTGAAAAAAATTGATCATCATATTATATATATCTTTATTTATCATATGTTGGTATATAAAATATCTAACAAAAATTAAATTTAAGTACTTTAAATAATAGGTAAATTAAAAAGTAACAAAACAAAAAATGTATTATTTTAAATTTTGGTTTTAGAGGCTCTTAGAACTTGAGGGGACCTTCAATTGTATTGCGTCCCTTCACCACCGCTTATTCTGGTACTAACCACGTCATCTCAATATCATTTATAAAATACTAAATCTCTGATCTCCGATCAAGTGATAAGTGCTTCAAATTTAAAATTCTAGATTTACAAATAATTAATTACTATAGTACGTGGATTAATATGCATTAAAAACTATCCAAATATGCGTTAAAAATCTTAAACATACACAAATATATGCAACCATATGTTAAAATATGCTTAAAAGAAATATGTAAGTACTTAAAATTTAGCAACAAAAAAAATCATTTATATTTTATACATTTTAAAAAAATAAAAAATAAAAATAGTAAAACATTTCAGATTATATAACTTTAATATGTAAATACTTCTCTTTATTCTTCTTTTTAAAAGAATTTATTAAACAAAATCATTTTAGAGATAGTTTTAATATATAAGAAAAAAAGGAATAAATTAAAATCAAAAATGTATCTTAAAATATACGTTCCTCCCTTATTATACATTGCAAGGTATGACAATCATTTTAATTATACCTATTTTCAAAAAATATTAATTGGCGTTTGTCAGTTAACAAACTTTTATATCATGAAAATGATCATTTCGTTTTTACAAAATTAAAAGGTACGTATTTAAAAAATATTATATAATTTGGAGATAAATCTTCGCTGGTTTACTTTCACCATTTAAAATTTTTAATATATTACTGTCGTAGTCTTTTTTTTTATAATAATTTTTTAAATTGTTTATAAACAGATTCACCCCTTAAATTATAATATTTAGTAAATATTTCAAAAAATGTCTAAAAAAAAAAATTAAAATATTCACTTAAAAATAAAATATATTATTAACATTTTAAAATAAGAAAAAAATGAGTAAATGACGAAATATTGAAAAAAATGCGCTAAAAAGTTGAATCGATTAAATTGTCATGAAAAATTTTTTTGCTTACTTAGTTTAACAGACGACAAACCACAATAAATATGTAAATTCACATAATTCGCGCTCTACTAATTACAATATTCTGAAATAGTGAAATTAGATTATGTAACTAATACAAATTAATATCGTACAATATCATACATTTGTATTCCAATTTAATTAATATTTTCAACTAAAATTAAAATTATTTATTTTTCATATAGTTTACCTTTATGTAAACTTTTGCATGAAGTTTACCTCAACTTGAAATAATTTGTTAATCTTGTTGAAGTTACGTTCTTACAATTAAAAAATTATGTCAAAACATACCTAAATTAGTTTCAAAATTGTTTAAATAACCTGAGGAAAAGATAATACATATCTTCTGATTAGCTAAGAGATCTCTAAATTTAATTTATAAAAATGATTTTATTTAAAAAATGACTAAGAGAAAACCTCATAGATTTGATTTTTTTCCTGATTTGTGTAGTATTATAATTTATAATTAAGATTTATCAAAAATTGTGTATTAAAAAAATTGTACATTATTTATTTATATTTTGTAAAGATATCTCTTTTTTACATCGATCCCTATAAGGAAAAAAACATTTTAACCCTCCCTCCCTCCCCAATTTAATACTTCTGAGAATGTCTGAATCCTTGGATACACGAATTTTAAATCTAAACGATGTGTATCTAGTCAAGAACGTTATATCGCAGTACAATATTAATATTATATTGCCGCCGCGTAGTTAATATTGAAATATCAGATGATTGATTTTGTATTAGGATTTTTAGATATTCTTAGTCACTATTATTACATCAAATAATTGAACCGATCACTGCAAAAACGAGTTACATATTTTGTGAAATTGAGATATTAGTAAAAACATATACTAGTTATGTTTTTCTATGCACCGAGTGTTAAAACGCTGATTATTATTATTTATGTAACTGACAAAAAAAAGTATAACTAAAGACGTTATTACACTCAGCACATAGAAACATATAACTACTATACGTTTTTACTAATATTTTAGTTTCATAAATTAGGTGGCTCGTGATGTTTCTGTAATCATCGACTTATTTAGTATATTACATAAAAGAAAAAATAACAACGTAACAATTTCGCTCTGTCATTAATTACGAACAACAAAAATATAGTATACAGATTTCCAATGGAACTCTCGATAGTGCTTAAATGTTGGAACTTTTACTTATCAAAAGTCTTAATATATTTTTTTCTCTTCTATACTAAACATGTACAAACTATGTTTGATTGCATCCAGCTAACAATTTATTACCTCGGAAACTATTCAGAATGTTCTGAAATGACTTCACTAAAAATAAATTACCACCGGGTGTGTGTAATTTCAATCAATAAAAAGGCCGCGTTTGAGAATTTTTACTGCTCTATAAAGTATACATCGCAAATGAAAAAAATTGCGAAATTAACACATTTCGTTCCGTTAAGAATCTGTATAATAACTTACTAATATTATAACATGATTAGATTAATGTGTTAGCTATTTGCCAATCACAAAACTATAACGTCTACTATAGTAATATTTAAAATGTAATATGTAATAAAGCATATTGACAAGAATTATATTGTAAATGCACGCCATGAATTGAACATCCCAATCATGTTACATGTAAATTCGATTCCCTCAAATGTTTTTATTTGTTTGTTTCGCATATTCCTAGGACACAAATTCGTCGTACGAGTCAGTATTATATAATATATTCACAAGTATGTACAGTACAATGTAATCAAATTTATGTATGTTTCTAAACGGTTTTGTAATTTTCTAGAAGTGCTTTCTACTTATAGAACTTCACGTCTAAAACTTTCTGGATAATAGTATGCAAATTCATTCATATTCTATAGTGAATAAGTAGGTAGTAATGAATTCAAATATTATGTAATTGTAGAGCTTAATAGATTTTACTAAAAGCAATAAAAAATTAATAAATAATTAAAAAAATATAGTATCATATATAAGTATGTAGGGTCTAGGCCAAAATAGCGAAACAATAAACTGCGAATTGATAATAGCCTATACAAAAATAGCGAATTTTAAAATAAGCGATCATGCATAATTGCGAAACTTAAATTTAAATTACATATATTCAAAAATTTCAAATTCATTATTTATGATGGCAAACTTACTGACACCACAAATTGAAACATATCGATTTTTTTCTGTTATATCTGATGCAATTGACGTATGCACACAAACGTATCAAGTCGTATTCAATGTGCTATTTTAATTCCTATGTAACTTTGATATATTTTTTTTTTATTAAGAAAATATAACATTTACAATCTGTACAATCTTTTGCACAATAAGCAAATTCGAAAAACAACATAGTATTAGAGCTAACACAAGCTAATACTGTTGTAATCATAGGCGTAATTTCGGGGGTGCAAAGGGGTGCACTTGCACCCCCTGGTTTTTTGAGGGGGTGCAGAACTGTAAAATTGTACCCCCTACATTTTCTATATTTTTAATATATAACTAGTGCAATGGGTGATCGAGGGTTTATAATGAAGTGGTGTACATCCAAAAAAATATAACCAATATTATACAAATATAAATATTTATATTAATATATCTTAACAGAAACATGATTGTTGTTTTGAATTTACGATAATGATAGACGTACATTATCAATTGATAATCAGAATATAATGAGAGTAAAAATAAATTTTAAGTTCATATTAATGATAATATATTATCATTAATATGAACTTAAAATACCTATAGGTACTGAATTGTGTATACTGTATGCAATTTTGATTGAGGAACTGGAATTAAGTTAAAAGTGGTAAATACATTTGCAAAGTTAAGGATTTTGACAATTTGTTAAAAGTTTATAACTTTCCTGATTAGTTTTGCACCCCCTGAATCTTAGCGAAATTACGCCAATGGTTGTAATTATATAATACATATTGCTTAGGAGGAAGCCACCTTACTATATGAAAATTCATTGGTGGAATAAAGAAACTTCAAAATATTAAAGAATTGAAACGAGAACAGTATAATGCTGGAGACAGTGGCGTAGCCAGGAACTTTTTATGGGGGGGGGGGGTCAGCAAATTTAAACTTACCATACTTTACTTCGTGGTATCGGATATTTATTTTTGTTGTAAAAATATAACATATATCTTAAAAATAAAATTCATCAATTTATTAGTTGCTAATAAAATACATAATACATAATATATATATAAATATAATGTCCGAATGTCAGGGATACATAGGTATCACCTACAATACAATGTAATTACAATACTAAGTCAATTTTTCTTTTTCTTTTTGCCAATTCACCCAACACTATTTCTGGATTAACTTCAATTGTCCTGTGAATATTCAGTTGAGCTAATCCATTTAAACGGTTCTCTGTCATGGTATTTCTGAGATAAGTTTTTAATCGTCGCATTGTCGAAAATGACCTTTCTGCAGTAACTGTTGTAATGGGTAAAGTTGCTACGATTTTTAACAGTTTGTAGACATTTGGATAGTCATTTTCATTACAATTATTAAGTAACTCTGATAAATTAGATGGAATTTTAGACAAATTTTGTAGATAAGTCCACCATAATTTAAGTTCTGCAATAACTACTAAAGGAGAAAAAGATGGTAATAATTGTGAATATTTTTTTACTAAATCTATTATGTCATTTTCAAAAGTATCTAAATTATCTTTCTCTTTAATTGGAAACAAACAATTAAAGCTCTTCAACAAAGATTTATGTTTTAATAAACGATCACTTATCATTGTTATAAAATTATCTAAATACGGAATAAATATTGTCACTCTATAATATTCCTCAAGCGTGGTAACAGGTGTATTATCTCGATGTACTTGTTTACCAACTCGACGAGGCAAAGAAATATTGATATTGGAATTCTTACAAAATATTTCTGCTCTTTCAAATATAAATTTAAAATATTTTTCAACATTTTTTCTCATTTCTTTTAAAACATTCATATAATTATCTGCCATATTAATAACATGAGATAAGTCAAATCCAGGTGTTTGTAAAAGTTTACTTGGTGGTAAACTAACAGCAAATACTGTTGATATTATATGTATAGTAATCTGGAACTCAAAGTTATTAATCACAAAATGCAATTGATTTGCTGATGAAGATGTATTTTTATCGAGCCAACTGCTTATTTTTTCTAGAGCATCGATCACAGCATCTTGTAACTCTAGGTAAATTACCCACTGTACACTGAATCATCGCTTCGATGTTATAGTGATGTTTTATTGGAACATGTAACATCGCAATGTGAGTCGCATTGGAGTTCCAACAACATTCCTACAACTGCTAATCGGCCGTCTTTGCTGACATGCATGTAATATTGCATCCATATTTTCTCACGACATTACCTAGATGTCGTATGCAAGTTATTATTTAACATGAAAAAAATGCAAAAAAATATATATAGATCATCCCATCCATGATTCGATCTGTTGTCACGAATATCATACATTTAATATGCCTACCTTACCTACGCACTAGTCAACCTACCTACCTATCAGATGTAATGAGTGGAAGAATACAAGAATATTAAACATCGATTTTAAGAGTTAATATTAACTACTAATATAGAAATATGATTAAAATTATGAACCAAGAATCCAAGAATCTAGTTAATGAGCTAATTTTAATTTCATCAGATATACCTACTGTGATTTTTTGTAAAATTTCTACTTAATTCTCACAAAAATTTAAAAGATTTTTAAGTATACTTAAATACCTAACACAAACGGTACAAAGAAAAATTACAATCGTAATGATTCGGCTTGGCTTGTATGCTAACATGTATAGTTATATGACACACTAGTTGTTAGTGCAGCTGGTGGTGTCCGGAGAGGGAAATTGAAGGCAAAAACACTAACAATGATAATCCTCGATAGCCCATTGTCCTGGGTATTTTCTTAAAATATATTTTTAATAATATCTCATTTATTATATTTAATGCTATTGCAATAGTTTTACATGTTTACCAACAGTTGAAAATAGTATATTATCATGTATGGCGTACATTATTACATTGTTATACAGATATTTTCGGAATATAACTTTCCAATATTATAGCATTATAGCGTGGTTATTAATAAATTATGGCATATATATTAAACATTATAATGTCGATTCTGTGTTTCATAATTAACATCTATGTGATGTTTCTTATTGACATAAATAATTTTATTTTTATGAAATGGTTATAGAACATCGCACTGATGTTAGTTAGTGATGTTTTTTTGTGATCCAAATTCAACATCGCGACGATGCTGTGTAACTCGCAATGCACAGTGGGTATAACCGAGTGATGGCGCTGCACCCAACGTGTTGGACATAATTGTTTTAATTTTGTATGAGATGAAATAGGTACAATATTTTGAATAGATGTAGTTAAAATATTTTGTTTTTTTGGCGAGTTAAAAAAATTATAAATTGACTCAACACTTCCTAAACAGTTTCTTATTGAAGTAATATTACATGCATCAGAAATAGCAAGATTCAGACTATGAGACGCACAATGTACGTATATTGCTAGTGGACATTTTTCTTGGACATAAACGTGGGCACCATGAAATACACCACTCATTGCGGCAGCCCCATCATACCCTTGGACATAAACGTGGGCACCATGAAATACACCACTCATTGCGGCAGCCCCATCATACCCTTGGCCAATCATGTAATTGTAATCTATCCCAGTCAAATCAAGCGAAGTTAACAGTGTACTAGCAAGGCCTTTACCCGTGACATCAGTTACCGGAACAAACAGTAAGAAATCTTCATTAATTTGACCATTATTAAAATACCTCGCACACAAAGAAAATTGTTCGATACCAGAAATATCAGATGTTTCATCTGCTAATATCGAAAAACATTTTGCTTCAGTAATTTTATTGACTATTTTTTTTAAAATAATGTCCCCACACGTTGAAATTATTTCATTAGCAATCATTGGACTTGTATAGGAAGCATTTTTAGAACAGTTTTCTAAGTGCGTTTTTAATGCTACATCACCACTATTAGCACGAAATCTCAACAATGAACGAAAACTTCCATCATTTTCATTAGGCTCTGTTAAATTCAAGGGGCCACTATCTCTATGACCTCTTAAAGAAAGATTTTGTCTGCCACAAAAAATGATTGTTTCAATGATAGGAATAAGATTTTTTCTATTTTCAATTATTTTACGTTTTATTCCCGAATCTATTTGGATATCTATAGGTTCGACTATTTTTTCTAAAATTTGTTTGGCACATGTTCCTTTTAGAATACAAGTTTTATGATATTCACAATTTGTATGATTATTAAATACTTCAATAGCATATTTTCAGTTTTTAAATGGTTTCTTTACCAAATTACCAAAAGTTTGTTTACCAACACCTCCACCCTCTCCAGCAAACAAAACACAATATTTACAGTACGCTCCATCATCTTTTTCAGAATATACCAACCAATTCCATCGTTTAAAGTTTAATTATACATTAATTATATAACTTTAAACCAACACCGTTGAGATTTTAAATTTCTCTTACCACTACTAGGAAAGACATAACTATCGTCTGGTACCCAAATATCTGAAACCGTATTTCCACAATGACTTTTTTTATTGATAATCTCTCCGATATCGGTCGATCTACAAATTATTTCCTTTTGAATTTTTTGAACGGGAATCTTATCACTAATATTTTGACTATTATTTGTATTGATATCGGTATTTTCAAGTTTGGTTGCCATTAGTTTTTTAGACTCAGGTAAAAAAAAAAGAATTAATTTTTTTAGTCTGCTTATTTGTTAGAGAATTTGCCTATAAAAATAAATAGTATATGAGTTTGGCGCGTTTCACATGGGCGTGTATCATACGCGACACATATCGGAAACAAACTAAACATAAATATTAGAAATTAGAATATTTTTTCTGCCCTATCACTTAGGTATACTAAAAATTAAATTTTAAAAATATCTTACTATAATGGAATGTTTAGACGTCATAAAATGATAACAAATTAAAATAAAACAAATAAAATGGAATACAAATATCAAATATAAACGATATTAAATTAAGTAAAACAGTGAGACACCAACGGGCAACAACCAACTATTAACTATTAGTCACAATAATGTACTTGTGTTAAATGATCGGCGAGCTGCGAATGCATTAGGTGCACGTAAAATAAACTTTGAATACAAACAATGATATTGCTTTTATCGCTGCTATCGGGACCAGACGACCGATTCAGCGAACCGATTTAGAACCAACCGTTGTAGAAAACCCAAATAATATGTTCCCAAGGAAAAATGATCAAAGTAGTAAATATGATCATAATATTATGACTTGTACGTATGTGTGTGTGTGCAGTGTGTGTATAATACGTTTATAGTGTTTATACAAACTATTAATATAATTTCAAAGTTAAAATTCTAAAATATAAAAATATAAAAATGTTAAAGACATAACCGTGTTTTATGTAAAAATTAATTTACCATCTCAGGTTCATGGGGGGGGGTTCTGACCCCCCCCCCATGGATACGCCACTGGTTGGAGAACAGCCACAGAAAAAAAAACAAAGATGAGCTTTCATTTAAAAATATTCATTCGTTAATTATAAATTATAATCCTAATAATAATAAGAACTTTTCAGAAGGTAAAATATAGCGTATAATTTATCACTAAATGCCTAATTATTTTATTTAAAATTATTATTATAAATAAATATTGTTATTATTATAAATTAAGAATTTAGATATTTTCTATATACAATATTTTCATTGTTTTTATTTTCGCTATTAGTAATTCTCGATTTTTACATTCGCCTTTATGTTTCGCAATTTGGCCGGATACCAAGTATGTATTTGAGTAGTTTTGAAATGCACCACTACGTCCAATCGAATACATTAAATATATTTAAATTAATATTTATCGTAAAAAAAAAGAAAAATTGGTGTTCTATATACAAAGTATGAGTGTATCATATACACGTTATATTTTCCAGAGTTTGTTGAACATCAAATTTGTTTTGATAAGTTATGGTAATAAATGGCATGATGTCATATATCAATGTTTACATACAAAGTTACACCAATGCACTAACACGTGTGACACCATGTGTATCCGTTTGTATTAACAACAATTTACCAAGAAAACGTACTGTAGTGGAGCTCATGATTTATAGAACGAATTTTATGTAAATTTCATTATACGACTGAAAATATATGTAAATATTTTCCAATGCAATCGTTAGATCTTATGTAAGTTGATTCTTGGAATAACGCATCGGAACAGAAATATGTAAAAAAAAAAAAGAATCGGATGGGCCTCGCTCTGCTGTACAGTTGTGGGTGGAGGGCACCTCGTTTATAGGATAGGTCATTATTACAATGGATTTGTTAAATTTGAATGCAATGATAGAAATCATTGTATACGAATAACGATTCTGAACGGAGATGATATGTTTGTCTAGAATATAATACAATGTTATTTATAAATATTATAAAAAGTATATTTTATTTTGAAACGATAAATATATTTTTCAATTAGGATGGGTTAGCAGTTGCATACAGCGACATAATTTGTCAGTCTAGAATATTCTACATTATACATTATATTGTTGAATTATACATTATATTATATTTGACATGTAATTTTATGTTAATATTCGCTGTTCAAACGCTTATAAAAAAAAATTGTGCCCATGGATTTTAATAATTTTTGAATGACATTAAGAACTACTTCTGTCGAATCTTCTATTAAATTTTCAAGTATTTTGTAGGAGCCAAATTTTTTTTATCACCGATTATAAAAATAAAATGTAAAAAAATCGAATATTTTAAATGCCTATAAGTGGCTTAAAAATCAATATAATATTTTAAAAAAAATATGACATAAAGGAAATATCAATCTTAACAGCTGATAGAAATTTCAAAAGTCTGCGACTTATACTTTTTGAATTATAACAAATATTTAAAATCGTTTGAGAATAAATCGCTATTTTATGCAATTTCGTAAATATTTAAATTTCAAACAGTCATAAAATTTTTTCCTCTAAGTCCGGAATAAATTTTTTTAAAGATTTTTGAAGAATAACTTATAGATAACCTAGTGTTAAAATTTTGAACCTTAAGTATGAACAGAAAACATTTTATGAATTTTTATCTACAAAATAACTTGCAAATTATCGTGATTTTTATACATTTTATACAAATTTAAGCTTTATGGGCTTATAAAAAAAAATTGAGTAAACCGATCAACGATATTTTTTAGTTACGATAAGTTTAACTTATTATAAACCTTGTATTGAATTTTCAATAGTTTTCGGTCTGCCAATTAAATTTGATAGATGTTTAAAAAAAAAAATTTACAAAAATCGAAAATTTAAATTGTCTATAAATATGTCAAAATATGTCAAAATACTTTGAAAACTTAACCATGTATAGAAAACGATTTTTGGTTTTTGAGTTAGAGCATTTTAAAAAACCCACCCCAACAGGTTTATCTTTTTTCTTATTCTGATTAGTGTATAAATCATGTGTATTTGATATTTATTAATTTAGTAAAAGGAATTAAAAGGAAAAAAAGAACCGGATGGGCCTCGCTCTGCTGTACACTTGGGGGTGGATTGCGACTCTTCATAGGATAGGTCATCATAATGGATTTGTTAAATTTGAATTCAATGATAGGTATCATTGTATACGAAAAACGATTCTGAACGGAGATGATATGTTAGTCTAGAATATAATACAATGTTATTTATAAATATTATATAAGTATATTTTATTTTTAAACGAAAAATTTAGAAAAACCGAAAATTTAAATTTTCTATAAATAAGTCAAAATATGTCAAAATACTTTGAAATTTTAACCATGTATAGAAAACGTCAATATAAAGATTTAATGATAATTTCAAGTTGTTGCGGTTTTTCGTTTTTGAGTTAGGGCATTTTAAAAAAACCGATATCTTTGTCAGTCTAGAATATTATACATTATATTATATTTTACATGTAATTTTTTGTCAATATTCGCTGTTCAAACGCTTATAAAAAAAAATTGTGCCTATGGATTTTAATAATTTTTGAATGACATTAAGAACTACTTCTGTGGAATCTTCTATTAAATTTTCAAGTATTTTGTACGATCCAAATTTTTTTTATCACCGATTATAAAAAAAAAATGTAAAAAAATCGAATATTTTAAATGCCTAAAAGTGGCTTAAAAATCAATATAATATTTTGAAAAAAATATGACATAAAGGAAATACCAATCTTAACAACTGGTAGAAATTTCAAAAATCTGCGACTTATACTTTTTGAATTATAAAAAATATTTAAAATCGTTTGAGAATAAATCGCTATTTTATGCAATTTCGTAAATATTTAAATTTCAAACAGTCATAAAATTTTTTCCTCTAATTCCGGTAGAAATTTTTTTAAAGATTTTTGAAGAGTAGCTTATAGATAACCTCGTGTTAAAATTTTGAACCTTAAGTATGAACAGAAAAAATTTTATGAATTTTTATCTACAAAATAACTTGCAAATTATCGTGATTTTTACATATTTCGTATAAATTGGAACTTTGAGCACTTATAAAAAAAAATTGTGACTTACGATTTTAGATTTTTTTTTATCAGTTAAGGAACAACTTATAAGAAACCTTGTATTAAATTTTCAAGATTTTCTAGGCAGCCAAAAAAATTTTATCGTTATTTAAAAAAAAAAAAATTAAAAAAATTGAAAATTTCAATTGTCTATAAATAGCTTAATAAAAGTCAAAATACTTTGAAAATTTAATGGTGTATAGAGAACGCTAATCTAAACATTTGGTGAAAATTTCAAGTATTTACATTGATTAGTTTTTGAGTTATAGCAAAATAAAAAATTTGATTATGTCGAAAACTGGTTTTGCGTAAATACTCCCGTTTTTCCCAAATTTTTTTATGGTTTTTCCCGTCGTATTTAAAAAATATTGAAAATTTTTTACTTTTGACCCCCAAAGTACCAAATAGATTCACTTTCCTTTCAGAAAAGTTGCTACATAAGGCAATCGAAGCATTTTTACTGCCCCAAAACGTGTCGACAGACACAAAAAAAAAAAAAAAAAAAAAAAAAAAAAAAACACACATCATTGTAAAATCAATACATTCTTCACTCCGTTCACAATCTAAAAAATGTATGGATTTATTTTAAATATTTTAAAAATTGTTCGTGATTTTTTTTTTCATGAAGCATATTTTGAATGCATAATTTAAAAATATTAGGGTATATAAATGCATATTTTCGAACTTTTTAGTGTATATTTTAATGCATATTTTGACAATTTTTAGTTCATGAATGCATACTTATTTATTTACTGCATTTAGTGCTTGAAGTTACGAGCCCTAGTTATTACCAATAATTATTATGAAACGTGTACTGATATTATTAAATTATTGTACTTATTCGCTTGACTGGTCAAAGAAACGTATCACCAGTAATGTTTATGTGTTAGTTAAATTAAGTAACAAAATTATTGTATAATACGATTTGCACACGTTCCTGTAATTTGGAGTATAATTAATGTGATCATAGACTGACTATTTTTCTTTATTCATTGATTCTGCGTTAGTAGGTGACAATATATTAAAATCTGACACGTCACCTGAGTCATGCGTTGTTCCTAAAACAATAAGCATACAATTTTATAGAAATTAAAGGAGTCAAAATTAAATAAATATCGATAAAAAATAGCAGCTTTACAATTGTATATATTATATAATAATAAGTTGGCTTGAATGAATTTTGTCGTCAACTGCCATTAAGAAGTTATTTTCTCAAATATTTCAATAAACAAAAAACTATTTGTTAATATTTAATTTGTTATAATTGTTATAATTGTTATTATTCTAATAAACTATTAGATATTATTTATTATTAAGAAATTGTTCAGAAATGTACAAAGAGCATACCATAATAGAGGTAAATATTATATTATAGTCTAAAACTGATTTCTAACTGAAAAAATAAAATTGTTTGGTATTTTTTAGATGGATGATCTGGAAATTGTATTAAAACGTGATTTATGTAATAAAACGACTTCAAAAAAGACAATTTGTTTGATAGTAATGTTAATATTACTTTGTTCGTGTGTATTATCAACAGAAAGTGCTGTAATATTAAAAAGAAAACAAGTAAGTTGATTGTTATATCTTGCATACGACTAAGGGCCGTTTTTACAACTGACATGGTAGCTCTCCACAACCGTTGGCGTTTCAACGTGGATTTCTGCATGATGTATACATGTTTTACCGATCCTAATGTGATTCAGCGCGATAGGCTTCGTAATTTTTATACAAACACTTAAAACAAATATAATATTAAATGTTACCTACATACATTCTTTTACTATCAAGATTTATAGTTATGAATCCAAAAAATTAACAATAAATACATATTTCTGTTTTTATTAATATGTTCATCACATTATATTATATACATATTACGTAGTCATAATTCATAATATAAGTATCAGTTATAATAATATATGTAACATATTTTTAATCAGGCTGAATACGTATTACATACAGCGTTGTGAATTATAAAATTGTTATCTCGCAATGTTTCTTTCAACTCAAGCTGATGGTATCAATATTAATAGTTATGGATATGTAGGCATAGTAGGTAGTATAGGTATTACTATATGTAGTAGTATTTTGTCTTAACAGTTTATAACGATTATGATAGCAACTATTAGTGTGCACAGGGTAACTTTCAAAATCGTCTGTAAAATGTACCCAAATAAGATAAAATTCTAAATATCGGTTAGTGTGTTCACAACGTTCTATGTGACATAAATACCTATTTAGTGTGGTAATTTTAATTTATATATATCGTTAAATGTGGATGCCTGATTAGATACTTCATTAAAGTAAAAATGGATGCAAGTCAAATTTTTAAGTTTGATACATCTTGTGTTGTTTTAAATAGTGATGTTAAAACTTGTGAACATTTCAGCCTCGCGCTGAATCAGATAAGAATCGTTAAAAACATGTATACATCATGCAGAAAGGTTTTAGCTTCACCCCCCGCGCTGAAACATACTAAGATCATGCAATAGGTTCTTTACCGGTCTTGGTACGCAATTACGTAATATCCGGTTAAGTGATGGTTAAATATTTTTGTGATTTTAACTTAACTTTAATTTTTTATATTTTAAAGGAACCAAAGAAAATCCAAAGTGAATTTAATAATTTAGCAAAGTTTACTTTATTTGAATTAATCGATGAAGTGAAAAAAATGAACATTTCAGTGGATTCTAATCATGACATAAGAACACGTGATGTGTCAAAAATTGATAAACCTGCAGATGCAGCATCTTTTTTGTTTAGCAACATGCAGACCTTTTTGAGTAAAATAATCGAACAACAAAAATTAGAATCACCTGCATGTATTCATATTGTTAATAGCACATTAAATGTTATTTACAGTACTGTTAATATTAGTAATAACAATCAATTACGTAGCGATCGTTGAAATGTGAACGAAACAAAATCATAACTGATATGAATGATATTGAAATATATTAATGTTTGCTTATGTGTCTTGTCTCCCCCCCCCCTACAGGCACATAATAAGCGTCGCAAGACGCGTGCCCTTAATTTTTTTTCCTTAAGGCGGGTACACACGAGCGCGCCGAACCTGCAATGCAACGTTGCACGCGCGGCGTGAAGTAATATTTAGGCTGGATTTAGTGTTCGACCGACGGTCAGCGCGTACCGTGCACGCTGATGGTACGCGCTGAGTCCGGAATAAATTTTTTTAAAGATTTTTGAAGAGTAGCTTAGAGATAATCTAGTGTTAAAATTTTGAACCTTAAGTATGAATAGAAAACATTTTATGAATTTTTATCTACAAAATAACTTGCAAATTATCGCAATTTTTACATATTTCGTATAAATTGGAACTTTGAGCACTTATAAAAAAAAATTGTGACTTACGATTTTAGATTTTTTTTTATCAATTAAGGAACAACTTATAAGAAACCTTGTATTAAATTTTCAAGATTTTCTGGCCGGCCAAAAAAATTGTATCGTTATTTAAAAAAAAAAAAAATTAAAAAATTGAAAATTTCAATTGTCTATAAATAGCTCAATAAAAGTCAAAATACTTTGAAAATTTAACGGTGTATAGAGAACGCTAATCTAAACATTTGGTGAAAATTTCAAGTATTTACATCGATTATTTTTTGATTTATAGCAAAATAAAAAATTTGATTTTGTCGAAAACTGGTTTTGTGTAAAAACTCCCGTTTTTCCCTTATTTTTTTAGGGTTTTTCCTGTCGCATTTAAAAAATATTGAAAATTTTTTACTTTTGACTCCCCAAAGTACCAACTAGATTCACTTTTCTTTTAGAAAAGTTGCTACATAAGCAAATCGAAGCATTTTTACTGCCAAAAAAGGTGTCGTCAGACACAAATAAAAAAAAAAAAAATAAATAAATAAAAAAATAAATAAAAAAAAAAACACACATCATTGTAAAACCAAATCACACCATTCAGAATCTAAAAAAAACAAAAAAAATTGGTTTTTATTATTAGAAAAATACATTTATTTATTCAAGATGGATATTTATTCGCATTTGTACTTTTCAGTAAAGTAAAAAAAAATTATTTAAAGAAGTTTTTTTTTAACTCATAAAGATTCCGTAAAAAAAATTAGATGTCAACATTTATATGCATCAAAATATTTGAAATTCATTACTAAGATATTTTACCTACAGTTTTAATTACCTGGCCAATTTGACTTATTTACTATTTAAATATCTGATAAGAAATCTTGTAATATGTTGAAGGGCTACAGGGAAAAACGATAATAGTCAATATTTTTAAATTGTTCTGAATCGCAGTTGTTAAATTTCAGAAAAACTTAAAAATCTAAAAGAAAAAGAACGAAATAATTCCAAAATAAAATCTTTTGTGGTAATATAACTAATTTTTGTTAAATTAATAAAAAAAAAGTTAAATTTAGTGTTTTAAACAAACGACAATATAATACAATTATCAAATTTTTATTCCTGATTATTATCGTTTTTCTTTGTATCCTTATCTACCTTTATTATCCTTAATGTTCTATGATTTATGTTAATGCGTTTTCATGAGTATATTAATACAATTAAATAGTATAATAGGTTATCGATAATAACACTACAGAAGGTTTCGACGGCGTGAATTCGAAGCATTGAATAGTGTATTAAGAACCTACGAAAAGTTTGCGCAGCTCTAAAAACGTTCGAAAATTGGTTAAAAAACAAAACACAACTTTCAGCTAGTTCAGTCATTTGAATGTTGCTCTGCTGCAGGAGGAGAACACCGGTAAGGATGTACACGTTGGTAATCCTTAGAACACATCTGCATACACGCATATTTCACGTAGTTTTATCGTTTCATAAGATCGGATCCACGAGCAGAGAAACCCGTTGAAACCAGTACGGCAGAGGTTACCACGTTTTGAGATCCTTCTCGTTGGCCCCCCACGTCAGCCTCGTAGTTTTCAATCAAATCCGAGACGGCGTCCAATGTTGCCAGTGTCGATTATCGATTTCAGCGGATCGTAAACGTACCCGTGGACCACGTGTGTTGTACGCATTCGTCCGATGCGCAGCTGTTACACAGTTTCACCCGACCGCAAGCCGCACGCGCTTTCATTCATATCGTCTCGCTTGCGCACGACATCGTTTATTATGCGTCGGAATTGCGGTCCCGACGTACCGGTGGCATATGCGCGGACAACCATGATTGCGGTTTCACGTAAATATTTTTTTTTTTTTTTTGTGTACACGCAACGTGTCCGCTGTTGTTCGTCCCTCCTACGCAACAATGTATGCGATCCGATCATGTTGATTATGATGATACGCTCAACGATACGTCCGTGTGCGCGGCTAAAGCCTACGTTTTGCGGTGCCAAGAGTGATGATACAATCGCACTCTCCCGTACCGCAATTTTATTCGATTCCTTGCAGATTTGTGACCACTCACTATTCGTGGTTTCCCGATATAATAGGTGATATTTTCTTACTAACACCTCGTCTGTTACACTATAATTTACATAATTCATACGGGTTTATTTTAATTCACAAAACAACGATGACGAAATCGATTTTCGTTGGATTCTCGGTGGTTTAATGGAAATATTTGAGGAAACACTTCCCTCCCCCATCCGACCAAAAGTGCCGCCCAGAAAACTGCACGGCATCAGTTCCTGTAAGTACACGGTTAAGTGAACCGTTTAACGCCCGCGATGGATGACCCGTGTAGGAGCTCAAAAGTAATAGTTCAAAATTTCCGACGGCAAATGCGAAAAAACCAGTACAACATCCGGTGGCCATGGTATATCAGACGTAAAGCCCGTCACGTGTGGACGGTCATATATGTGTTCGGTCGTTGGCGTTGGTTTCGCGGCATAAAACTTCTGCGGTGGGAGGATTAAGTTCCGGATCTACGAAACTCAGGGCGGCCGAGAAGAGACAGCAGATCGACAGGATGGTCCCGGCAAAGGCGTGTTCAAGGACAACAGCATTACAGCATTGCACTGTATGTCCCAAAAGTTGTAATTGGTGACAAAATTCTAATTGAATGGCAAACGAGTTTTAATGTTTATTTAATTATTTTATCGAAAGATCAAAAATATGGGTGATTTTTTTTTTTTTGGAAACGGCAATTTCATTTGATCTCGTCTTTCTTCGAATAACACTTCCATAAACATTACAAGCCGAGCGGAAATCGACGGGGCCGAAGGAAAACCTTACGCGTACACCTTCTAGCGTGGTGGTTCTCGGGGCAACTCGAGCGGAGATAACGTGCGCCGACGGTTCATTATCGTTCCGTGTCGGCACGGGTCGCGGAAACCGCGAACAGAAACACGTCTCCGGCGGCCAGTGTGTCGTCGATAAACTTTTCGTTAGAAGTTCGCGCGAGGTGTGCGATGGATGTGCGTTCGTCGAAAAACGGTGTTCGTCGCGCCGTGTAAATAATCCGTTGACGAGTAAAAACGTTCCGCCGAGCCGCCGCCGCGTTCTTTGTGCGCGATACGCGTTCGCCGCATTGTTAAACCGACCCCTAGCGCGCGTTCAATCGTATCTCGTTCGGAACGCGCGCGATCTGGACGCGTTAAGTGCGAACGGGGAACGGGGAGGAAGGGGGTGAGGGAGGGCCAACACCGACGGAAACTCTACGAAGATTCGCACCCGTTTCCCCGCGCGGTTAATGCGGCGTACGAAGCGAGACACCGTTATTAATACCACACGGACGCGTAGTACTGAACCGCGTTAATTTGATTTGCCGACAAAACGTTCTCTAAACACACTCGCAAACACGCGTATTGCGGCCGTTTCGTTGTTGTTTACGTTTATGTATACGATATGTTTATATCCAAGGTATAGCGGGAACGGGGACGGGGGGCGAGTCACTAGAACGTGTCGATTCTTGTACCTTTAAAAAATCGATAGCCGGTCGGAAAACTACATGGCTGGAGTTACAAGAGAGTGGCGACCCGATGGATGCCGTGCAATGCGATCGCGGGTTTCAGTACGGTCATTCCGTATTACGTCCGGCATGGTTGATTTTTTTTTAAAATATAGTTTAAAATACAATTTTAATTGTTCGGTGTTTTAACGCCTATTGCACGATCCTAACACACCTAACATAATTTACCTTCGAATCTATCACAGGTGCATGGCTGCAGATGGACTGAATAACACGTCACATCTTATACGTTTAGACACGGATCACGTTTATTTTTGGTAGTTGGCAATCGTTGAAATGTTAATGCATAACACAACGGCTATTACACGTTAAAATACTAAAAGTTTCGAATTACACTTTTTCTTAGAGTCGACTGTTTTATAACGTCGGATGTAAGTTGCTGTAATTTCACAGTGAAAAATATTCCGATAATTCCGATTAACCTTATACAATATTTTGAAGGCACTTTTACGTTGTAAATTCAAAAATAAATAAGATTTTTTCCAATGAGTATTTCTATAAATACAGCAAATGAGTTCGATAGCAGATAAGTATTGGTATCGACATCAGACGGACGATGTTAATATTAAGATTATACCTAGGGGGAAAGAGGTATACTTATACTCCGAGCGCAATTCCTGCGAGAACGCAAAAATGTAAAAATTGCATTTTACATTAAAAATAACAACGGTCAATGTGTGTGTCTTAAGTGTTGGGAAATATCTAGATAAAAATTATTTATCTTTTATCTTATCTAGATAAATTCATACTTAGTTATCTTTACCTTCATTTAGATACAATTTTAGTTATCTATAAGTAGGTACCTATCTAGATTATTTATTTAAATGGAATAAAAATAAAATTTGAAAATTTAAAATATTTTTATATTTTCATCCTTACATTTTTCTGTACATTGTATATCTATTACACAGATAATAACTAACTGACAAGATGACAATCTTTTTATGAAGTTTATTTAAAAACAAATTATATTTTATGTTTATTAATGTTTAAAATGAGTTTCAAAAATGACATTTTTTTTAAATATTTTCAATTATGAATTTTTTTTACCAAATACATGTAGGCTGTAGTATCCTGAATATTTTCAAAATTAAACATAAAATTATCCCATATTTATTTAGATAAAAATAGTATAGTCATCTTTATCTTTATCTAGATAAATTATTTGTTATCCATTCCCAACACTGGTGTTTCATTTACAAAAACTTCAACGTCTATTACAATTTATTAGTCAAAACAATTGTTGAAAATAATATCTAATAATATTTTTAAATTAAATATACATAAAGGCGCGTTTTGAAGTATTGCCCCGAGCTCAATATTTGGTTGCTACGACACTGGTTAACGTACCATGTTAAGTACATAATAATGAATAAACGCGTATACGCGTACGTAGTTTTCTCAACATTTTCTCAAGTAACTTTTGTTTTTATAACTAGGAATACTGTTTTTTGTAAGGTAACGCTTCCAGATGCCCATTACTGATATACAAGACTAGTCTCCTCGCGTGTATTTTGAAAATTTCCACCGCCGCGGTAAACTATAATATAAGTAGGTGTGTCGGAGAAAAAATACGAAAAGTTAATAAACAAACATGGTGCAGGGCAAATATTGTTATTTATACGGCAGATGATAGCGATGGTCTCCCGCAGGTATTGCGGCGTCGAATATTTACAATAGCCTCTTATGTTCTTAATTCCTAAGTACTCGCTCGGAAGGTTGTTATAAATGACTGAAGCATTTCGTAGTTTACTTGTATAATATGTGAATATTTCTAAAGACCGAAAGTCTTGTATTATTTATATTGTGTTGGGTATAAATGTTGGGGGCAACACAAGTATCACGTATATATTCTTAACAGATAACATATTGCAATATTTACGGCAAAAAAAATGTTTGATTATGCTTGTTGTGTATGTAATGGTAAACGATTCGTAATTTTTTTCCCAAAACTGACGTGACGAAATTTTATATGATTGTACACCTGGTTGATGTTTTATTTTCACGGAAGTTGAAAACATGTATAATTGTACGTCGTACCAATTTATTTGAAACACAAATCCAAGCTATACATAATTTATTTTGTACTTCGCACCAAGTTCCAATTAATGATTTAAATAAAACTAATTTAACTAATTAAATAAAGTGTTTCATCAAATGTAACGCAAATCATGCGTTATACGAGCCTATCAGTGTGAGCAAAAAAAGTTAAGTTTGACTTTTACCTCCGGGATGTGCCGCATTTTTTTAAATCTCTGTTACACAGCGAGTACGATTGTTCATATCCTTCAATATGTTGTGCCAACAGTTTCGGAAATAGAATATGTTTTTCATACCTAAAAAAAAAAAAAAAATAAAAAATATAGTTTATACAATAATAATATATTGTAAACAAATTGGACCGATCATAAATGACTACGATATAGTGGTTAAAGTGGTTAATAATTAACAACTATATTGTAGTACATTTATAACCAAGAATACACAATTATTATTGTTGTGTACATTTCAAATAAAATAGAATGCACAATTAAAAAACAGTCAGTAGGTGGTATAGAATAATAAAGCAACCAAAATGTAACGAACATTTCCGATGAATGATTACAACGTCCAGTATTTGTGTACAATATTGGCGTTTGATAAATACTAATAAAATATTAGTAATTTAATGAAATTTTAGTTCAGGATGATTACTAAATAGGCGTGTACAAAATTCACGCAGTAAATTAACTCAATCAATTTCAGTTGATTGGATTATTATTGGATCCAAATAAATACAATTTATTAGCTGCCGCATTAAGCCATGCCACATCTAAAATTGTTCGCGCTAAAAAAATTTAAATTGGTTTTGCTTGTCAAATTCACCTTCACACATTACACAACTATCCAGCGGTTAAATGAAAGTAAAATGTCACGCTTCAAGTCAATGTTTAACGTTGAAAACAAGTGTGTTATTTATCTAAACAAATTTACGTATTGAATTATGACATTTAAAATGATACGTTACACCTAGCTATGCATTTATGTATTAATATCAAATTTGTATATGTATTAATCGATATGAGGTAATACTAAGTAATAATAATTTATAAGTACGATAAATTATTTGTTTATTTATTAATGCATACAGACCTTAGTCCATTTACATATAATTACATGAAGTTATTGAGCATGGTATTTTAAAGAAAATATAATAAATAACATTGTTATATATATAAATATAGGCAAATATTTACAAAGTTATTGATTCAAAAAAAAAAAAAGAACCGGATGGGCCTCGCTCTGCTGTACACTTGGGGGTGAAGTGCGACTCTTCATAGGATAGGTCATTATAATGGATTTGTTAAATTTGAATTCAATGATAGGTATCATTGTATACGAAAAACGATTCTGAACGGAGATGATATGTTTGTCTAGAATATAATACAATGTTATTTATAAATATTATAATAAGTATACTTTATTTTGAAACGAAAAATTTAGAAAAATCGAAAATTTAAATTGTCTATAAATAAGTCAAAATATGTCAAAATACTTTGAAAACTTAACCATGCATAGAAAACGTCAATATAAAGATTTGGTGAAAATTTCATATTATATTTTTCAGAGTTTGTTGAACATCAAATTTGTTTTGATAAGTTATGGTAATAAATGGCATGATGTCATATATCAATGTTTACATACAAAGTTACACCAATGCACTAACACGTGTGACACCATGTGTATCCGTTTGTATTAACAACAATTTACCAAGAAAACGTACTGTAGTGGAGCTCATGATTTATAGAACGAATTTTATGTAAATTTCATTATACGACTGAAAATATATGTAAATATTTTCCAATGCAATCGTTAGATCTTATGTAAGTTGATTCTTGGAATAACGCATCAGAACAGAAATATGTAAAAAAAAAAAAGAATCGGATGGGCCTCGCTCTGCTGTACAGTTGTGGGTGGAGGGCACCTCGTTTATAGGATAGGTCATTATTACAATGGATTTGTTAAATTTGAATGCAATGATAGAAATCATTGTATACGAATAACGATTCTGAACGGAGATGATATGTTTGTCTAGAATATAATACATTGTTATTTATAAATATTATAAAAAGTATATTTTATTTTGAAACGATAAATATATTTTTCAATTAGGATGGGTTAGCAGTTGCATACAGCGACATAATTTGTCAGTCTAGAATATTATACATTATATTATATTTGACATGTAATTTTATGTTAATATTCGCTGTTCAAACGCTTATAAAAAAAAATTGTGCCCATGGATTTTAATAATTTTTGAATGACATTAAGAACTACTTCTGTCGAATCTTCTATTAAATTTTCAAGTATTTTGTAGGAGCCAAATTTTTTTTATCACCGATTATAAAAATAAAATGTAAAAAAATCGAATATTTTAAATGCCTATAAGTGGCTTAAAAATCAATATAATATTTTGAAAAAAATATGACATAAAGGAAATATCAATCTTAACAGCTGATAGAAATTTCAAAAGTCTGCGACTTATACTTTTTGAATTATAACAAATATTTAAAATCGTTTGAGAATAAATCGCTATTTTATGCAATTTCGTAAATATTTAAATTTCAAACAGTCATAAAATTTTTTCCTCTAAGTCCGGAATAAATTTTTTTAAAGATTCTTGAAGAATAACTTATAGATAACCTAGTGTTAAAATTTTGAACCTTAAGTATGAACAGAAAACATTTTATGAATTTTTATCTACAAAATAACTTGCAAATTATCGTGATTCTTATACATTTTATACAAATTTGAGCTTTATGGGCTTATAAAAAAAATTTGAGTAAACCCATCACCGATATTTTTAGTTACGATGAGTTTAACTTATTATAAACCTTGTATTAAATTTTCAAGAGTTTTCGGTTAACCAATTAAATTTGATAGATGTTTAAAAAAAAAAAATTTACAAAAATCGAAAATTTAAATTGTCTATAAATAAGTCAAAATATGTCAAAATACTTTGAAAACTTAATCATGTATAGAAAACGTCAATATAAAGATTTGGTAAAAATTTCAAGTTGTTGCGGTTTTTTGTTTTTGAGTTAGAGCATTTAAAAAAAATGTAATTAGTAAAAACGTGATTTTGCGTAAAATTTCCCGTTTTTTCGCAATTTTTTTTATCTTTTTTTTCGATTTTTTTAAAAAGTATTTTAAAGTTGGATTTTAGACTAGCCAAAGTACCATCTACATTCACTTTCCTTTCAGAAAAGTTGCTACATAAGCAAATCGAAGCATTTTTACTGCCAAAAATGTGTCGTCAGACACAAAAAAAAAAAAATAAAATAAAATAAAATAAAAAAAAAAACACACATCATTGTAAAACCAATAGATTCCATCACTCCGTTCAGAATCTAATAAAAATAATAAGTATGATGATGTCATAGACATGTTTAGAAAAAAACCTACATGAAACGTGAATAGTTAAAAGAACTTAAAATATTGGAAGTATCGATAATCATTTAAAGATGAACGCATCTATTAGACACGTAATTTGTATTAAGAGTGTGATAGAATAGATTGTTATATCTTGTATTAGAGTTATGTTTTTTTTTAGTTGTAGTTACAATTTATAGTTTTCTTATCAATATTTAAAATGTGTAAAATACTATTTAGTTTACTTTAAAAAGAAATAAATTACGACAAACATCATTGAATGAAAGTTACGAATTAATATTATGCCTATAGTTGATTCGTATTTATATGTGTATTAAATGTTATACAGATAGGTAGTTATCCATTTTTATGTTTTCTAGATAATACTTTATTTTTAAATATATATGTGCCAAGTCTGAAAAATAAAAGTCAAACAGAATGTTTAAAATATACGGAAAACGAAAATGTTTTTTGTTCTTTTAATTTGCATCTACATTAAATACATGATTTCACGTAATTAATCAAAGAATCAATTAATTAAGTCGGTTAGGTTCGTTTGAACGAAATATACGAGAGAACTTTTATTATTTTATCGAAACAACTTCATTCACCAACTACTCTGGCGCATCGATAAACCTACGGATGTAATTTTAATTCGAAATTCACATGTATCTAGCGGTTTTTTTTTTCTAAAAGTTTTTTATAGTAAGCTGTAAGAAATATAAACTCTTGTTTTCATATTGCGTTGCATTTTCCTTGTAATATATTACAATACATTGATACCTATCCAATTATTCGTGATTAAAAAATAAAATAACAATGTAAGTTTTCATCTGTTTCCTTTCCATACTTATGTAAAATATTTAATATACCTAAGCCCCAAATGGATTATCTCGTGGTAAGACAATTTTATTTTTACAAGAAAGAAAATGCTCCGTTGGACAAGTTGCTGATTAATTGTTAGGTGTCGTCAACAGGGGTGGGTAGTTAAGGAGTGTTGTTCATAAATGTATAAGTGACTATTTTCGCGTTTTACTCAAAACAATCCTGAGCCGAGCCCATTTCACCGTAGCGTTTATGTCAATTTTTATTTCAAGTATTCTTGTTAATTTTGAAATAAAATCATAGTAGTTGCACAATAAATAATCTCGAATTTCATGTTTTAGTAACAATCAAAATATAATAAACGAACTATAAGGCTATGTATTTTAAAAAGTAATTATGACACAGAAATATACAAATAAAAGAAAAGTTATTACTATTTTTATAGTTGAATTATATTTTACATCAAATTTTCTATGTCAAGGATTAGAATAAAGGCTATTGGACCATAGTGCATTAGCCGCCGGATCGCAAAATTGATATTCAGCATACAGAGTCGTATACGAGTATTTCTATATATTAGGAGTTTTTGTATCCGTCATTAGCTCGTGTTTGTTCGTAAAACCTTACCATTATAACGATCAAGATGTTATTCGAAAAGTAACGAAGAGATAAAATAATATTGAGGCTACTGCGAGATTTCCCGACCAGTCGTCATATAATAAATCATTAATTTTCTTTGTCGAGTGCTACGGCAACAAAGTCGACCGTTATAATATCCAAATCGAATAATTAAATAAAACGTCGTCGTGGAGTTCTAGATTTTTATTACATTTTACGAGATGTGGTTTTTTATATTTTGTTCATAAATGTTCGCATTACTCATCACTGTAAAATCTGCATCGTCTCAGGATCCTGGAGTTTTATGTCTTGTGGCGATAGCTTCGGGAATGGAAAAAGAAAATTAGCAGTAGGTACAAACAACGGAATTGCAATAGTGGCTTATATAAATAAATGGGAAAAAATAAAAACAAAATGAAAAGGTGGACGAGAAACAAAATAACGGCTTATCTCAGTAATTGGCTGTGTTGTTGTCGAATTAGGCTGCAGGGTCGTAATGTGATGGTGTAGTGCGAGCACGGCGATAGGGGAGATGGTGACACCGGAGGGAGTGCTCGGATAAGTTCTTCGTGAACGAAAGTTCATAAGCATCGGAGCGGGGAAGAAGATTACGGTCCGTATATACATATATATATATATTTATAATCTCACGCGGGAAAACGAAGTAATTAGTTTTCTTAGGACGTAATACCGCGGGATCGTTGAAACGGGTACGGCCGAGAGAACAACGACTTCGTGGTATTATCAGGCGTGACCGACGGCGGTGGTGAGATTCGCCGACGACAGTACAACGCGATTGGTTTGAATTGATGTCGATGCACATTCGGCCGGACCGATCTCGGGCTATTATTTGTTGCACGGCATACGAGGATCATTCGATCGAAAGGTTGTTTTGCTCACGGGATTCGGAACGCTCAGGAACACGGCGTTAATTAACTTTCGAATGGATGAGCTTTGACTTACGTCACCAGTGTATGTTACGATTCATCTGTTCGTATTCTGTATTATTATTTTTTTTATGTCGATATCGTTCACGTAGTTTGCATCTCACCGTCAACTGAACCGCGAACACGTATGCGTTAGCTGTACGGATGCTAAGCTTTCGGATAGCAACCCTTCCGAGAATTAGCCGCAGTCACCGTATTATTATTATTGTTCCGCTATCGCCGTGCACACGTCCGTTAGATCTTAACAAATTTTAGAAAACGACTAACCTAATTGTTCACGAACACTAATTGCGGGTGACAGTTAGGCTTTGTACGGCGTGTTGAAAAAAGGTTTTTAACTAGCTGCGCGCCGGGAACCCAAACGAATTCGACCGTGACCTCCGGGGTTGTTAATTCGTGTTCAATAGCATTTAGTATTTTTCGCATTTGCTTGTCCGCGCAAAGGACAGAGGATTGGAGGTTTTCCATGGTCTCCGGGTGTTGGCTGAGGTCTTGTCATAGGCACACCGGTTTCGTACGCGCCGACGAAAAGACAACGGAAATCAACACGTTCGCGCGTCACGCTCGACGGGGTGAAATAATCGACGATTCGTCCCGTGCACGAGTTCAAAACGTAAACGATTGATTCCGACCGGGCCGCGAATGTTTAATCTCGGGGAAAGTTGGCGGCGATTGGCTCGTAGTCGCCGCGCGATGCGTAATTTAATCTCACGAAAACGCCGTCTGACCTGTACACGTCGTCGTACGCGTTCCCGTAAGTAAACACGCCGTGGAGGGACGAATGAGCGTGTACGTCAATGACCAAATCGAGTTCCATGTTCTGAAACAATACGATATAAACGACGGTGTTACTGCTACGCGGTCATCGCTCGGAGTGCGCGTGTTTTGTGCGCGACTCGTCCGTGCAGCGACCTACCTCGTTCTTCTCGATGTCCGTCAAGTGATTGTAAACGGCGTACAGTATCGGGTGCACCCACTGCGATATCTTGTGCCACGCTCTGTTCAGGTCGATTCCCAACAGATTGGTCCTGCAACAGTACTGTGTTGTTACGCAAATACTTTTCGATCGCTGTGTCGATTCTCAGATGCTGACCCGGGACATGTATTGTTTTAACGACTAGAATAGGTACCGGAACAGCCGCAGTACAATAATATGCTAACTAACGGTGCCCGGTTCCATCCCAAGTCGTTGTTTACACGAATTGCAATTGTTGTAAGGTTAGCAACATGGTGTATTATTATTACGTTACACCATATCATACTCACCGCGTGTATTCATTTTTATTTTTTACTTGTACTGTTTTTAATCTATTGCAAAACCGAAGTCGTTACAAGATCTGATGCTTCTTAATAATATTTAAACAATCATTTCTATGTACTCTCACTAAATTCTAACCAATATTTGCGAAGTATATTACACTGTAGCAAGTGCATGTTCCTTCGTAATTATATGGTGAATGAACATTCGTGTATAATGTGTAGTTATACCTATAAGGTAGTATAATCGATACGGTAGGAAAACGTTTTTTTTTCAATTTTTATCGAATATGTTAAACAATCTGTTCCTTTGCCAATTAAGCAATTAGGATGTCAATATTATTAATGCATAATTAATGAACTGAAATGAACTAAAAATAAATGAATTTATGAACTGTTTGATTAATAAAATAAGCGTTATAGAGTTTAAGGAAATCGATCACTGAATATTCCAATTTATTTGTACTTAATGTAACTGAACAAAGGAAAACATAACATTGTTACTGCATTGCGGTCCTGAATTACCTAGAATTTCCTAAAGTGACTCCGTCGGGGTTCATCATAGGTATTAATTGGAATACAACTTTTTTCCGGAGACAAACCACGGCCGGATGATTGCTTATCAAAAATTCGATGATACCTGCGGACATGCATTTGGTTAGATTAAATTTCTCACGTATAATAATTGCTTCAAATACACCTTGGCAGACAAAAGAGCTCGGCGTCTCAGATCCGTGCACTCTACCCAGTATCACAACGACATGCACTTTTTCGGTGGTTTCATGTTTTTCGGATTAGTAATCGTAATCAAGTCCAATCTTTTGTTTTGCTTGAAACACATAAGAAAGTCATAATTACTAGGCTTTAGTAAAACGAGTAATTTAAGATTGATTTATACGAGTAGAAAAGTGTTAAACTGGCGTAGAAAAAATAAAGTGCCAAACTAAAAATGTCTAAGGTGTAGCAAACTTTTACGGATGAATAGCATTTATGAATTTAACACCACAGTTCATAATGATCATTTAATAATTCATCGAAGTTTTGACATTCAAAACGGTTACAATTTTAAATTATTATCAATTGAATTTGATTGAATTTGTACTCGGTACGACACAAAACTCCTGATTGGCAGTCATTGGGATCCTGCAATTATGCGGGCACGAGAATATACGTAATATCACTTTAGAATACTCTTTCAGATAAATATCCCTCTCTCCACCCTCCGACGTATAAATACACGGTGATAAAACTATAGGGTGTACTAAATTTCGATACATCATGTTTAATATAAATTAGGTAGTTATATTTTATCATGGTGACGCAATTATTGTATTAGTCATCTCGTTTCCTCTCGGATAATATATACCGGTGGCCGGCGTTAATAAATGTATACCCGAACTTCAGGACTTCAGAGCTCGACCAATCGATTTGCACTTTACTTCAAATTACGTTCACCGTTTTTCCAATTCACGAGTAGCCTATTTTCATGCACACGTGATTGAGCAAAAATAATATTAATAATTATTATATCAATTTACTTATTACTATAAAAATCAATAAATAAGCGAATATTTTATTTTTATTCGGAAATTAGAATTGATTAGAACACATTGACATTGCGCAAGATTGCGTACAAGGCAATAATATTTGAACCTACATTTTCAAATCGTTGTTTTACGTATGTTGTAAAGTGTTAAAGTTTCACGGTTCCACGCCATTTGATCAGGTAAATAATATCCGGTGACAAAAGATCCGCGACATTTGGTCCGGTGAAAAAATATCCTGTATCAAAAAAAATCCGGTGCAAAAATATCCGATAATTTATTTTTTTAATAATTTAATTAGTTAATAAATGTAATAAATAATAATTTTATTTTTAATAATAACACAAATTAATTTAATATTATAATCTAACGTTTTTTAAAAACATGTTTATATTTATGTATAAGTTTAGTAAAATTAAAAAATAAGTAGAAATATCTATATAAGTCTTTAAATATTATATTATATTATATTATATTTTCATTATTATAAGAATAGTACAGACAGAAAAAATATCGATCAATCTTATGTGTAACTACTTTCGTCGATTATAGTTTATGTACCTATGTGAACAATTTTATCATATTTAGTGTAATTATGATTATATCAATTTGCTAAATTATTTAAAAGGCATCGCTCATAATTTTAATTTTTAATTTTATAGTTTAAAGACTTATAGAGATATTTCTACTTATTTTTTATTTTTACTAAACTTTTACTTAAATATAAACATGTTTCTAAAAAAAGTTTGATTATAATATTAAATTAATTTGTGTTGCTATTAAAAATAAAATTATTATTTATTAAATTTATTTACTAATTAAATTATTAAAAAAATAAATTATCGGATATTTTTTCCCCGGATATTTTTGATACAGGATATTTTTTCACCGGACCAAATGTCGCGGATCTTTTGTCGCCGGATATTATTTATCGGATCAAATGACGCATCACCAAGTTTCACGCAGATCCGCGACGTCCCGTATTCAAAATTTATGTCAAATTTATTACATTCTCACGGTGTTTTTAACGGAACTAGAGTTCATAATATGAACCCGTGTACAAGTGACTGTTAAATAATTATAAATTATAGTAGTCTGTTATAACAGTTTTCGTTCAAGTAACGGTTACGGGTTTGTTATTTTCTATAAATAACATTATATTTCCAGACCGTCTTATAATTGTATGATAATCGTATTTATTTAGCGCAGTGAACTATTTATATATACATTGAGTTATTTGTTTTTCATGTGACATGCTATTCCGCGACGCATTACAATAAATTGTCCACCACTGGATTCGATGTAAAAATATAATGAGACTAATTGACGCGTAAAACCGTTTTGAAGCGATCGAGATGCTAGTACAGAAGATTCTAGTACGAAATTCGGGGTACTACATAAATTTCATTTCGACGATAGAAAAAAACACTGCTTATCAGATTATCGTTATGAAACATAATATTGTTATACTGCACTTACGTGGTCGAACGATTTGTGCGCTTGTCTTGCGTTTATGAATATTTGAATTACAATTATTTCAACCGAGAACACGTGATGTAACAGAGATCGTAGATGTAATAAATATTTGTCACTATTATGAAATAGCTGTACGTTTCAGACCCGTGGTGGATCCAAACCAATAAAACGAGAGGGGCAGGAGGAGGAAAATATTTAATTGATTAAAAACATATTTAAGATCATGGCTGATGAATCTAATACGTCTAAACTGGGCTGCAGACTATGAACAATAATTAAAATTACCACCACGACGGTATGACAATAATACGATGGCCACACCGAGTACACCTTTAGAGACATATTAATACTACTACCAACCGAAAAACTGTTGTTCAGCTTTTGTACAAGCGTGCGCAACAGTGGCGGATCAAAGGGGGAGGGGGAAATGGGGCATTTGCCCCCCCCCAAATGCCCAAATTGTCTTATATTTTATGTCATCATAGATATTCATATTTCTTGAGTTACAGTTACAGTTAGGAACATTGACCGCTTCATCAATAAAAAACAGCGACGTTTAGATTTTGTTTTATAAAATGTACTATAAAATATAAATTTGTAAGAAATTGTATATATGTTGTAAATGATATGGAACTCTTGCCCCCTGCACAACTAAGCCCTGGATCCGCCACTGGTGCGCAACTAATGTGATACAAAATGCATTTGTAGCGAGTTACAATCGACTGTCCCAGCAGTTCGCGTTTGAAATACGGCAGCTTCTTTTTCTCTATCAGCGATAGGTAGTTCTGATACCGGGTGTACGAGTACGGATACGAGTACGAGAATTGATAGCTATCGTCATCCTTGTCGAACGAAAACAGTATGCTCAAGACATAGTTGTTGTCGTGGTACACCGATCGATGGTAGTGCACTCTGCAAATCGGTATGCGATACCTGAAATGAAAAAAGTCCAGCCATTCAGACGGTTCGTCCATTCATTTATTGTACTTAGCAAGTTTAACGTCACTTCACTTAATCTACCTCGTGGACTAAAATAATGGGAAAATTAATCTAAACGAATTAATATTAGTTCAAGTAAATCTCATATTAAATAATAACTGGTTCTCAGTAATAACCCCTTGCCAAAATCAAATTTATTAAGGTACCTTGGAGTAATTATTTTTAAAATATTTACATAAAAAGATCATACCGAAAAAAATGAAATTATGTAATTTAAGATATTACCATCTGAACCAAATTTTAAAATTAAAACCTTTATCTTTCCGTTTTGTTTTTTATTAAAATATATAAATTTGTAGTTCGAAACGTAATAAGTACAATCCGTAAATAAATTATTTCAAATATTTTCATCATATCATCGAATAATATGCGGAATGAGATTGCCTAGTGGAGCAACCCTCAAAAAAAAAAAACTTAATTTTGAAAACAAAATAATTATATAAAAATTCATTATAATCTCTGTGTGGTTATACCGGATCAACATTTGAGGTCAAGCCAGGCCGTCCAATATTCGTCCACTGGAAGGGTTTCAGGAAATTAGCTTGCGACTAATTAACGGAAACGGACACTCATGATATGTTTCGAACTTAAATCTACACAAATACCTAGAAAGGTGAACATGATCCTTTTGCTCCAAAGCTTATACCTTTAGTATTACAAAATAATCCACGATAAACTAAAAAAAAAAAAACAAAACTACAAAAATCTCCTTGGCCACAAAATCCTTGACCATTCTGGGAAGTCTTATTCGAAGGTTAAAGGTAAATTGGTTAAAACGCGTTAACATAATAAACTAAAAATAAAATAAGTGATATATATACATACAATTTTTATATATGCGTTAAGTGCTATTAATATTGGTCTACATTTTAATATATCCAAGTGCCATTCTATGTCCTTCCACGGAATTCGTGATCCAATCATATTCATTGTGTGATTTACCATTAGTTAATCCAAATACAGCTATCAATGATCTTGGTGTAATAATGGATCGAGCACTTACTTTTCATGAACACATTGAACAATCATGCTGAAAAGGTCTAAAAACATTTGGTTTTATAAAAAGGGTTTCCTCTGAATTGAAATTGTTAGCGTCACTTAAAACGTTATATTGTTCACTTGTCAGGTCAATTCTTGAGTATGCTACTATTATTTGGGACCCTTATATAGCGACAAGTAGAAACCAAATTGAAAAGGTATAACGTAAATTCTTAAACTTTGCTGCTAGAATGCTTCATATCGAATATAGGCCTCATTATTACTAACCGGTACGTATAATACTAGGACTATCACACCTAACTGTTAGGCTTATTGCAGTTAACTAGATTTGTATACAAAAACTTATTGATAGCTCTATTGATTGTCCTGAACTGCTAAGTCAACTTAATTTTAAAATTCCTAGTTTCCATCACGTTCAAACTTTCCATATTTCATACTATTTTGCTCTATCAATTATCTACGAAATAAATCGATGTCCAGGATGATGCGACAAGGATTTAAAGGAACAGAAAACTTATAAAGTATTCTGGATGCGTTGGAATACGAACGAGTGCAATGGATTGGTTAAGCGGGGAATGTAACATTACACGTGTATACGTCTTTTAACTGATTTAAAATCAACTGCTGCAGACCCACGAAATATCCAGGTGAATCGGTGAATCGGAGAGATGGTCTGAGAGTATTATTATATTTCTTCTATATAGTCTTAACGAATAAAATATATAAAATAAAAACAATTGTAACGTACATTTTAATTAACTTTATACGTTGATTCTGTGGATATCGGGAGTAGAATCCACGGTTTAGTTGGTTACATTTTAATACAAATACTATATGTTGTAGAAATCGATTTCCATAACTTTAGACGTCTTGCAATATATTGTTCTGATTAATATTTATGGTTTTAAGCGAAATGAATAATTCGTGTTATTTCTTCGAGTGGGTCTTATTGACTAAAGAACAAATGTTGAGTAAACAAAACATTTTGATGATTATAATGGTTTTGTGCCACAAAAAAAAAAGCACTATTCATGGTGAACGGTTTCAATCAATGGATGATTATTCATCACTCATAAAATTCGTCGGAACGGTTTTCTTAAATAAAGTATCAAATAAAAGCATAGAAGAAAATTTGACCCGAAACTGATGTGTACCGATTAACCTCTACGAGTAAGGTACGTAATTAACATGTATTATCAATAGATATTCAACAAATATTCATTACTTGTATAATGAGTGTAAATCAGTGTGACACGATACGTCTACAGTTAATCATGTTTTCTATGTCGTTCGAACTCCGTATCTGTTTTAATCAGATCATCGGCATAGTGTAATACATTTTAACAATATCTGTACGTTAGTCGACACTCGTACAGTACTTTTTAAAATTTTTTTTTTGGTTGGAGGAATCGGTATTAATGGCTTATAATATATTATACTATGTGAGTAATAATGTATAAATAGATTTCGTGCCGAAATATTGTTTCCCATACATAATGGCTTAGAAGCCCGATGTTGTGTTAAACTTTAATATCTGGGTTCAGCTATAGGTATACTTAATCATTACTAATTGTATAAACACTTAAATAATGCTAACCAGCGTGCGGTCCCTGTGGGTGTATTGTGTATTATAAGTTCTGACTACAACAAAATTATCCAAGGCCTGTTAAGTCCGTATGACATGCGGGCACAAACAGATTCTTGATTTTTACGAACATGGAGGTATACCAACTTGATTATTATTTTGTATGTGTGGTTTTTAATTAAAAATTCATGAATGGTTTTTTATTTGAAAATTCACGGCGATATGTGTGTATTTGTGTGTGTGTGTTGGGGACAAAGCCGACTACATCTCATTTTTTTCCTCTTCGATAAAATATGAGCACTTTAACGATCAAATATCTAGTTTCACATTAACGTCTACACTGTTGATAGAAAAAAAATATGCTTTGGAAAAAATAACGAGGATTACATTATAAGATCCAATGTAATCTCGAACAATTTTTTTTTCTAACGAGAAATTCGATTCACTTCATGGATTTCGATGTCGCGTCAATATGCGTAATCTTGAGGAAGAAGAAGGGAGAAGATGACTTTCTACCTCTTAGACATTTTTCAGATAGGGAACTATACTATCTGACCTTTTCTGTTGGAAGCTCAATTTAAAATTTACATTTGGTTTTAAATTTGCTCGTATATATATATATATATTTTTTGTTATATAATAAATTGATATACCGCAGAACTGAGAGAAATAAATGCATTATTTTGCTAATCAGTTAGCATTATAAACGGTTGTTTTGTTTTCCAATCATGGTAATAAATGCATACATAAATTATGATGCTATGTAGGTACAAAGGTACTGTCAGAGGTCGATCATTTGTTATCTGAACGATTAAATGAGTGATTTTTATTAAATTTAATTACAAGTTAAAACCGTTCAAAGAGACCGTTTAAATCGCTGGCTCACGGTCTCATATTGACCAATATAAGTTATTGAGTTTTTCCATGTCCTATTAATATTCTAAACGAACGGTTAATGTGCACGGATTAACTATCGGTAAACATGCATACACGGCTAGGCAGTGCAAGGAATCCTATTACATTAACGGTCAAAATAGATTGTAAGTGCGAATAAAAGGTCTACTTAATCCAGTATTAGCCCGTTCGCAGAAGACGCTTCTAGTTTCGCACTAAAACGGTACGATTTCACGCGGTGGAGGGGGAGGGGTACGTCACACGAGTATTCCAACGGATTTTAAAACGTCCAATTCGAACGCTCGAAAACGTTCCGCAGAGTGTACAACACAGCGTAATAATACCTGCGTACATAGATCCGCCACTTAAACGATAAAACCGAAAACTAATAAAAACCAAACACACGACATTATCATACGACGAACCTCGTCGGATTAGTCGGGTAGTCCTAAGCCCCCCCCCCCGTTCCAACCCCCTTATTACGACATGCTCGTCGCACACGATGTTGCGTTCCACCGTGGACCGTCCGCCCGACCGTCGTCGGTTTAATCGCATTTCGTACGGCGAAATCAAATTAGATTAGAGACCAAAATTAAAATCAAGAGTTCATGCCTACCCGTGTACGGGGATCGAACGAGACTGAAGAAAGTTGACGATCGTGTGTGGTCGCGTGTTCAGCGATGAAAAACGCGGGACTACGCCCCATCGTTCGCGAATTTCGTGTTTTCAAAAGCGGTCATTATCGACGTTGACGACGTAATCTCGACCGTAATATGAAATACTAACAGGTGCATTAGTAAGCAGTTGCATCGCTCGCGCGAATAGACCGTACGGAAAGCAGTATTGATCGAATGTGGGTTCGTACCATGTGTTTCTGCTCGTGCTTTTCACTATTGGAGTCATTCCGTTTTTGAACAGGTTGTTCTTATTGCTAATGTTGACGATGTTGAATATGACGTTCTGGAACCGAACGAAAATTTGATTAGACGTCGTCCGTGCGCGATTGTTGTTTTTAGTTCTAAAACATTCGCACTTGATCCTGTCTCGTGTTTTCCACGACAAAATTGAACCATAATCTGTGCCGTGGATTGCAGGTATCCGGTCGTATAAAAAGATCGTATTCGTACTCGCACACTAAATCGATCCTGCCTAAATTGCCTATAACAAAAATACATGACAATGAATATGATTAACATATTATAAAGTCGAACAGGCAGAGGAAAGGGGAGATGCAATGGAATTATTATCCAACGTATCATAGTATAATGTTTATAAATATTTATACTCATATTTTTTTTGATCACTTTATATTTCAGAAGCTTATGCGCTAGTAATACCCGAGCATTATTCATTGTGTCATATAAAATAATAGAAGTGTATTATTCAATGTCACTCGTATAGTTCACACACATACACACACACACACACACACACACACACACACACACACACACACACACACACACACACACACACACACACACACACACACACACACACACACACACACACACACACACACACACACATCACTGATGTTTCATTTGAATGGATATTATACAAGTATAATATTGAGCTCGATATAATTTTCTATGGGATATAATTATCCAGTAATGCGTGTTGTGATAATTCGTGGACAGTCAAAACAATCAAGACTGATCGACTGATATTGCAGCGGTTCCTAAATTATGAGGCACACCTCCCTTGGGAGGCGCAAAAAGTTTTTGGGGGATGTGTATGGAAAATATTTACATTGCATATTACATAACCATATATTTTTGTTTTTAGATCGATAGTAATTTGATTACGTTAAAATAATAAAAAATGTTCGTTTATTTATTCATGGAAGGCGCGATTATTTTTTTTTTTGGAGGATGCGTGACCAAAAATAGTTTGTGAACTGTTACTTATTGGATCAACACTATTCGACCGTATAAGCATACTTATTAGATTTATAATATGATAGTGAAATTTGTATATTTTAGTCGTTTAATACGCCATGTATTACTATATTTAGAATTATCAAACAACGATGTACAATATAATGTTATAATGAAATTACATGATACATCAACTATATACCTGTTACACGCGTGAGTTGAAAAAACTATGCAATATTAAGCGAACGAGTTGCAAAAAAATCAATTAGTTGACGAAAAAACCAATAAGAAATAGTTTCAGCAGCATAAAATATAATTATAAGGACTATAAACTAACATCGAAATTCAGACGTTTACAGACATCCAGTAAAGAAGCCGTTACTATCATCAACGATTATTGTTTAAATGGTTTATATTGATTTTCATAAAAGTGTTTATAAATAACCGTAATACCATCACTGGTGTTTTATATTCTGTACAAGTATTGAATACTATCATTAACATTTAAACATTGTTGCACTGTTGAATTAACAACATAGCACGTTGCAATTTAGTTTTGTGGACAGACTTTGAGAAGGGAATTCAACCAGAATTACAATGAGAGAAAACTGATCTTTTTTCGATTCCAAGAAGAATTCTACGACGAACATTTAAAAACCATGACATCACCAAGAATTATATCAACGTAAATATTATTTAATAAACGTGTAAAAGGTAAAAAAGTGATCTAGAAAATTATTATTATTAAAATACTTATGAAAATTAGTATTGAGAATTATTATTAAGTATTATATTTAGAGGCTTTATGAATTATTATTATGTTATTGTATAAATTACTGGAAAATAATTATTGTGGATTATTATTGGTAAATTTGTCTTTTTATTTTAATTGGGTGTATAATATTGTTGTGTGAAATATTTAAATTATTTTTTATTTTTTAAACAATATATCGAAAACAAAAATTATGTATACTGATAGGGATATTTGTAAGCATCTGTTTAAATTAGCTACTTTAACGAAAAAAGGGTTTTAAGTTGAAGTAATAAAAAAAAAATAAAATTGAAAGTCTCGAGAAAAAATTAAATTAATTAAATAGTATTAGCCTTAAATACGATTATCAAATAAATACTCCAAGTAGTAATAAAACAGAACACACATAGTTAACCTTCGAATCAAAATCCAAAGTAAAAATAACAAAAATCAATAACTGAGATTACTATAAGTTTTATGGAAACATTTAAATCAATACCATCTTGTTTTGGAGATACCGATGTATAGTTATTTATAAATGAATGCGGTATTGTAGTAATTTCAGTGGATGGAGAAAATGTACCATTTTTAGTACGAAATATAATCACGAAATTATCGGGTAAAGCTTTAGATTTAATAAAGTATATGGATACAACTAAGTGGGCAGACATAAAAAATATTTAAGCAAAGCATTTGAATCACAGAATTCAGCATCTTCTTTATACTCGTATTTACCAATAAACTCTATACAATTGAATAACTTAGAAATAAAGATAAAAATAAACACATAAATTCATCAATATCAATGTACCTGAATTAGAACAAAGGAAAAATGTAACTTAATAACCGACGCAAGTCAATTTAGTATAGCTATAAAAAAGAATATAAAAAAAAAGAGACGCAATGATTATCGAACCCATTAGAACAATGTCAAGAAAATAATTATGGACATTTAGAAAGGATATAGAAACAAAAATAATTGCAAATAAAAATATTAAAGAAACAATAGGAAAATTAATTATAAATATACAATATAACAATTTGATAAAAAAATCACTGATGTTATGTACAAAAGACATATGAATAATTATTCATTATTTAAAGTAAAACCAAGTAAATTATAAATTTTGTATATTTTGTAGTGATAAACCAAGCAGACATAGACGGAACAAAGTTTTCCATTAAGTATTCATAGAGTTTGGAAGTTAATGTAATTTAATGTGTTATTAATATTATATACCTGGTTATGGGAACCACTTTGTGATAAATTTAAAAAAATAAAAAATAAATACATATATATATATATATATTGTATTAAACTGTACTTATTAACATGGATATAGGGATTAATTATGGATAATTGTTATATATAATAACATTATGGATAATGTTAGAAAATGTTTAAATAATATGACACACGATATTGTTTTAGTATTTGAATAATTTATTTTATATTCATGGATTGATAACAAACAAATAAAAAATAAAAATAAAAAATGTACGGTAGATTTTAATAATATTAAATTGTTCCACCCTGAATTTTTGTCTTCGGAGGTGAGATGTAACACGTTATACATTACCTACTGTATTTAAAATTATCTTACAACGATTGCAATAATACAATGACATAATCGTTGGATTTGCCATCGATAAATAGAGCATATTTGATCTTTTGAACTCTGCACAGATGTATACGTGTAGGCAAATATGTTTTCAGAAGCTAATAGGCCGGTCTCTTTGTCGCATGTTTGAATTAATTCACAACAGCTTATTTTCGGAAAACGATTTATAAACGTGATAGTAGGTAGGTACTCCAAATGGGTACTGCAGGCTTCGGAAAAATTAAATTGGTAGTTATAGGGAAAAAATTGCAAAATTGAATAACGAGTACTAAATTAAAATGCGGAAAACGCTAAACCAATGTTTGTCTACAACAGTGGTCATCAAGTGTCTGTTTAGAGTACGATAATGTTTTTTTTTCTCGAACCAAACGAGTTGTGTCTAATGAATAATAACAACGAAAATCGTTGTACTTACGACCGTTTTGAGTTTACATGATATGTAAAATTGTATCAGAATCCATGCAGAAAATGTCATGACACTAGTTAATAGGTCGTCGACCAGAATGTTATGTAGATCATTTCTCAATGATACATATTATTACGAGTATAGTTCATATTATTACTTCGTGGTTACAGACATATCGTTTTCTATAGGTTTAGTATAGGGTGAGGCGAGGTATATTCGTGATATTTCTTTAAACATTTATCACGCATATGCCTTTTAAGCAGTAGACCTGAAATTACGTTAAAAGTTACCCGTGGTACTATTGTCAATTGACGTACAGTCGTTTATGCGTGAGACACATTTACTGTTTGTTATCTATTTGTTACCTATTTTAAATAATTATATAATATTATGAATAGTGAGTACTGTTCAGTAGTGCTCGGAAGTTGTTGCAATAGTAACTTTTTTTCTATAGTTTGGATTTATTGCTAAGTAAGTTATAAACTTGTTTCATTAAAGTACGAATTAAAATCTAAAAAATATCTTCGCAAATGTATGCAGTTTTTAGCATTTTTTGATTTGATGGCAATTTTGTCGATTTTAATAATTTATAATACAATTTTAATTATTAATAAATATTATTCATATTGTTTTTTTTTTTTAATTGATAACCCCAAATAGTTCAAATAGTTGGGAGAAAGGCGAAGAAATAGAAGATTTAATTGGTTTTTTTTTTTTTTTACGCAAGAAATAAAATAACAATGTGGGTCATGTCAGATATTAATATAAGTCAGAATAAATTATTACTAATAATAAATAATAATTTATGGTTATTTCGAGCTTTGTGGATTGTGATGGTAGGGTTGGAAATATTATTTGATATTTGATAAGACGTTGCACAACTTGCTCTTCTTTAATCGAAGTTCTTTCGAATTGGAGAATTTAAAGAAATCGATTTTAAGGTAGGCTCACAAATGTGTTATAAAAATAAAATAAGAATTTTTCAAATAAAACGTTTTTAAACGTTGATAATTTTGTTTGTAAACTTGTTAAAATCACTATTCCAGTATTAATAAAAATTTTTATTTTGAAATATTTTGTAAAATAACTCACATGAGTCTTAATAAAAAGTACTTGGACTTTTTTTTTAATTGTTATTTTAGTAATTAAAAAAGTTTATTGTAATTTTTAAGTGCAATTTCGGGTACTTTTACTGCATTGATGCGATTTTTAAGTGCTATTTTGAATATTTTTTACTACAATAATGCACTAAATTTTAATGCTTTATAGTGTAATAACTTCCGAGTCCTAGTCATCAGGTTTGATTACATGTTATTCCAGATGACAATATGCTCATCGTGCGTTGATTTAATCGCAGTTTACTTTTACTGCTTAGCCTGTAGTTCAGCCTATTCATTATTTCTAACGATTTCTCAATCTACTAGAAATAGTGTTATGAATAATGAGTTAAATGCTATTAATCCTTCGCTTACAAACAAAAATATAACTTAATAAAATTAATAAAATTAATTTCGTCGTCCTCTCCAAGACGTACGAAAACACATGTAAATCATTCAAAAATGCAAATCGGTTTTCGGTAATCGCTATTTGATATTTCACTAACATGTAAAACTTAGCTAATATTTCAGTACATTACAATGTACGATGTACTAATTTTATATTTTATATTTTATTGTATTACCTTTATAAACTTTCATGTTTCAGAAAACTATGTGCAACATCGTTAACCTTTTAATTTTAACTCATCAACTTTAATTGCTTAGGATGTGCATCAAATATATTTTTGACTGTGCATACAAATTGTTGGTGAAAGATGATTTGATGAAAATTAATTCGTAATTATAATATGAATATCGTTATTTAATATTATTCGGTCCGTTATCGAAAGTTGAAAATTCGAAATGCTGTAGAACACATGTTCAATAAATACCTTTGACTAATGTATTCAAAATTATTCATGATAAAATAACGTGCGATTATATCATTGACATGTGATCACTTGATGGGTGTCAACTGTTGGGAATTTTCTACTATTTGAAGATTAATTAATGTGTTGAGGATATTTTTACATGGAAGAAAAAAAACCTGATTAGTTAAAGATTAATAATTAATTAAAGATTAATTAATGATTCATTAAAGATCTTCTCTGTATCGGGACGTTACAGTTAGTAAGATATAGCTATAATGTTGCTTATCGTACAGTTACAAATTAACGTAAATAAAGAATTTTTATCAATTTTAAATTGTTTTTTATTTCATCGCCATCAGTAATAGTCTAATGAATACACAGTACACAGAATAAATAATCAACCCTTGGATCCGCTGTTAAGTGTTCGCGCCTCCTTTGGGCGTCGTTCCGTCCTATAATTTTAAAACCACTGCACTGAGCACAAATGAACACATTATGACGTTTCGTTTTTACCAAGAAGGTAGTACTATTTATTAACGAGGAAAAATATAATTTAATTTACCGCAAATTATTGCTTATCGAACGTGACACGTGATTGATTTTAAAAACAACCACCACCACCACCACTACTATCCCTTTCCATGACGAAGTGTTTCGAAGCGTTTCCTTGATGCGCGTGAAAGAACGTCGTTTTCAGATATTGATTTACTAGCACTCCGTTCGTTCAAAACGATGATAAATTTGTATTAAATCGAAAATCGACAATCGTATACTAACTTTTGTTGTAGATGTTATGAAATAACTACGAACTTGTTTTTATTAGAAATTTATGGAGTAACATTTGGCACTGCTGCATATAGTCAACCTACCATAGTTCTCAGTACTCAAATGTTAAAAAGCATTAATTTTATCCTATACCGTAAACGGACGTAACTGATTGAAATAAAGGTAAGACTTGATTGGACGCAACTGTCCTACAGCGGTATTCACGCCACCGCTGTGTAGAAGACGTTTGTCGTGCACTCCGATTACTTTCGACGAGTAGCTGTTTTAATGAAAAGCACGCAGAACGAATTCTACGAGCACATTATACATTATACATAAAACAACGTTTTATTGTCTGTTTATTGTCATTCGATATTCTCTCATTAACAATACAACTTAACCTGATTACATCAAATTTGCAACGTTTCCACGATACGTATTCGTAAAACTATATTATTCGACTTACTTAATAGTTACTGACTAACTGTTTACCGAACCTACTTTTGGATGATTTAAGTATAGCGGTATTATACGTGTTAACTGTTGTTTATAGCGATCCTCAATGTTGTCAAATGCATTTCTGATGAGAACAAGTTTTGTAATTATTGCGCAATACAATACGATCGATAATCATTTTCGCGTAATTCAACGCTACGTATTAGTTGTACGGAACAATGTCGTCTAGTTAGTCGAACGATAAGCTGAAATACTATTGCTGTCGGCACTTTTTTTTTTTTTTTGTCAGCTAATCACGGTTCACTCAGCACTTGTTCGGACATGGCCACGTCGTACAATAGCCGTTCAATATTATCCTATGGTATTATCATTACGATGTAAACCCTTTTGAAAATCGTCCGTAGTCATTATTTTCTCTGGTTATACCAGCTTGTTACAGTTTGGAATGGAATGAGTTGGTTACGCGTAAAATTGTATGGACATTATTTTACGATTCCATTAGGCGTTTTTCAAGTTTGAAAGTTCAATCCGTAATAAATAAATAAAAATGAACTTTCAATCGCATAAAGTTAGACACGAAATTACTGGCCCGATTAACTATATACTCTACATGCATGGAATTGATTTTTTAACGATTGACGATTTTCTTTTTACGAGGTCTTAATATTTGAAATACGTTTCACACGCAATCATTTTTCAGTGGTTAATATAATTGATTTCAAGTTGAAGTGAATAAAATAAGTCATTTCCTAGAGACCTTTACAAAGTACGAATTAGATTATATCCTTCGTACACCACTGTCCGCCATCGTCCTTATCTTGCAGGAAAAGTGAATTAGAACGAAGCGCAAACACCTGGTTTCCTTATTGGGTACGGTTTTTTTTTATTTATTTTTTGTAATTTTTTTTTAATCATTACGGTAAATCAATAATTTTATCTTACGAAAGTGTATAAAATAATAAACCGTTGTAATTTCTTCAGTTTCAACCATCGTCGATTTGTTTTTTCCATCTATTAAAAACGAGTTTTATATATATATATAAATATATCGGTAGAATACTTATTTTTATTTACAACTTTCGTTTTATCGAAATTAATTCTTCAAACAGTGTTTGAAAACGCTTTTGTTTATAATGTAATTATTATTGATTTAAATAATAAATGTCAATATTATTTACCAGTTTCAAACGAAGCATCGAAACATAAATGTCCTTTTTTTGCTTTTCCACTGTGACCAACTGGCCTCATGATTACTCTTGTGACATTCCCGAGTCCTGCTTCGCCTTCGTCACTGTCTAAAATAATCAACACGAATTATTCAGGTAAATATCTGTATGCATAAATACATATGGAAAATAATCTAACGTTAATGTTTCAGATGGTCTCTTTATAATTATATCATCATTAAATGTAAATTATAAACGCGAATAATATTATTTCAATAATTACCATACATAATATAAATAATACGAATAATGTGGTTTTCATTATTTTGTTCGTATTACTTTTTAATCATTGATTTTAATTATTTTGGTTTTTGTTCATTGTTAAACGTTCTACCAAAAGTCGATTCCGTAAAAATTAAATAAATAAGTATTATATAAATATAATTAAATATGAAACCCGATCAGTTGAAACCTAAAAGTTATGCGCACTGAAGTCCGGCGATGTTTTGTATTAGAACAAGAGCCAGGCCTTAAAAGGTTCGGTAAATAGTGCTAATTAGTCAACCAAACTATACGATTGATGAATAAAAAAAATATAAATTTTAACGCAACGCAAATGGTTCGGCATGAAACGTCAGAGTAATAAAACGCAAAGTTACAAAGTAAAATTATTATTGAAAAAGTTAAAGAAAAAATCGAAATATGATTTATTCAATGAATCGATTTTTACTTCGGTCTTTCGCGGGAAACCGTTGGTGTGCATGTATTACCTGACCCGAAAAACTTGAACAGAAAAGTGAAAATAGGGGAACCACGTGTTGTTTTAAGAACAACACGGGGTCATGATGTGGGATGGGGGAATGAAACCCTAGAATCCCGCACCATTCTCCGAGAGAGGGATTACGGGAAATGGAAATATATTTTTGTTTTCCAGACCAACTTTCGCATAATGAAGGGGCAACACTTGTTTCAACCCTTAATCCCTCCGTCGTGCCGTTAAGGGTTCTACTATAGGTAACAAATTAAGTACCCACATAAATTGGTGATTTATGAATCAATATAAGCACGCCATTCGCACATGGCTTGTTATCGTGTAATATAAGTATATAAATTATATATATATGCATTTATTTATAAATACTGGCGCCACAATGAAAACATAATGTTAGTCGATGATGATGAACATTTTCACGTTTACCATCGAAGAACCGTCCGTCTTGTACACCGATTGTAGCTCGATATGATGAAAAATCAAAAAAGAAAAATCATTTAACCTATTGGCAAAGGAGATATCGTTCGTTCGTTTGCAACACTCCCAATTGTAACGCGTATTATTACCACGGAGAGAACTGTATCGAAAAAAAAAAACGGAGGATTAATGTCGGAAATTCGTTTTATCCGAACCGCGTCGCTCAACCGTTCGACGTGTTTTTCACGCAGTACCGATCCGAGGGAACCGTCTAGGAGTTGAACTCTCAGAAAAACATAGCCTAACCGCGCACTCCTGGCCAAGTCCGGGTCACTAGTGCTGCTGCTATGCGCTTGTGGTCGCCCAACACCTGACGTGCAAAGTCGCGAAAAGCTGGACTTTCCCTATCGATTATTACCAGATTCGTAGTCGGCCATTGTGCCTCGGTTCGCGTCTTCTACCGGAGGACCGCACGCGCGCGCAAACTCGACGACTTGAACGAACTGCACACACATCGGCCGGTACACGCGCGCATAGGGGACGACGTGTGCAGGGGCGTAAGCGCTTGTTTGTTGTCATGTCAGCCGCCGCTGCCGCCGACGAGTTCACCTGTCACGCGAAAACGACTGATGGGGGTGATTGTAAGCCAACCAAATTTCAACGAACCCTCCCGATGGTAAACACTCCCGTTAAGTCTACTCCGGGACAACTCGGAGCGTGCGCTATGTAAACTCTGCCGAGTCTGCAATAACTGAGTGTGTACATGACAATATTGTCGAGCCACAACAGTCGATACGGCAACGGAATAAAAAAAATCGAAAAAAAATCATTAGTTAAATGGAATATACGTTCGAGCGTACTGCTACAACGATAACACCACGTACAAATGTTAGAGAGTTTTTAGTTTTTTTTTTTCGGTCCGTACAATGTAAAATATTCTATTCCGATATCGGTACAAGAGTCGTATCTCGACTGTTGTGCCGCGACAATGGTTGTAAAATGTTAACAGTTAACATAATACACAACACCTTCGGACCCGGTAAAGCTTACCTATCAGCCGTAAGAATCGACATGGTTTATGGTAACGACAGTCGAAACGGTAGTTGGTTCATCGACCACTTACTAGGGCAGCTGGTAGGCGCACGCGTTCTTACTAACCGTGTGTACGTGCAGTCGACGTCGTCGTACCTGCTGCCGGTTGCACTGGTGCTACACACGTTCGGTGTCGATGTGATAAATCGTGTAGGCGACCTATTTAAATGACACGTATTGTATGCCTGCAGTGGCGTGTCAAGGATTATTCAAATGGCGGTGGTGTATGGGGAAGGGTTAGGATACAGATATTAATGCACAGTACACGTTTTCATTGTGAGCGCATGAGATCCACAGACCTTCCTAACCTATGTAAAACAATTTTTTCAACAAATTTTAAAACTTAGTCCAAGGTTAGAGCACCGATATTGATTAATTCATCGGACGTGACATTTATAGTATTGTGTACGTCAAGCACGCGGTACACCCGTTTAGTCGTTTCTAAACAACAATTGATTACACTAAAGTGAATAACTTGTTTCGTTGTGTTAATTAAAATAAGCTCTTACTCGTTTAAGAATTGAAAAACTTCTCTCTGTATAAGTGTCTGTTGAGACAATTGGAGTTATTACATTTTATTTTAAACTCATGCAAAATTTAATTTGCGATTTTTATTATTGGATTGGTGTTATAACCCAAAAGGTTTAATTTTTATTATATTAAAAATACTTCAGCACATTATGTGCTATTACAATTACAATTAAAATTAATTAGTTTATTTTTACATTTATATAATGATAATAATGATAAAATGTATTGTTCACCTTCTGATGCGAGTTTCTCAATATTCATTAGAAGGATATAATGGGGCAGTCGAGGTCGCAGTCGTCTATTTCGGGTTTTGCTTTTTAGTTGCTAATGGCGGGCTCCGCCTGAATCTTTAAGTTTGGTGAAATTTTCGAATAGGGTTATAATCCAGGTATTTGTTATGAGTACCCAGTGTTATGTTCCTCATAAGCCATGGTGATTTTAGGCATATCCTAAGGAATTTATTTTAGAGAGTTTCGAATTTTTTTAATTTAGTGTGTGAGGCTGCGCCCGAACGGGACAGGCATAGCTACTAGTGGTCTGATTATAAAGGTATACAGGATAAGTAGTGATTATTTGATTTGAAGTGTTAATTTATAGTTGACTAAAGGGTAAACTCATCCTTGTACAGTCCTGTACAAGTTGTTTGTTTATAAGAATGTTTTAAGTGAGGTTTTCATCTAGATGGACACCAAGGTATTTGACTGAATCGTCTTTTGTTCCATTGATGATTTGGTTGTTTATGTGAATGTTTGTGGGGGTAATATATCATTTGAAGATAAATATTTTAATCTTACTTTCAGTTGCATTTATGTTAATCTTTTATTTATTGAACAAGGTTATTATTTCATTTAATGAGGATTGTAGATTTTGAATTGATGAATCTAAAGAGTTGTCTTCTGTGTGAATTGTCGGGTCGTCTGGAAACATTGCATAATATGGAATGTCATAATAGTAAATATTATGTAGAGTTGGTCCCAAAACTAATCCTTGGGGAACTATAGCTTTGACGTGGCATAGTTTTGAAAAGTCCGTTTTAATTCTGATTTTGATTGGATGTGAAGAATGTAATAGTTCTGAGTAGGTATGCAGGGAAATTTAGTATTTTTAGTTTTCGTACAAACTCAGACAACTGACCTTGTCCAAGAATTGTGTTGTAGGTCTAGGAAAGCTATTGTAATATATTGTTATTATTATTATTTTTTTTTTTTGAAGCTGTGTACAATTATTTTAGATATGTGCTGAATTTGGTGGCATGTGGAGTATTGGGTTTTGAATCTTAACTGATGTTTCGGGATAACGTGAATGTAAGGTTTTAACCTCTCCAACAATATAATTTCATACAATTCGGATAATGTTGGTAGTAGTATGTAGTATGTTGGCCTAGAACTAGTGAAAGAATTGACTGCTTTCCTGACCTTCTGAATAGGGACTAATATTGCGCGTTTACATATAGAGGGGAAAGTAGCAATGCGCATAGCTAAGCTGAATAAGTAGGCTAAGTAGGATAATGCTTTTGATGTCAAGTTTTTTAAAACCTGCCTTTTTTATCTTTCGATTTTCGGCGTATTATCTGTGATTATTATGCAGTTATGTAATTTATTCAGTTTCAAAATATCTTGTGTTCCGGGGCTATTTAATAGCTGTGTCGTATATGTAGATTTAAACAAACATATAGACGTACACACAAAAAAAAATAAAAGTAAAACTTAGAAAAATGTAAGCCCCTACAAAGACCGAATCACATGATTACCATAAGAGAGTTCTCCTTTTATATCGTAATACTTGAATTACTTAAAAATGCTTACTTACTAATTTACATTTGTTTTATTTTCGGGATATTATTTTTTTATATTAACTCTGTTTTTAGAATTAATATAATATACCTCTCGGTTTGTACAATAATGATGAACTAATGTTTTTTCAAAAAGTGTCAATATGGCGTTTTGAAGTGTCTAATTTAATAGTTGTGATTTTTTGCTCAATACTACAGATGTATTGATAATAAAAAGGATGGTGGGACATTTTTTTTTTAGTTTTATAATAGATTGTATAGGGGATTTTAGATTTTTTAGTTCTATTAATTCCGATTCTGCAGTTAAACATGAGTAGATTTTTAAAGACTGTAGAAATGTATTTTTTTCTTTTAACTTATATTTAGTAATCATATTTTTTTCATCTAGATATTTGGTGAGCAATCGAAAACTATCTAATGTTTGTACGTTAATTTTTATTTTGTTTAATTTAGCTACTATGGTGAAGTCATTTTTTATATTTTCAGATGTTCTCGGCGGAACTGTGCGAACTGTGATGTATTTATTACAAATAGTGGTGGTATTTTTGGATTATTTTCAGGTGATAATATTTGAATAATGTCATTATTTAAATTTTAATTTAAAACTTAGTCTGTGTTGTAATTGTATTTGAGAGCGTTTTTGTTTAACGAAGTTTTTGGAGGTTTTTCTTAGCGATCTGAACTCATTTTTAGAATTCGATGATGGAATGATTGAGTTTTCATTATTTGAGAATAGTCTGATTTTCTTTTATACTGCGTTTTATATTAACAAGCTTTCATCTGCGTGTGGTGATTTGCGACTATACGACCGTGTGTTAGTGTAATTTGTATTGAATAAAAATGTATACATCACCGTTGACGCTATTAGGGTTTTGTTTTGTTATTACTATCGATAGTTATTATATACGGTTCACGAAATAACGTTTAAGTGCTACAGTGTTCCAACACATACTATGAAAGGGGGAAAAAGAAGAGGATATTATACGGTTAATTAGGTTAGTTTACCTTTTTTAGTTGTTTAAGAGAAGGCTTTGAGGTTCTAAATATTCTAGAGCAGACCATTTCAATTGAGTGGTTTTGGAAGTTAAATAAAGTAGCACTTACTTAATTCGTCATCGGCCTTCGGAAGTTTGACACTTGTGATGCTTATATCGTACTCATGCTACTCTTATAACACTCCTCGTGATACTTATAAGAGTATATAGCTTGAGGTTGAAATTAAGTGAAACAGACACTGGGTTTGACGCACTGAAACCGGACAATCAAAGGCATTCGCACATAAATTGTATCAAAATATCGTGAAGTGCACATACTAACAACAAAGCTTCTTTATTTTAAACAGTAAAAAGGTAGACAACAAAAGGTTGGTCAACAGTCGGTGCACGCCCAACCAATCACGACTTGTAATGAAAATCGAATTGCAAATAGTTCTTTGACTAAAGGTGGATTTCCTTTGAGGGTTGAACTATTTAATATGAAAATGGTTAGTTAATAGTAAATAATATGTTGGGTCCTTATTATTCGATTGGTTTTTCTTTGCGCACGCCAAAATAGCCATAATTAATAAATTTCTAAAATGTGCATTTCTCGCATGATACAGATTATTACATAAAAAATATTAAATAGAGGTTTTGGAAAACATTTTTATTTTATTCGAGATACTTTTAAACTTTTTACTCTATATTTGATACATATTTTACAAACGTTATTCACGTATATGAACCTTTTACCCCTTCCCCCCGTAAATATGCCACTGTTGTACTTTGTATCTTCGCTGCTGTTTGTGTGTGTGTGTGTGTGTGATGATCGGTGACCGTGTTGGGGTGACCTTTTGATGAGAGCTTAGGGCGTGGCGTGGGGCAGGGCAAAAATTAAAATAATAATATGACCTCAAATCCTTGTTTGTAGGTTTTGGGGATGTTTTTTTTATAAAATATTTTATCATGTGTAGTACATCAGAGCAGCCGAATATCCGGGCGTTGGTTGCCTGCCGTCTGTAACACGTATTATTATAATGCTCGGCTATTTCGAATAATGAACTCGGATGAAAAATGACTCGAACATTTTCTAAACCGGCGACCGGGCGTCCCGCTCCTATATTGATTGAGCGCGCGAGAACGCAAAATATACGAGTGTCATTAGTATTGGGGCCTCGGAAAAACCTATGATGATTCGCTGATCGTTATGTGATTATTGAATGTTACGAAATTTTTTTCGAAACGTCTAGAAAACGAAGAATTCGACGATCCGCGAAAAAAAAAATACGCGAAAGATAAATTCGATGAACAAATTCGGAATAACGTCATATTTTTCATCCGTGCTAAACAAAGCAACATAGACGCACGATGTGTTTTCACTGTATTGTTTTCGACTGTTGCTTATCGACCACGAAATTGTTTTCCAATAATGTTTTATCATGCAGCTGACTTGGTAATAAACACAATACTGTCTACAGTTTGATTGATTAGACGATGAAATGTAACATGTGTGTATCGGTGAATCGTTGCCCACAGTAAGACACAATAGTATCCCGCGGACGGTCCGCGCTTAAAATTTAAAAACCGAAAAATGTTTGAACACTCGTTTTTCTATATTATTTTACCAATCAAAGTCGTTGATTTAAATCGCGAGATGTTATTATAGAGCACAAAACCTTATTGTTTCATAAATATACGAACACAATACTACATTTCTCCCTGGGGACTCGTAAGCAAAATCGATTTCAACTGATGGAAAGGTGGGAAATATCGATTATTCCATTAGGTGTGTATATATATATTATTATTTATTTATTTACGTGTAACATCCAATTACATAAGATTAATAAGATTAATAGTATAGTATATATATATATATATATATATATAAATATAATACAGATAACATTTGTTAAAAAATAACTTCACATATCAATTATTGTAGAGAAAATCAAAGTTCACATATAATAAGTCTAAAAAATAAATTTCATAAAATTGTTCAGAGAATAACGGAATTAGAATTAAAAAATCAACTTGTTCATCATTAGGAATGGACATCATTCTAGTAGAATATGCTGCATTATTATATTTATGTTGTTCAGATAGAATGTATTTTTGATTGATGGCAGAAGAACAAAAAATGTAAAAAAAATAATAGCTCAGGACAGAAAAGTAATCCATTTAGAAGTTAAAAAAAATTTTAAATCACTAATTTACCATCTATTTGATAAACTCTGGATATTAAATGCATTTAATTGTGGATGATAAGATGAATGGGGTACAAATAACATTAAATTTAAAAGACATCGAACAAAGAAAGCAATTTAAAATGTTCTTGATGCATTTGGTTTTCGTAATTAAGTAATTACTTAAGGAGACTTAACTATTGAAATATAATCAAACTTAAGCATATTTTAGCGGTAAACATATAAAACTATACACATATAACTACTAACATACACATTCACGATGAAATATTTTCATAAAAAAAAAAAAAAAAAAAAATAATAATAATAATAATTAAGTAATAATAATTATAATGCTAAAAATAAATTATATTTACTCGATATCAAGATATGCACTGTTTAATGTTAATTATTTTGATTTTAATATCATCATAATTAAATAAACATTTCGGTTTTCTTAAAATTTAATTATTACCTGCTGAATGGCATACATGTATTTGAGTACATTAGGAAAACACGTCACAATCGATTTAAACTCTAAACTATTTTTTTACAACATATGACGAATATACTACCGGGGTGTTCGTAAAAATAATCCGAACGAATCGAAACATATTTCATACCTAATTTACAACACAAGTTGTATTCGAACAACATACGGGCGTGCGGGCGAAATCCTTGACACGTTATACAGAGGTCTGAAAACGAAAACGCTTGGTCAAAAACAATTTTTTTGAATTTTAAAAATTTAAATTTTTCTTTTGTAAATATTTTCTATATAACAGTATAAACAGTATTTATTTATTCATTTTAAGTATTAACAGTAATTACAGTATAAAACTGTACAAAAAAAATGGTATAATATATTTATATTCATGAAAAAATAAAACATTTAAGCAGATAGATAAAATGTAATATTTTAACAAATACTCGTATTACGATTTTTGTTTCGTAATCATTTTATAACTAAATTGTCCCCACTAAATAAAATAAAGGTCAACCAAAATGTTTTCGTTTGATATATATATATATATATATATAATAAACGAATTACTGATATTGTTTAATGACCCAATTATTACATAACGATTATTATCGGCCCGTAGTAGTAATGAAATGTATACGTCTCTAAATATTACAAAGATAAATCTATTGGTTTTTAAAAACCTATGATATGAATAATGTTTTTCATTGAGCTTCACAGAGTTATTGGTATTATTTAATATACTATTAATAATAGTCTATTATCTATCGAAAACAATTGTGTAATATTTAGCTGCGTATTTTTGTGTAATTCGTTGTAGAAATCAGTTGAATTTGGATGTCAATCATATTATTGTAAACAAATTTTATTTGTAAAATAAAAAATATTTAAAAATATTGCTTTCATTCCTAAAATGACATGAATGCATATTCATGACATTATTGTAATGAATACTAGCCAATTGTTGAATCAAAAAATAAATTAAGAACTATAGGTATTCAAATATTTACCAATTATTTATAATTTATGTTTAAGACATCTGCAAAGGATGGAAATGATGTATTGCTAAAAAAAAAAAACGAAAATCTAATATATAAAACCTCTTTAGGGAAAAACTAGGATTGCTAATTGATATAACCAGACTTATGGTAATACAGATAGACGGCTATTTAAAAATGCTTCTATATCAGCTGAAATAACAGGAATCGATGAAAAACTGATAAAAAATTTAGCGTCATATTAAAAACTTTATGGTGTGGTTGTCATTTAAATTTTGAAAAATGTGGAGATTATTGTTTAGAAATCTGCCCAATTGGGTTTATTGCTTTATAATCGGTACTACATGTTACCAAGTATGCATAAAATATTGTTTCATAGTGCTTCAATAGTAAATCGTTTATGTAACCTATTTGAAAAATAAGTCAAGAGATACAAGAAACTCGTAATAAAGATATTAAAAATTACACAGAACATTTATGAATACTGATATTTTTCGGTGATTGTAATTATCATCAGATCCATTTATAAGTAACATTATATTATGTAAAATTTTATGTAAATTATATTATTCTGAATATTCATCACTACTATCATTACAAATGCTGCAGTTGCTATAACATTTTCAAATGCGATCAACAATTTGTTGACACACGGAAGCAATTATTTTCTCTTTTATTATTATTATTATTATCATGATTTAAGTAACATAAATCATGATAATTTTTTTTTTTTTTTTTTCTATCAACCCGAAGGTTGGTTTACAACTCCAATTCTCCATTCTAACCGATTCCTCGCCTTTTCTTTGAGTTCTTGAAGGTTTGATTAATTTATTCAACCAATTGATATATGTTACTTAAAGCATGATAATAATAATAATAATAAAAGAGAAAATAATTGCTTCCGTGTGTCAACAAGTTGTTGATCGCATTTGAAAATGTTAAAATGATGTGATTTTGATAGCAACTGCAGAATTTGTAATGATAGTAGTGATGAATATTCAGAATAATATAATTTACATAAATTGACTATTTTTAAATAAATCGTAAGAACAAATACTTAAAAAGGAATGATATTACACTATTTTTACGACAATCATTAAAACATATTTTATTCCCCCATAAAACGGAATTATGTTGTATACTTTTTTATAGCTTAATAATTAAAAAAAAATCAATTAATCGTGAAAATATAGTTTAATTAATTTACAGCTTATTGTCTTATGTTTCAAACTGGTTTTGAGAAAATTATAATTTTAATCAACTATTTTCATTTTTGGCCCACGGTGCGTTCGTTTGGATGACGAAATAAAATGATAACAACCAGCGGAAATCGAACTCGAATCGTATACCCGAAGGCGCGGAGTAGTTTAGAGAACCGTGCGCTCGGGAATCCAACGCAATATCTAAAGGCACTAGAGGTGGAGAATGTAGCGTAAATAGCTGCTGCGGAACGATCTCGGGTCGGGTGGATCGATAACGGTGACCGTACATTGAACAGGAACGAATCGCGGACGGTAGAACGTCAAAAAGTACGATAGCATTATATACTTGTAGTACCCGTTGAAGTTTTCGGATCGTCCGGTACGGTGCGTCACTGGCCGTCACGACGTGTTTCCGTTGGACAACTGATTTGGACCATAGTTCTAAGTTTCCAATTTACCCGGGATGGGCTACTCAAAGTAACTATAGAGGGCCAATGTATAGAAGTTTAGAAAGGACAATAAGAAGTTAAAATCTGGCCGGGCAGAGTAAATAAAGCAAAATGAAAAAAAAATAAATAAAAAAAATAAATTATTGGAATCGACAATTAGCATTTATTTTATGTAATTTAAATGTACGACCGAATCGAAACAATAAAATAAGTACTCAATACCAAAGCTATGTTAGCTATGCCGATATGTCTAAATATAATATATTATATTATATTTAGACATTTAATAATTTCGCTGCAGTTCAATACTAGACTATAATATGATATCTACATTTTACGACTAAAATTTTACGAAGTAATTTGAAAATGCAGCACGGACAAGATGAAAAAAGTACGCGAGCCGCCAGCTGCCCATTCCTGCTATATACTATATTGAGCGGCATAATGGTAACGATTTTCTGAGCTTTACCAGAACGTAATTATTATCCAAAAAAAAAATCGGTGGAAACAATGTTTTTTTCCAGTGGCGACATTTTTGGAATGTGCGTATTTATGTCTTTCGCGGAACATAATTTCCTCAATTGAACACATATGTTTCACACAAAATGTTTGAAAACGTATATTCTATGATAGTAGCTTATTACTTGATGTGTTTAATCCTGATAACGTTTCGGGTGAGTTCACAATTTTACCGATCTGGTGTAATGACTTGTTGTGTGTAAAGTAAAAATTCAGAGAAAACAAGTTGTTCGAGCAAAACTGTAGTTCGACTATAATGAATTTAAAAAACAGTAAATATTATTGAACGAGAGGGATTTCATTGAAATAGACGTTTTTCAAAAATACTAATCGTACCTAGTGTTTTTGGTTTTTGGTAAAGATACACAAGGTATACGGATTCCAATGCTGTATTTACTCCAGCATTGGAATCCCTAGGACACGTGAGTCACGAGCCCAGGGTTCCCGAAAAAATAGGACCACTGATGGACCGAGGTTCTAAAAAATATAACTTATATCTTATATAGGTTATAACCTAACATATATATATATATATATTGAAACATATTGATGTAGCCTATCTAAACTGAATATTTGAGTGTCAGGCTTCAATAATAAGATATAATCTACAAATAATATTAAATAATATTCAACTCAATATTTTACTGAAAAAAATACGACGATCACTTCTTTAACGATAAATTTGATTAACAACAAGTTAGGTTCGACGTACAGTGACAGGCGGATACAAGATTATTTATTATTACGTTTCCGCAATATAACAATATCGTTTATACGTTTTCGAACAAAGAGTTACGTTTAAAAATATCGTTTCGAATTCCAAATGTTTGTTATAATTTTGAAATCAGCAGGTAATATGAAAAATACTTCTACTTTTGTTTTAAAAAGAGTCTCTAAACTCTGCGTGCCTAAATAGAGGTAGACTGAGGCCCTGGAGGCCTGGTAGGTATACATTTGATAGGTAGCAGTTTTAATAGCCATCACAGTTGAAATCGAACTATTCCAGTGATTTTTTTTGTAAATTTTATTGTTTCCTTCGTTATTGACCATTTGTAACTATTTACTGTATGACCATAGGCGTGCGCAAGAGGGGGAGGTACCGGGTGTGTTCAGACACCCTCTGAAATGTTGTAAATGGGGCCTTACATTATTTACCTATTTTCATTGATTATTTAAGTCTAAGAGTAAGGGATCCGTATTTTACTTGTTTTGCTCAAATTAAATGTAATTTACTGTAACATTTTTAGTAAAAAATCAACGATGTTTTGCAATAGGAAAAAAAATAATAATAATTCAAAATTTTCGTGCAAAAACTTTTATGATAATATTACAGCTACAATTTTCTACAAAAGTATAAATCATAAATACTTGAAGTTATCGGAGAAAAACAAATGAGATTTAAAGAAAACGTTGGGACTAATATGGCACAATATTAAATAAAATATTAAAATAATTTTTATCTATACATTTATACATTATTATGTACTAAATATAATTATACGTTTTGTTAAGGTAGGACCCAAAATTATTGTAGGCACCCTGAAGTACATGTCTGCGCACGTTTTGGGTAAGATGTCGAAAAAAGAAAGCATTAAAATCACCAATATAGTTTGAGTCCTAAACATAAATTTTTGGAGGGCCTGGGTAGGTGTGGTCACCTACTCGTCCTAACGGTCCGCTCCTGCGACCAAGGATCCTTGCACGGCTAAACACGTCCTGTGGCTATCGCATTGCCTCGTTTACATGACAACAGCTTAAACCCCTTTCCTCCCGGAGATCACCAACGGTACAGGGACGTATGGCGCGCAGCTGGAGAAACAATATTCGTTTGTTACTGTCATGCTTCGGTATATAATGATACATAACGGCAGCGGCGGTCGGAAACAATAATAATTGATATCGTTCGCGGAGAACGCGAGTTTCTTCGCCGTCATTATAATAATTACTTCGGTTCCGCGTGTGGCCCATTAACGGCTTTATTGCTTTTAAGAGTTTACGCGTGCTCGTCGATTTGAAACATCTTATTTGACGCACCGCGTTCTGCGTGTTTCACACCCGCGTCCACACTCGTGCTTTTTACGCACCCGCCCGCCCGTGGGCCGCAGCCGCAGTAGTCACCGTCATTTGTTTAAAGGAAAAGCCTTCGGAGGCAAGAGCTGATGGCTGTGATCCATCAATCCTATCCCCTTCCCCCACACACGTTGCCCCGGCGTACCGACGTCGCGCAAATGTTCTTTATTTGATTGTTTAAGGAAAACAAAATTATTTATACGAAATGCATTAATAGACACTCCGAGTCTCGAATCTGTGGACAAATGTATATGTTACGTAAATATTATTATGGTAATATTATTTCTTGCACAAGTCGCATACTGGATGCTCGATGCTAATGTTTTAGCAAAAATTATTCACGGCACCGAACCGAGCACACAGCCGGACGGATATTCTGCACATTGGACGTTTTTTAGCTCGTTTTGGAATCATATTTTAAGTTCAATGCCATCTTGTCATCTTTGACTATAACCACATCGATTATACTTCATCGTTATATCTAACCTTAAATCGCATTTGACGAACTTTTTTTTTTTAAATGAAAGTCAACTTTATCTATATTATTATTGGGAACATGAGATAATCCATTAAATTGTATTAAAGTATCTATTAGCGTAGGATTTAACTGTAAAACTTGTAACGGTTAATGAGTTGCCAAGTTTATCGAGACTATTACCCCGAATAGTACAGCGGAATTGTGTTTATTGAATTAAACAGTGCCGTTTTGAGAAAATTGTATTCGTGGAAGCGAAGAAAAAAATTACACTTTAACTATTAATCAATAATTATTTATAAGACTTACACAAGTTAACTAATAACGAATTGTCAACGAGCAGTGGGTTTGAGTCGAGAAGTATTTAAAAGACGAGAGAACTAAATAAAAATAATAAAAAATATATACAATACATACAAAATAAAATGTATGCAGTTTATACTGAAATTAAAGTTATTGTTTCATGTATAATTTATATTAAATATAACGTGTATTATGCTAAATTTATACTATACTTACGAAAGATATATCCTTCGTGAGTATAGTATAAATTATAGTGAATGATTTATCGATGATTTTTTTTCACAAAAAACAATATATTTATACCTTAGTTCTATGATAACGAAAACAAAGTCAAAACGAGACATGTGTTAATTAACAAAATATTATTAATTTGAGTAGAACACGACTGTGTAGTGTTGCTAATATTTAGAAATTAAACTTTTGGAGATTTAAGAGTAAATGAAACACTTAACCACGTACAGTTTTGATATTTCTACAACAGGATTTCGATGTTTGAAATAGTTGTGTCGTGCGTATAAAGAGAAAACATGGCTGGAGAGGATTGAGAACAAACCTGATCTATTTGGGTATATTCCTATAGCGCGTTTGCAGTATTTTATAGTTTTACGTGAATCCAAATGGACAAGGATACAAAATAACTCCACAGTGACAGCGACAGACAAGCTTAACGGGTACAGAATGTTCAGTGAAAAAAAAACTATTTTTCAGTTGTCAAGATTATTTTCGTACTAATTACTTTTTCAAACTCGTGTTTTAATTTTCTGCGACAACGGGTTAACATTTATACTAGAGTATATACTCTCGCACATACACACATACGAGTGCACGCGAACACACACACACACACACACACACGCGCTTATGAATCTGTGCGGTATTACAATGCGCGCATTCATACCGCTTGTAATTCAATACGGCATTTAAACTTCTTTCAAACGACAGTCAACGCGTGATGATCAGCGAGGAAAACAGTAATTCGTAGCGCAATCGATGGAATAGCAACAGGTCCAAGTTGTATCGTTAGTATGGACAAATTATAGAAATAACTGCAGCAGTCAGTACAACGAATCAAACCAGGGTGTGGGGGATGGGAAATGATTGTTTCTATGGTTAAATGTTAAACGTACATTTCGAACGGTGTGTCGGGATGTTATGGAAACCGTTTTTTCTCGGTTATTACCGGTCTACGAAAATAATGTAATAGTGTCAAGTAATTACGATAGATTATCATCGCGCAAAAATGAACTCGCCGTGCGCTGTGCGTCTTTGCGTTTATCGCGCAACATGTTTTATTCGTGATCGCGGTCCTCCGCCATAAACACGGAATAAAATAATAACTTGTTACGTGAAATTCAACGTTGTCCAAACGTTTCGTCGCTGTAACGCACGGCAGTGCTTTTCAATCAGCCAGTGTTGACGCGTTCAAACAAAACGACATTTTCGTAAAACAATGAACACCGTACGCACTTACGAATTAATTGATATTAATTTGCTTCCCCCTCCTGGCGGGGGTGGCGAAGTAAATGTATCCGCAAGTGTATTAACTTGTACGTTTTCAACTGTCAACATCATATTTTATTCAACGGGCACGAACAACTCTACACGGTTACCGGTGTCGTGCGCGTACGATGTACTGTCGAAAGAACATCGCGCGTTCCGTGCGCTCGGATCCGCATTGTTCCGCCGATGCCTCTCGGATCGATTTACGCGCGTGCGACTCCCCGTGCCGCGTTGTGCGGCCGAACCCGAAGCGTCGCGTGAAATCGATTCGCTTTTCGGAACGTTTTCCGATCGGCCTCGCGACGCGCACGGGCCCACGCGCGATTCTCCCGTACAGCAGTGCACGGCGAACAATTACACGTCGCTTGTCGTGTAACGGCACGTCGGTGCCGATCGACACTGTAATTTTACCTATTAACCGCGACGCGAGCTAGTCCGATTGCGCCCCGCGGTTCGTCGTCCGAATCGTTCGAAATCCAGTCGTGCGACGTGTTGTTGCGTGTGAACTGTGAGCGGAACGCGGGAGACAAATCGCACGCGCGTACGTTTATCGCCGACATTTCACTGCAGCAGGAAGGCCGTTTGCACGCACGCACACATATCCCGATAAAATCGGAACCGGAGCCGGTGTAATTAAGTTAGTACTTTCACACATAGACCGGACCGGTGGACGATTCCGGAGTACGCAATCGGCGTTGAATTCGATGATCCCAATGCCGGACTGATCTCCCGATTATCGATTTCAACGTTTTCTTATACAAACGTGTACACACAGTTACCACAATCATTTCTTCCGGGGAAACACGTGCTTGCATTGGAGTATCCTGACACGTTCTGTACTGATATGTAGTCGTTCTACCAGAAAATCAAAAGTACAAGAACTCGTACGGAAATAGTTAAAAAATGTATCATGGTCTTCACTGAGTTTTTCATAAAGCGCGTAAAAACTTCCTTCCGAGTACCGTGCACTTGATATAAGATGAATCCAATATCGTTTTTTTAATTTTGTCTCTTCGGTACTTCCTTCGAAGGTACCTACAGTAGCCCAAACGGATGGCGTTTGTTAAGAGCAACACACATTTGTCGAGAACAACAGAGACAATAACTTGAACACGACTTCATCCAAGTGAGTAGAAAAACTGTTTAATACGGTCTCCTCGTTGTGTGTGAAATGAAACCGGCACCGGCTTAGGTTTTACCGGTATGTGCGAAAAAGCGAGCAACCGGTACCAGCGCCGCCACCGGCTCTGGCTCCGACTTTACCGGTGGATGCGTAAATGGCCGACAGTGTACGGCGGGAACGGCGCGGACGGTATTGCGACGGTTCGCCGTCACGCGGTCACCGAACGTTGCGTTTTGGCAAAATTCCGACGATGAAACGCGTCGTCCACATTACGTTTCGCTATCGATTTTTGGCGCGTCTCTAATAACTCCATTCGTTTCAATAGCCCGTGAAATCAGGACGCAATACACTTGCCGACGATGACGACGTGAATTAATGGTTTACTCTCTGCACGACAGTTGAACGAGAATAAATGTTTTGTGATAATTATTGTTTACAGGCGGTCGAACCGAGTAGTAGCTGCTAAACGGTGTCCGACGCTCGTTTTGGATTGTTAACGCAGTCTGACGGTTTTCTTCGGATCAAATGTGAAAGTTTTGGAAAAAGGAAAAAGAAAAACAATACAAATCATCCGCTCGTCGATTGTTGCGCAGTTTTAGCTTTGAAGTATCAGATTATATGTGTATAGTAAGGCTGTAGTTGATAAATAAGCTGAACTTGTCCTGTAATACATAATACATAATACATAATCGCGTCGTGTTCAGTTGATTGGGTGAAATTATAAAAAAAAAAAACAACAACAATCGTTACAAATTAGTATTACAATGACTTCATCAATTGTTCTAGAGTTTACGTCAACAGATGGAATACGTTCAGGAATGAAAATCAGAATTATTATTTTAAGGGTCCAATTTCATCCGAGCTGAATAGTGTACACGGACGACCGGTGGTAGCGATTTGTCCGAACGCGAGCCAAACGAGAGAACACACGGTTTTGGTCCGACGAGTGTAAAGAGTAACAAACAACGCGACGACACAACAAGGGAAAAGAAAACAAAGGGTCGGTTTGAGCGCATTACAGTCGGAATCATCTCAGCGTATACCGTGAAATAAAATCAAAACAGAAATGTACTGCGGAAAACCAATCGATTTTCCATCGGCCACCGAACATATTCGACTAGGATACGGTGTATGTACGAGTACATAGTGCGTTGCCCACACGGAACAGTGGGAGCCGGGAATCAAGAGAAATGAAGAATACTTCCCGAATAAATACACTCATCATCCCCATCACATTGATCGTCGGTTCGTCGAAGCCATTAGTGAAGTTAGTTTGAAACGTATATGCGTAATGTTACGTAACTGAGAAGCCGCAGAATATGTTGCGGTGCACCGAATGAGTGGGTTACGAACGCGGACCTCCTGTAGCATGACGCACGACTGTACGAAATTCCATAAATCAAAAATCTGATTATGATGTCATTGGATTTCGTTCCACGAAATATTATTATCTCGAAGTGATTGAATTCGTAAAATAATATCAATTTGTTCGTAAGGATTTTTTTAAGCTTTAGTACAGCGTTGAAAAAAAAATTAAATAAAAAAAATAAACCAAACGAAATGAAACCTCATCAAAGTCAGAATTTTAATTGAAAGTTGTACTACGGAGAAAAATAATGAATTATCCATTAATGTATAACCCATATTAGTTAGTATATAATATTATGAAATTGAAATGCGATTATGTTTGAATAGATTCGAATAAAAACAAGCGTAGAGACGATGAAAGTTATTTTTCCGATGGGGCTATATTCTCCGAGAAAAACGTGGGTAGCATCACTAATTAAAGTACGTGCTATTGAGGTAGGTATACATTACTTCGCGATTCATGGACGAGAGCTGTACTAAACGTGTGCAAAGCGAAAATAGCGAAACAGCCAAGACATTAATATTAGATGTAGAGAAAGGAGTTTAATTAGGTAATAACCACAATTATGATTTAAAATGTAGTACTCGTTTTGTTTGACACCGAGATACAGTGAAAAAAAAGGTATCTGAGAGAAAAAAGAAATTTATTATAAAACAGTTAATAGTTTATGTTGATTTAGTATTGTTTCAGAATAGGAAGTGTTGTTGACTGTTCTTTTAAAAATCATTAATTTCAAAATGTATTATAAAGTGGTTTTTGTTTTTTAATCACACAAATATATACACGTTAAGTTAGCTTTGCCATTAGCTGAATTTTGAATTTTATCATTATGGTTTTAAAATAACGATAAATTGAATATTGAAATTCTTGAAGAACTTTTACATTACCTATAATTACTGTCTAAAAATAAAAATGATATTCATATTTTGTGGTGCCCAGTTTTTTGTTTTAAAAAATTTTAAATTTATTTTAACATCACGTACTTTATTATCATGCTCAAAGTTACACGTACCATGAAAGAAATGGAAATTTGTGAAAAAAAATCAACTGCACCATAGTTCGCACTATTGAGAAACACGTTTAAAAGGAATACTTTTATTTAGTATTCGAAACATTTATTCGAGTAAATGGGTAAAAAGTTATTCGGAATAGGTATTTGAATACCTTAAAAGAAATGTACTCGGAAAATGTATTATAGAATAATTTGTATTTAGATTTCAAGTTATTTATTCGTCTTGTTTGAAACGTTCCATTACGACGAATATTTCCCGTCGAGTTTAATTTACATTTCGTAAGTGTTAAATAAAAACTACAAACGCATAACTAATGCATTTTTCAAATAATTTTCATCTTTGAAGAATATATTATACGTTCATTTATGAAGTTTTGATCGGGAGCTGGACGTCGTGTGGTGAATCTTATCGATATTACTATTGTGACTTTCGTCCCCAGTGTGTAAATATATTTATTTTTCTTCATGGATTATTCATACCCGAGGAAATATATATCCAGCCCGGAAAAAATAAACAAGAAAATATAAATATTATTCAACGTAGGTATACTTGAATATTTTTCCTTAAATGTTTTCGTTTACGATATAAAGTATTTACGAACAAATTTATACGGTTTCGAATATTTTACCAGACCGAATGGAAACCAATTTAGTATTATCAAAGACATACAAAATCTATGAAATCAAGCCTAGAGTTTTATAGATCGATAAAACAATTCAGAATAAAACGCGAAGGAATAAAATTACATTTTCGGAAGGCGATTAATCAAAGTTCGGCGAGCGAATGAGTAATACGATTGAACGAAGTCGTTTGGGTATGTAACTCTATTTACTAGGGTGAATCAGTATCTCTCCTTAAATATTAACTACAAATATTTTACAAAACAATGTGGAAACTGAAAACTAATATATATTCGCTATTTAAGCTGAAGGAATAAATACACTTTACACTTTTCACGAATTGAGCAAATTTATACTATTTAATGTAGGTCTTATTTTGAGAGTATTTTACATAAATAATTGTGCATTTGTGCGTATGTGCGTGTATGTGTACGTGAGTTTTATCAAATTAACTTCAAAAGACAATTTTCACGAGATTTCAACTTTTTATAGCATTATTTTTTATAATACTATTGTCTTATGGTAATTAATTATCATTATAACACTGAAACTTTACTAAACGCATTTTACTTTAATTAATTGTCGTTGCAGCGTTACTAAATGATAATAATAATTGAAAAATGAAAATTATAATCAAATTTAGCGGTGCATGTTCAAATGTAGTTTCATATTTAGTTCCATAATTTATTATTATTAATTTGTGTTTAAATACAATCGAGGATATGTATAATAATACAGTAAATTATACAGTTTGGCAACTATACGAAGCCTCAAAATTCAAATGCTGACTTTAAATAATTATTTAGCATAAAGTAATAAAATATATTTATCTTGTTTTTCATACACTTAGTAGCTATATGCGTCATAATATGCGACAACTGGGAAGGATGTTGGCGCGATAACAGTTAATAATATTATAACACCTGAATTGTATTATTGACTACAGCTGTACATTGGTGTTGACGTCATAGAATAAATAAAAGTCTAATCAACTTACTGCTGGTTGCCGTTATAAAATGTATGCTGTATATTTTGTTTTATGGCAAGCGTGAAAGATGAAAAACTAATTTTTGCAATCGATAAATGGATAATTGTAAAAAATTATTTCTACATTTTATCAAGCCATTATTATCATACATTTTTTTTGGGGGGGGGGGGGAAATTAATGTTTTTGTACCATTTCTTATGGTATTTGATATTTGCTCGCGGATTATTTTTTCTTTTTAAAATTGTTAAACTTGTATTTTTCGTACAACCTTTTACATCTCTAAGCAGGATATTGTTTCCTTATTTTTTTTTTTGTTTTATAATTTTCATTTTACTAGTAGATAATGATTTATCAGAAGTATTTACGTTCGGATAGTTGGAATCACTGATATTTCGCGGCGTCTTTACCTCCTAGGCCGGTATTCATACCTTTTTTTTATCTGACGATAGTTATTTTAAATGAAACCTATCGTAATTATTTACACTTTTATAACACTTAAGGACTAGAAGATTTTTTCCATATCTTATATTTTATTTTATATTCTGAGTGCAATTAGGAATGTATTGGTTTTACCACGCAGCATGTTTTTGATTTTTTGTTAATTTTAATTTTTTGTATTTGGGTACGGGATTTCGACTAAAATTATTGCTCCGATCAACAAAATTGTGTGAACTTTCTGATATGAGATGTTTTTTAGTTCGTACATTGAATAGTATTATTTTTAATTTTTCAACATTTTTTCAAATAACTGAGAAAAACAGAAAAAAAAATTAAAAATACTTTAATCGATATCAAGTTTTGGACACGAAATCGTCTAAATACTCGTATTATATCACTCATCATTCTTACACAGAGTACTTATATTGGTAATTTACAGACATTTTATAATTTTCGGAATACTTCAATGAAACGTGTGCTGATTATATGCATTCAAAATGTTACATTAAATGTTAAACCTACCTTATTAAGATATTTAGTTCTACTATGTTAACCATCTTTATACGCTTTATCCATTCGACGTTTTTTACAGGAAATCTTTTTTTGGATAATAAACGGTATATTGGTTTCAAGTTTAATAGACTTACGCAGTCTTACAAATGATACAATATCATTCATCCGTCCATGTCTATGTACCACTCGACTGTGACGTCTTATCGGATTTCCTTTTCTAACAATTGCGTATTAAATATTCATAGTGATGTTTCTTAAAATACATTCATGACTATGTATGTTATTTTTTCGAAAAGAGAGAAAAATATTATTCGATTTAATCGTGTATAGTACACGGTAAAAAGTATATAATGACACCGAAACCATAAAAACTTAGCCGGACGAAAATTATTTAAAAAGGCCACAATACCTAAATATTGGCTCTAATGGCGTACCAAGGGGAGGGAGGTAGTGATTTTTATCCAAAAAATATTAATGTCAGGCTTTGATTTTGTAAAGAAGCTTTGGAAATTAGACTTCGGCTCAATATGAAGCGTTCCGAGGACCATTTTCGATATAGGGTTCAGCGCTATATATATATATATATATATATATATATATATATACTATTAGCGTATGTGTAAGGTCTGTGACTTCGGAAGAACTGTTTCAGTACCTAAATTTTTTGTAGTAGAAGTTTAGAAGTTTAAGTTGGACGGAAAATATTGAGTGCTCGCGTAGAAAGTTTGTAATTGTATTCCGGTACGGGCGATTGGGTATTAAAACAACATTTTTAGTGCCTATTATGTACGCAGTTTATTCCTTAACTCGCGTTCGGATCGCTATTAAAATTCTTGCGCCGCTAAAAATTCAACTTTATACGTATGTTGCCTTCCACCCTCCTACCCACTAATAAAAGATTAATCGCTCGATTAAAACTGTTAATCTCTGTTACTGCTGCTGCAGTAGTCCAAACGTATAACAATAAAGCCACGGCAGAGTCATCGGAGCGGAAAACGATAATTGGAATCGGTTGAACTATTCGAGGAACATAGTTTGCTGAGCCATTTCTGTTTACCGTAAACGCAACATACCTCATGCTGTGCAATTAATTAATACCGCGCTTGTGTGTGTGTGTGTGTATGTGTACAGGTGAAAACGATGAACACAAACTACCTTTGGACTTGCAGATATTTTTGGATGGCGATGAAATATTTTACGGCACGCGAAAACGGAATTTTCGACTTTGAAAAATATCGGTGACGACCCGAGAGCGTCGTCAAAAGAAAAATTACACGGGGAAAAAAACGCTATACTTTCTATCTGGGAAGTGATCATTGTATACAACTTGCCATTAAAAAAACGTTAATATCTTTTCGTCGATTTTCTTTTTTCTCTTCTTATTATCTAGGTCTGAACAATAATAATAATAAATATATTAAACATAATTTAAATAATCTCCATTAAGTAAGTCCTATATATTTAAAACACGTCCAGCTATATTATTAAGAAATATGTTAGGGGAAATTTATTCTTTATACTAATCGTATTTATATTCATTTTTATTTATCATAATATATCCAATATTATTAATGGATGGTTTGGAATATTTAAATGATGGAAGAGTAACTAACGTTCTTGTGCTTGATTTCATGTTAGGTATTACTGTGGAATAGTTATTGTTTTACTAAGTATTATTACTGCGGCTGTTATATAATAAAAAATTGTTTTACTATTATCAATGATAATATACATTTTTGAACTCGTGAGTACACGACGAATCTGGCAAGTTGTAAAATAAGATTTTTTTAACAGGATGATTATTTTGAATATTTTTATTTGATACAAAATATATTAACAATATTACGAAATAGTAATACAATTAACCATATAAATGTTGATTTATGCATAGCGGTAAACGTCTGTGTATGTCTAGGATCATTCATTTTCATTGTGTACTCGTCTTCATTTATAAATCGTAAACATACGCTCATAATAATATTAATCCTTTATCACATTTACGCAGTGTTCGGAGAGATGTTTGACCCTCCGCTTTAGCATTGGCCATGTTTTTTTGTTTGTATAACATAATACCTACTTTAAATACTTAACTGGAGTCGTTGCCACGTGTCGTCGATCCCTAATTTCGTGTAAATACTAATTTCTGAAAATTAAAAGTATATTATTCATGCTGCAATTAATTTCTATTTACCTATATAGGAGAAGAATTAATAACTGTTATAGTTCACTACACTACCCAAGTCGCATTTATCAAGTGCAATAAAGTTTCTTACTGTTGTAACTTGTATAATGTTAAAATCTAATGCGGATCGAATGTTTATTTAGCGTAACGGAATACTCATTCGATTCAATTTATTTTTCGATATCAACGGACAATAGTCGTCGGGTTTAATGGACGGCTCACGCGTTTAAGATTCGCACAGTAAACTACACACGCACTCGGCTGTAGTTGTATGATTTACCGATAGTCCTCCCGAGTATTGCTCCGTCTCGGGGCGTATATTATAATACGTGACTATAACACGAGCACGCACGCGCGCGTATGTGTATGTGTAATAAAACCTCTATGGAAATCTAATATCGAATACGAACGAGAGGTGACACGCATACGTTTACTGCAGTATAAGCTCGGTTAGATTATATTATTTACTCGAAGAAAAAAAAAATAATAATAAAAACAAACAACCGGTAAAGGAATAAAGAATGAATAAATAAAAATGATCAACGGAACACGTCGTCGCGACTGCCGCCCGTCTTTATGTACAGTAATGGGATCGTACTTCTTCACACAAAAGTATTCGCGACAAAATACCAATTTATCGCCCCCACGACGCTATTGATTAAAAGATCACACGTGTCCCGATACGATAAATGTTAAAGGTACGATAAGAGCACGATTTCGATTAAACGTAATGTGTACACGTTCATACACCCACGCATACACACACACACACACACGCACGCACAGTAAACGGACAATGCATACAACCAAAGAGCAAATAGTCCGCGCACATAACGGCCAGGGTGGTTGTGCGCAAATTCCGATTACCACTGCGGTCGGTCTGTAACAGTACCTTAATCCAGCGCGAGACCGGTGTTTTGTTTCCCCGCTTTTGGTTCATCACCAGGGTTCGGAAGTTATAGCACTAAAAAAATTAATTTTTAGCGCTTAAATATGCACATAAAAATATTAATATAAGCGCTTTAAATAGCACTAAAATTGGAAAATATGCAAAATAAAATTGTCAACAAATTTTTTTAAACATAAAATTTTAGATACATTTAATTTATAGATTTTTAATGTATTTCATAGAATATGGTGGTAGATATGTAAGAACTATAGGTACTATTTGAGAGTATGTACAACACTTCATGATCAATCGAACTCTTGATGTATCTACATGATGACGGAACATTTAAATAAAATTATCGTGTTCAGTAGTACATAGTTAAAACAACAGCACGATAATACAACAAATCCGACGATAGCGCGATAGCATAATGTGACTAACACGATTTTAAAAATAAACAATTTATTGGAAAGGAATGGAGTTGTCCGATTTAATCGACGATAACAGCGGTCTAAGACCGTTTATTTCGGATGAGTACATCTTTAAATAAAACAATTTATTTTCGTTCACATATTCGTAGACGGCTGTTTAGTATGTAATTTATTTTTTTAACAATATGTGTTTATTTCCTTTATTATCTAAAAATACGCCCATAAACAGCATTTAAAACTCCAAATTAGCAAAATAGCTTCCATAGTATGTATTTATGTGAAAATATTCCCAAAAATAGCACTAAAAACCTTAAATTAGCAAAATAGCGGTAAAAACCGTAAATATGCAAAAAAAATAGCAAAATAAAATTTCGTGTATGACATCAGGGAAGTGTGAAACATACTTGTATCTTACTTTGGATGTTCTAGGACGAACCAAGAAAAATATGCATTTGCTATAACTTCCGAGCCCTGTTCATCACCGATGATGCTGCGAATTTGCTCGTAGACGTAATCGTTAATAAACGGGTTTCGTTCGAGTTCGACGCCCAATAGTGCAATGATATTTATGAATACGTTTCGCTCGAACGCGTTGGTTGAAATCAAATGTCCAAACGTTTTTCATGGATATTCGGCATTTTTAAAAGAATATTGAATAACTATCTAAAAATAAAAATTGCTCAATTACCACTTAGCCTGGATATGCGACACACTTCACTTTCAACTCTTAGATTTTTAGCGAACAACAGCACTGATGAGCGGATAAAAAATTTCTTTGAATAGAAAATCGCTAAGCGTAATGTATGAATTTTGATATGTCCTCATTTCTTCAAATGTTATTATTCGATTGTAAACATTTATCTTTAGTGGTCGACAGTTAAAAAGTCCCGAGCATTTAAAATCGAGCATATATATCTCTCTCTCTCTCTCTCTCTCTCTCTCTCTCACTCTCTCTCTTGGGGTTAAGTTAAATTGCGGATATTTCATCACGTTTTATCGATTTAAATAATAATAATAACAATGTAACAACATTTTTGTAGTTTTAGTGTGGCAACCGATTTCTATGGTCTTGTACTACTAGACCTGTTGTAATGTTAAAATATATCGTATTATATTACACTTATAATATGAGCCTGTAATGAGAAACCTTTGTGCGAATTTGGTAAAAATATTGAAGCAGATTTTTCAATAATTTTACTGTGAGTATAAAGATAGTAATTTTTTTTTTTTTTTTTTTTATGGCATCGAATTGTGTTTATGGTTTCAAAGCTCAAATATTACGTGAGTTTCACGGAATATTTTGAATTAAATCGCATGCAGTCGGTAAAGTACGTCTAGTGGACTACAGTATTATTGCAATCGGATGCTGGCCAAAAACCGTATGATATATAGATATGATAAACGACATTATGTATGTGGTACGTGCTCTATATTCCATAACGAAATCCGAGCTCGCTGGCACCATATAGGTATTTTAATACACAATGTTACGATTAATGGTGAGAAAATTTATGATTGCTCGTACGGATGGTTTTAATACAGAAGAAGAAGTAGGAAGTGTAAAAAAAAAAAAAAAAAGAGGCAAACAAATTATTTGATACACGCGTGCGGACGATTTGCACTTACTCTTATTATTAATATTTTTTCAATCTAAATATTCGAATTCGGATAGATGTCTAATATTAATCAAAAGAAGATTTCGCGCAGAACTGCTGAATAACAAATACGAAAAACCATTCTATACTTATAAAAAGGGAACCGTTCTTGACGTTTATGGATTTTCAAATTATAACATTGGAATTAAATTTAAACACAAATAATTACAAATAGGTTAGCACGTTAACGCGCGAATCACGATTACGTTTTTTGATACTCTGTTCATGTGAATATCTCTTTAACGTTTCGTCCGCAGGAAAAATAAATAAATAAGTAACACGAAATAAATTCCAACACCACTGATATAGGGTTATGTACAATTTTTCGTTCGATCGTGTAGTCTATCGGAACAGTCTGAACCTAAGTGTTTTGTTGGAAAATCAATAAGAGTAGTTTTACAATTGTACAGGAAATTCGCTTGGATAAATTCTCTAGATTTAGAAAAATATATTTATAATGTATAAAATAACACACGTTATGCTAGAAATTAATACCGCGAACAATAAGTCACACCGTCGTTTTTAATTTATAACACGATTGTTTATTGCCAATCATACGACGCTACGTTGTACCGTTACGCCGAACAAACAGTAAAATGTTATATAACACGAAAATACATTAATGTTTTATGTGTTTTTGAGAATCGACGATATCTGCGGTAGGAGGTATATCTAATTTCGTTTGTGACATAACATGTTAATGAAAGCAATATTATAATTGGTCTCAGTGATACGCATTAACCGTACTACGGCAGCGAACACGTTTTATGAATTTATTGATCCGAACATAGTTGAATTAAAATAATTATTCATACACGTATTTTCATTAAAAACACTAATGGCAGGTTAGTACGCTGTGAAAATATAATCTTCCATATTTTAAACGTTGAAAATTATGGGTATTATTTTATTGTACCGATATCTTATGTGATGTAATCGGAAAAATATTAGTCGCATGGGTGTAGTTAAATTAGACCAATCGAAACTTTTTTTATAGTGCAATAAAAAAAAAAGTACATTTTTAATGGAAATTATGTAAAACAATATGTGATGGAAAATGTTTGAGGAAAATTTTCAATATCATATTTAATAAAATATTTTCAATTTGAAATACATTATTCAAAAGTTCAAGCCCCCCGTTGTAAGATTATCAATACACGCATGCTTGTAGTTCAGTGGAATAATCGAGGGCTTGAATACATAAAAGAGATGACATTTTAGATCGGTGAAACGATTGGAAAATACAAATGTTCGAAAACAAAAAATAAAAAAAAAACACCAGCGGTGTACATGGAATTACAATATTATTATCATATTAGGCAAACCGCCTACTGCCTCTTTGTATGCCATTATAACGCCAACGAGTGTAATGCACAGTGAGCTCATTTAATTTTAATACTCAACTGACTTTGTAGGACAAAATGATTTTTATGAGAAAAGTGAGCGTTTTCCGTTTAAATGTTTAGATTTTTTTTCATGTTATGGGTGTAATTTAGTTTTAGGATTTCGACGGGAAAAGACTTATCGTATGCCACGTTTTGTTTAAAACAATTGTGTTGATTATATTATTAATTATATTATATAAGATGCATTGTTGAGAAAATTATTATGGCAACCGTGAATGATTTGATGAAAAGTTAAATAAAACATGGACGTGGAAAAACAAAGTTCTTAAAACTTTATCAATAATTTGTTTCTTTTTGCAAAAAAAAAAAATCGTTTGAAAGTTTCAAACACGATCAGTGTTGAAGTTAATGAAATCAATTATGTTTCAATTAATTTGTCTGCCGAAACATGCCAGTAATATATAAATATAATATTATTGAAAATATTCCGCATATTTTTGATCAATATCAGCCGCTAGCGGATATTCTAGCAACAGTAACGTAACCCGTTTCATTTTTTTGTACAATTACAATAGTTAACAATTCGTTTTATTTACATGTTTGTGTTTGATTAATTAAATAACATATGGACAACACAGTTTCAACTGAAGTCGATCATGGGCCTCAAGACTTGCAAGTGAAGATGATACCTCGTCAAAAATTTTATTTTAAATTTTAATTCAAAAACTGTTTTAAACGCATTATTGTCAAAGGTCAATCAAATAAATTAATAACAATTAACTAACCAAACGTTAATTTTAATTAGAGTTTTAGAACGAGTGTTGATTTAAATTTTTAACTGCTCATACTTGAATAATGTGCTTCTGTTTATTCATTCCCAAATTCGCAGTATTCTAGTATAATGTGTATGCGCGTTGGTTCGGAAGTTTTTAAAACTTTTCCTCATTGTTTACAGTGTTTATGAAGTTAAATTATGTTTTAGCTTACTGAAATTGAATTCAATTACCTACTATTACTTTGCATTTTTTATCACTTTTTCTTTATAAGAAAGTGTATTGTTTTTTAAATAAGTGATGTTACTGTACTCAAAATAATACATTTAGTAATGAGATTCAAAATCGTTTATTTTTTTCGGAAGCTGTACATAAAAATTCTAATTCTTATTTATTTAAATTTTTCTCAGATCAACGAAAATAATAACATTAACAATGTAATTCGATGGAAATTAAATTTAATTAGATCACCATTTGTCGTTTTTATTATAATTATTATTTTAAACAATGCCATACTATAAAATATGAATATTGTTACTTTTCAAAGTACAATCACAGTTGAAAGTATGTAAAAGGCTAAAAGTAACGGTAGAGTGTGTGAGAGAGAGACAGAAAATTGTACTCTATTTATCTACTTCCTGATTTTTCACACAATTTACTAATCGAATCGTTCACTATGTATTTTGTTATGATTACCGATCAGTATTATTGTCATTTCTTAATTGGTTTCGTTCGCGTTTCATTGATTTAGAAAATCCATTTGTTTCCATTATCGGATTCCTAGTAGAGTAGAATATCATACAATATTAATATATGCTTAGAAACAAGTATTTTTACGTAGAAATCATTTGCGGTGTTACAGTTAAGTATTGTGAAAGAGGTTTTAATGATCAACAGTAATGATTGATGTTTAATTAATTATAACCGCACCACCATATCGAAAAAGTTAGATATCTGAACTTTTGCCTGAAATAGAATTGTTTAAATTTTAAACCCTATCTTTCTTTATCTTACGAGTTTAACGAGTCCTTGGAGTTCCGCATCAGGACTATAAATATTTACTTAGAATATATACTTAGAACTTTAGAGTGTCTAGTGCAGAGAGAGTCTAGCAGCAATATCCTGGGGAATCCACTAAATGACTTTGTCGGTGAACGTTCGCTACCGTTTTACGAATATCGAATAGTCACGTTACACTTATCACAACATTTAGTCTTCATGGTAATAAAATAATATAAAAATACTATTTATCTATAGTCAACCTATATGTTATGTCATCCGCCGTTTTTCTCTGATAAATCATTTTTCCCAACAGTTCAAAGCATTTATTCAACTTCATGTATTTGATTTTTTTAAAGGTGATTTCTCCTCCCGTTAGTTAAAATTCTTTTTTTAGGCTTATCATTATCCTTCTCCTCTTTCCCTCCCACAAATTCATGATTTAGATCAGTGTACTATTGCTATATTGCATTGCGTAACTATACTTCGTCGAAAAACTTCAAAGGTGAATCGAAAGTCATGAATTTATTGAATGGAACAAACACGTTTAACCTAACAGTCTTTGTGTTAGACAAATTAAGGCGGAACAAGTAATATTCCATCAAACGGACCAGTATAATTAGCTATTCGTTTGCCAGAACTCCTCAGCATATTACCTCAGTTTAACCCTACGTTTCGGTGTACTGAAAGTACTTTGACGTGCCGTTTTTGCAGAGGCGGAGAACGAAAGCTTACCATTTCGAGTATAATACTTCAAGGAACCGTGTACCACGTAGTGTAGCTGACCACGACTTTCCCCTGAGACCTTCTTCACTGAGAATAACGTACACTCAGGACGTACTATCCATGTAGTGTGGTCAATCGCAGAACATACTATTTTTGATTGCACACGTGGGTTTGTAAATATTTTGTATTCTACAATACATGCTAACAATGATTTGCGAGATCTTGTGCAATTTAAAAAATAAAATCTCTCACCGGAGCTGGACCTTGGGCGGCAAAATTTGAAAAGTAGTAAATTTATTGTATAGCGAAAAAATTAAAGAATTGTATTTATTTTAGTTTTTTGTATATCGCGTAATTAATTTTTTTGGGTTTCGGGAGTGTAATTTTGTCTATATTTATTCATAAAATATGGACTATAACATTATTAACAGTTAAGGAACGGATTTAAGTGCTCAAAAAACAAGATAAATGCCTTGAAAAATATTATGTAATGTACTCATGACGGATTGTTTTTTTAACAAATGTACTGAAAATTATTTTTAATATTGGAAAATTTGATTCGTAATTTTATAAATGTTTATTTTTATTAATTAATCGGATAATTTTATTATCAATCTTTTTCTATATTCTTTTTACCCTGTAAATTATTTCCAAAAAAATAATGTACAATCTAAATAGATACATTCGTTATTAATTTACCTTTTATTTTATATAGATTTAATAAATTAATACATGAAACTCCTATCAACTTTTATCCATTTATATATAAAAATGACCTATAACCAAAAAATCCACTACAGATATCAAGGTATATTCTAAAAGTATTAAAAATGCAAAAATAATGTAAAATAAAAGTTATATTTTTCAATTATTTGATTTATAAAATAAGCTTGTGGAAACTAATATTTTCGAATTTTTTTTTTTAAAAAAAAAAAAAAAAAACAACTAATAACGGATAAAAACAGTTAACACCAATTAGCTGTTTTATTTTCAGCGTTGGTAGCTTTATAACATCGTGTTATTTCATTATAGTTGACATTTTACACGCTTTATTTAATTTCGATTAAATACTTGTAGCCGCATACTGTACTACTGCACGCTGTTGACAAATTAAAGCGAACTATCAATAATTCAAAAAATAGGATAGGGACATAGGAAGGAGTAGTGGCAAATTAAATAGGAGCTTGTAGCGGCACTTGTGCTAAATTCGGTCCTGCCTTCCCTCAATAGATGGACAACTAAAAATCCGTAAATATACTACCCATCATAATCCTTGTCTGTATATTATTTTTTTCGGTTTAAGAGTATATCATGTGAACTAGTTTTCACTATTTTGGTGACGATAGAATTTGGATGTAACTTGGACCCGAAAAATGTACGTTTATACGTGTAGTCGTGCACATACAGTCGATCGGGGAAAAAATAATGATGCCCTATTCGCAATCATACCAGTATGAATAAAATAATTATTACTGTTCTACATAACAATAAAATTCCTAGCAACGAAAAAGCGCCGGGGACTTTGCGATCGCATTTCCTGCCCACCCCTTGCGTCTCCACTCTGCATGCGACCATATTATACTCGTGAACATCGAATGTATCGATCCGTAATAAAAACTGACGGTAAAATATGGTATATTATCTCGATCTGGATTACTCACACTGCGTAGTTGTGCGGCGGAAAATTGTATATTTATACGAAAAATAAAACATACGCTCAAAGAGCCGGTTGGCCACGGAAAAGGGGTTGCTGTAGGACGAAGTGGAACTATGAGAACACAATTCAACACGATTCCCTGACGACCACTATTACGTATAATGATATCACTGTATGGATATCAACGAGCGCGGGCTCAAGTCGGCACGGCGAGCCATTCGGGGGCTCGATTAAGGACGATAAGGCGCAACCAGAAAAATGTTATTACTCAAAATAGACGTTACCCGACGACCCAATGTAATATTTATACAGAGTTATACATTCCTCCCCATGGTCGTCGGTAAACCCACAATGAAAATATATATACGACTTTTGCCCGGTCTGAAGATAGTGTAAAATGCAAATTTGTTCAGTACGCACAACTTTTTAACTGCGACTTCGTATTTTACATTTAGATCCGCGTTATGTAATCATGACGTAATAATAATTATCATGCGGAAATTCATGCACTAAAAACTTCGGAAATAAATATGCATGCGCCGTTTACAAGCCATAGAAATAACGAAAATAAGACACTAAACATTAAAAGTATGCAACCGCCTTTTTTTTTTTAATTTTCATTAACCATTGTTCGTTCCTTAAAGTGCAAATTAAAAAAATATATTATAACTTACAATTTAATTTTTTATTAATAAATTAAAAATTAAAAATAGTGAATATATTCTTATCTATATATTTTCTGTAATATTATTTTTTATTTGCTTTTAACATAAAATTCGTGTAGAGAAATATCTTAATTTTATGATGTATTGTTTTTTATTAAGACCAGTATGTCTTTGATTATGTATTTAAAAGTTCTTAGTACATTTATTTTTCTGATTTAGATAAATAACTTTCATTTCGAATCTTCATGAGATGGAACTTTCAATATTGTCATACTGTCATACGGTTGCATTACCACATTTAAGATATAAGAACATATAATGATGATAATAATTATAATAATAATAATGATAATAATAATAATAATAGGAACATATATTACATGTTTTAGGGATTTTGGTTATCGGAGTGACAATGACAAAATTAATCCGCAGCGATAAAATACAAGTGTAATACGTAAGTCTTATGTGCTTAAATATTGTCAGCGGGGTAGGTGAAACTATATACTGCAAAATCGTCACGTGGGTTGACGGTGAATGTCCGCGTTTATAATATGCTAATTCAATATGAACACAATTATTTAAAGCATATTCGAATAAAAAATTAAATTTTTTAAATTTTTTTGATCTCGAAAAGATAAAATAAATAATTTAAGTCGATATTTAACAACTAGGTCAATAAATAATTACTCAAACCAAAAATTATATAATAATATAGAATATATAGAGGCCATATGGCATAGTTGTTAGTCGTTCTCTAGTTAATGGACTCCATTCGACCAATCTTCCGTTTACTAGCACTAGTAATTAAGAGAATTATGACGGATGAAAATTTGAGTACATGGCGTTTCGGTGTATCATGCTTCTTCTACACATAACACATAATTGAGTAATAAAAAATAAAAATAATACTTACATTTTAAGAAACGTATAAACGGGAATTCGAACAAACAATATTCCGGGTTATAGAAAGTCAAAAAAATATTTAAAATAAAGTTGTTATTTTACAACTCAAAAGGTCAGTATATTTCTGTGTACTTCGCTCGTTTAATATATGTTTTTTTATTATGTTCAGTATTACAATGCGTATAACTTATACATTTTCATCACATTTTTTTTTTTACATTCAACTAGGGTTAATAAATTTAATTATTGCGTAATATGAAAGGTCTAAGAACCCTTACATTATATAGTTTTATATTATAATTCATAGAAACGGAACATGCGGGGTTGTGTTAGGGCAGGGTGTAGGCAAATAAAAGTTTTGAATCGATCTCAGCGCTGGAAATGTTGAGTACATCCTCATATTCTTGACGGGGTGCTTAAATTTAAATACGAGTGAATTCTTATGCAAACTTCTGATGTTCGCCGCTTTTGGTAGCAGCGGATTTCTATGTACACATAATATAGACATTGGGAAATAAAAAAAAAAAAATAATGATGAACGAAAGGATCTGAATTCGAATATACGAGTATATATCACACAAACGAATTGTTGGATTGCATGTTGGAAATTACATCGTAAGAACTTATTACACACAATATACTCGCTGGGTCCGAGGGAAAAGAAATTATGAATAATTTGAGTGATAAAGAAAAGAAAAATCCTATTATTTTCAGGGCGTGATCTTATGCGAATATCCTGTCATGTTTCGGGACATTTCACCACGCCTAAATAACGGTGTTACATGCACACAACACTGCCACTGCAGTAAGTTATACGAGGTTGGTCAGAGTTTATATGGCTGAAGAAAAAGTTTACAGACCTGTTAAGAAAAACGCTAAACAAAAATTTTGCGAAATTGGAAACACGCACATCGCGTTATACGTATACAATGTGACGACATTGTGTTTTATACGGAAAATCTGTTTTTAAACGTATGAAATCTGTGTAAAAACGATATAGCGACCGTGTTCTCTTATGTAATGTTCAACCGTGATGTGCAGTTTAGCAGTTGTATGTGTGTATTGTTTTGGGGCCGAAGATCATCCCTTTTAGGTTTTTTGAAGTTAATGTTGTATCTCTATTACACCGAATAAAATAACATACGAATTGTATAGGAATAACGAAACCCGACGATTTATAATGGTTACGATGTTCACGTAGCTAAATGTTATGTGATGTTGTTATAATACTGGACACAATATTACTATTGAACTTTATAATATATTTTAATTGGAATACATAGAAATAATATAATAATAATAATAATAATAATAGTTTGTTTGTAAAACAGTTTTTCAATTATATATATAAAGATATTAGATGTACATAAATATCGATGGAAGGAAGACTAATCACGTAGCTTCCCACAACATTCTGTTTATCTTTCCCCGAAGTATTTATAGGAAATACTACTGCACCCACACAAGAATGAAATACATCAACAACCAAGTATATGATATGTATAATTCTTTAATATATTAATATTTATCCCTCTTCCACCATTGAAATGAAGGACTTATAGTAAAATAAAAATTATCCTTACATTTTTCTTATTTGTGAGCATATGTATATTTGACAAATACACTATTTACTATCGAATATAACAATAATATAAATCGACTAGCACGATATTCACAAAAATAACTGCTCCTTCGGACATGTCACATTTGTGAATTTACTTAATATAATCATATTGTTTTGATAAATATCGAAAAAAGTCGTATTTACTGTTTATTTTATTATTTTTGGAACAATTATATTGAAATAGTTCAAACAATGATTTTTTTGTAAATACGAAAAAATCAATTACAAAATAAACAATAACTTAAACTATCGATATTTGATAAGACAGAAAATTCTGCGGAAATGAATTTAGTGATCTTGTTGAACGGATCGGAAAAAGACTATTGATCTCTTTGGTATCGATACTATACTCGGTAAGTATATTAAGAAATGGCGCAAGTATTTTATAAAACATTTAGGACTGTATTTATTGTAACTCAATTGATTTATTTTTAATACACTTTAACATAATAGTCTTTTGAATGTGAAAAAAGGATATTAGGTAAATATAAATTCATTATTTTTTCATACAAATATCTCTAATTAAGGTAATATTTTATACTTATGGGTTTGTTCGACCCATATATTTTTTAAAATCGGTAAAGATTATACATCATGTCAAAAGTTAGCTTGAGGTTGGAAAATTTATTTGCAATATTCGCTCCATCAGCAATTGTTATGTGGGTGGGCTGAATTCACGAGCGTATATATTATTAATCTTAATCTCGGTCGTGGTGAGCATAACTATATATTATCTCCGAAATAATCGATTTAGTTTAATATTAAAGTGAATACAATAAGCGAGTTATTTATTGTTCTTAAAAATTCACGAATAGTGTTTATAGCGGTGATCATTATTAATTAATTTATTCTCATATAAATTATAATAATTTAATTAATATAAACTATATAGCTAATAAGTTATAAGAGATTAAATTCTAGTCTGAACGTATTAATTATACGGTGTACGTGATTATGTGTGTTTTATCATATTATCCACCGGCAAATGTAATTTTGAATACCATTCAATTACAAAACAAGTATTTTATTATTAATCTTTTTGTCATAGCTAATACAGCGTACACCTACCTCAACTACTCTGACAGTGGTTGTATATAAATATTACGAACTTTGGTCGGAGTTAAGAATTTCGTACTATTTATGAAAGGGTTAGTTTTATCAGAGTTTCAGAGGTGTAGCGAATGCCTCTGGGCTCTGATTTTATTTTCATTGTACAAAATTGCAACCCTCTCCTTAAAGGGCTTGACCATAAAGGGTGAAACACGCGTCTTGCCCCAGGGTGCTTAAAGATTGGCCACGCTGTACCCCGGAGTTAACATGCATCGTGATCTGCTATTGCAGTGCAGTTGACATCAGTCGACGGGTGTTCGACGAGTGTTCAACGACATTAATGTCAATGATATTAATAAATCATTATATTTTTATACAACAAGAGACATGCAGAGGACAGTGGTTTTCAAATTGTACTTGACAATTTTATGTTAACGGTAAATGTACGATTCGTTTGAAATTTTAAATTCAGCACGAATTTACTCGATTTTTAAATGTTCTATTAAACCAACCACAAACAGTCTGGTTTATATAATGTTTCATAATTACATTTTCAACTAAGTGATTTTTTTATTATATACAAATAATATTCATAGAGAAATATTATAGGCATAGCACGAAATGTGAAATGTTTTTCAGTACAACAAAATTATAAATCCGTGGTGCAGTAATATAACAATAATAGTAATAATAACAATAATAATAATAATAATGTATCTTTATTCACTAATGCTGCCATGGATTTTGTCGGTGAGATGTATTCATAATAGTCCACAGTTGGATAAGCTCGTGAAACGTGACCAATTTAATCGCGGAATTATTTGATCGCGTTTTACGTTCTTTTGCTTGTGTAAAGCGGATTTGTATATTCGAGAAGTGGCGCAGCCAGGATTTTTAAATGGAAGAGGCTAAACACTTTTTTGTGCAGGTTAGGAAAGGAAAGCTTTGAGAGTTCACCCATAAAATCTCTCCCACCCCATCATGACATTTTAAAATGTATTTCCAGCATTTTAAAGTAGTTTAAATTATGTTTATTAAAAAATAATAATAATAATAATAATAATAATAATAAATTAACGGTGGTCAGTTGCGGTATCGTCGCCATGAAATAATATGGTATAAAAATCCTAGTGATTATAAAATATAAATTTTAGACGAGAGTAACCACAACGTTCACGATAACGATCATGAATATAGTAATAATCATAATAGAAGAAATACACTTATGTATTTACCAAAAACAAACACTCGTTATTCGTAAACATTTAGCCAGTACCAAAATTTTTAAATATTTAAATGCCAAATAGTATTATACTAGTTAAGTACATAAACATAAACAACGTGCATGAGAGAGGGGCTATAGCCTCCTTAGCCCCTCTTTGGCTATTTAAATATATTACACGGACATGATGGAACCATAGTTTATTTCAACGATACATTTTAAACGACGTGTTTTAAACACTATGCTTGAATCATCAATATTATTCGCTGTAAATTATCTTCTTTTTCTTCTTTTTTTGCCTCGCCTTCCTCCCAACTATTTGGGGTCGGCCACCCTTGTCCTATACCTCCACTTTACTCGGTCAATCACATCTCCTCTGCACACACCGACAGCTCTCATGTCATTCTCCAAAGTCTACAACCATCTCTTTTTTGGTCTTCCTCTTCCTCTTTTCCCTTCAACGTCCATCTTCATAACCACTCTTACTGCATTCGTTTCCTCTCGCCTCATCACATGCCCAAACCATCTCAGCCTATTTTCTCTCATCTTGTCCTCAATTGGCGCTATACCAACACTACCTCTCACATATTCATTCCTTATTCTATCTTCTCTTGTCACTCCACTCAACCATCTAAGCATTCTCATTTCCGCGACACTCATACTTTGTTCTATTCTCTTGTTAACCGCCCAACACTCTGAACCATACAGCATAGTTGGTCTCACTACACTTTTATAATCATACTTATACTTTACTTATACTTATACTTATACTTATACTTATACTTATACTTTTGAATCATCAATATTATTCGCTGTAAATTATAATAAAGGCTAATGGGTGGACAAAAATTATTGTTTTTAAATGTTAAAATTTCAAATTAATGGTTTAAAACCTTTTTCTAGTACTTACTTTAGTGTTAACTAAGAAAATAAATACAATTTTAACTTTCCGTTTTCCATGTTCTCCGAAGCACTAGAATTTTACTATTATTTAAATTCTTGACAGTTTAGAAAATAAAAACAGGTCAAAATAAGTAACTGACAAACTAATAAAAAAACTCATTTTATAAATTAAAATATACTTCAAAGATACAGCTAACTAGCTAATATGTCAGTTCAATGATTAAACAACAATTTACAATGTATTTAATTATAAATATAACTTTTGTTTAAAAATTATACACTGAATAATCTGATTAAAGTAAATAAATGCAGTAAAAAATTAAAAATATTAATATATGTTTATAAATTAAGTAACTATAGTTTATAACTAAATATACAAATAACTTATTTTATGAATTTCCCTGATAAGTTCTTCCACAGGTTAAGAATTTAAAATACAAAACAATATAAATACTTTAGTTCAATACATATTATTATAATTATTATTATTAAATTAGATACTCATGTGCTTAAGCCTTGATTCAACTATTCTCTGTAATTTGCTTAACTAATATAAAAAAAAAAAAAAAATGAATAAATATATATAAATTACCGAACACTGTATAATGTTCAAACCTAAAAATCGCATAGCGATGACATGACATGATGGATTGAGATAATACAAGTTACCCCATTTTAAAACATATCTATTGAATATGGATAAGATACTCGTAAATAAATGAGGTATATCGGTAATGTTGTAATTATTAAATTTTTTCATATTTAAGTTTTAATTTTTTTTTTTTTTTGAAAATTGCAAAATTTTGATTTACGTACGTGAATCCGATATAAAACCATAACCATTTAACTTATTATCATTAAATTAATTAATAGGATTTTGAAAAAATCTCAAACAGTTAAACTAAATTCACTATCCTTAGACCTATAAATGTACATTAGGGTGTTCCTTATTTCTCTATTTCATTATTTCTCCAGTCTCACCCTCTGAATTTGTATCTATGCATAAAAAAATAAGCTAAAAAAACGTTCAAGTCAATCTATTAAAGTTAACTCAAGCCGACATAAATTTTAAATTTTAGTATATTAATTTCTGCATAATTTAAAACCTTATATTATACATTTATATTTATATCGCATTTGCAGTAAGAACAATTTTCCTATCTGCAAATGAGATACGTGTTACATAAAATAATTTAAATAAAATAAAATTGTTTATAAATTCTGATTTTATATAATTCTTCATATTTATTATAATTTACAAGATATATTAACCTTAATGTACAAAAGTACTATTTTTTCAAAATTATATTATTCAATACAATACATTCATAAAAACTGTTTTTTCAACGCTTTATATTTATACTTAGGATAAATTATTCTGTGTTCTTGAACATAGCGTAAGATTAGCTCTGACTTCTCATCGTATTTGGTTAAACCTCCATGAAAATGTCTTTGATGTATAACGTTGATAGTATTTTATCTATCTCACTGTAAATTTATATTATTAGGATTAGAACTTTTAAATTTGATTTTGATTTTATTGACGCATTCAACTAGTACAATAACACAGAATCGATTCATAAATGATTTATTTATAACTAGATTGTTAACATTGTGATCTAAAGTTTCAGATATTACTAGAGTATTACAAACTGATTATCGTACACTTAATCTACATCGATCCAATGCAGCAACAAGCTTAGGCGAAATGAAATTTGTACGGTCCCCTTTTTTTTTTCTTAGCAATGTTATTGGCGTACGACTGTATGGTGTGTGTTGAGATTCTGACGATTACAATGGTAAACTTTTTTTTTTTTTTTTTATTTAAAAATAATATTTAAAATCTATGCTACAAAGCATAATAAGCAAATTTGAACACATACATAATAATTTTTTACAACCTGAACACATGAGGAGGGAAGCCATCCAGTGATAGAACCCAACATTATTTTATTTATTTATTAATTATTGACTTAACATAAATTAAATTGAAATTAAATGGTTTGAACCATCAATCATTGAATAAATCACTACACCATTTCCTCTTTAGACGGCGTGAGGGATTGCTAGGAAGTGAGTTGGAGGCAAGTTCAACGATTAAAGGGTTAAAGTGAGACTGTTATTTAGAGTGAAATTTTTTATAATATTTTGTGACTAATTGATTAACTGTTTCTATTTTTAAGTCATTTTTAAGTGTGGAATTAGATACGTACCAAGGTGCGGAAGAGATAACGCGAAGAGCGATAAATTAAAAGGCTTGAAGGGTACGTATTTGAGATGGTTTATGAACGGTAAACTTAAATACATATCAACTAATTGATTTTAAATTGCAATTGGATTATAATATGATGATAATTTTAGTTATTTATAATATAAATATTATGTAAGCTTTTCCATTTCACTAAATTCACGGTTTTTTTCTTTTTTCTATTTCCTATAACATTGGTCTATACCATCAAGACAACCAATTTGACAATGAAGTATTTGATTAATTAAAAACGGTTTATACTTTTCAGTTTTCATCATACTTAAAGCATTAGCTCGTGCAATATCAAATAAATTATTGAGTATATTAACGAGTCGAGTATATTATTATATTATATTATATATTGTTGAGTATATTCTGTTTATTTTAATTTTATGAAATCACCTAGTTTTTGTGAATTTGTTTGTTAACCACACCATTCTTTATACAAATTTAATAGTTTATTTATACAATGTTGAACTACTCGCACATAAATTAGAGTTTTTTCCCTAGAAAATGTTGCACTCACGAATAACTAATAACATACTTCTTCCCGTGTTAAGTTTTAATGTTTAAATATTAAAAAAAAATATTGATAGCATTAGTCCAATCGACGGGAGTTTTGAGTTTATCGTTTGGTTGGACGCTGATTCATTTAAAAATATTTTTTTATCAAATTCTCATTTTCTGAATATATTTATAAAAATTCGATAAAACCACCAAAATAAATCGTCATAGTAGTTGATGTAATTAACTAATCACAAACCGTAAACGACTAATATGATATTATTAATACGTATACAAATGTACATATAAATAGTACATAATATATTATATTCGTTTATTAATATACTGTATCTATAAACTCTTATAAGTCTGTTTGTAAGTTTATATTAATATTTATACTATATTCAATGAAGTAGTTACGGGGGTGGGTAAACGTGTTATGACCCCCCACTCCGATATGTTTCTTATTATGTAAAACATACAATCATTTTAAGACCTAGTTGTAATATTGTATCATGGCACCATTATACAATTTTCACAGTTTCAGTAAACTAAATAATAACGCGTTATATATTTTAACTCATGTTTAATCGACTTATTAAAATTTAAAAGTTTGTAAGTACTTATATATGAGAAAATGTAAAATTAAAAACACTTTCAAAATATTTTTCTAGTTACGCTCATTATCAAACCGTATTCGATTAATTATCAAATACCATTGGAAAATATTTTTTTCGCAACACTAATATGTATGGGGACAAATATATATGGAATTGAACATTTGTTATGAAATATTTAACTGATTTAGATAAAAAGTACACATAATATGTGTATGCATATATGTATAATGTGTTTTATACTCGTATTATGATGAGCAATCAGTATTTAGACGAATTTACATCCAAAATAGAGACTTTTCCTCACGTTAAATATTATTGATATGATGCTAACTGCAATCCAAATTTAATCGGATGTAAAACAAATAATAAATAAAAAATGAAAACTATGTTTTTAACGAAACAAACTTATAATTGTACATTAGAATACAATGAGAATCATATCTATTATATACATTCATAAGAGTAATTTGTTTTAAGTAGTCTTATCAGTAAACTTCAGTTATACGTTTTATAAATATAATTGTAAATTCATTTTATATTTATCAAGGAAAAAATGTATACATAAATAAATAGTTTATAAATATAAATAAATATATAAATAAAATGCGTAGCCTGAAGTATTGAGATACGTGTATTTTACGACTGGGTTCGAATTAAAAAATTGGAACTTTATTTATTTATTTTTGTATAAAAACTATTTATTTCAACGTTTAATTGCTATTAATAACCAATAGTTAATTTTTATTTTATTTTTTTATAAAAGTAATTAAATATTTTTTTATCGAGATAAAAGTAAAATACTGTTATACTAATACTTATTAAGCTGCATTTTTTTATACTATTTAGTCAATTAAACACTACGCTTCAAAAGCACACCATGCTCAACCGACCGGGATTCGAGGTTTCCACGTACGACCCTATTATCAGTTCGTTTTACACAATATACAAAGTGTATGTACGTATTATAGAACGTAGTCTCTGAAATATTACGAAAGGTAATACAATGTATGTCATACATTATAATATTGTATTATGCGCGTGGTACAGAGATGATTATCGTTCGCAATACGGTCGTGTACGTATGGTGGCCCATAGCCTTATGATTTATTTTAATTTTTTTTTACTGTTCGTAATATTATTCACTCATATGTGTACGTACAAAGAACGTAAACAATCCGATTATGTTTCATCGGGTCGGACGAAAATTGCAGGAGTATCGTATGTAATAACACAATAACAATAAAGGCCCAAATACGGCGGTTTTTTTTTTTCGTTTTTCATTTCGACTCTTTTCTCGGGCAGCCATTTTCAGAATGGTATACATCACGGGGGTAGTTTTAGCGCGTGACCCCACTTGCGAGCGAGCGAGCAAACGACACGCATACACGCGTTCGTGGACAAAGGAAGACACGATAAAAAAAATTAAAAAGTAGAGTAACACAGATAAATCGAACTCGACAGAGATAGGTAATGTGTGGGAGAATAAGGGAAAGAAAGAGAGGGTGAGGGTCAGGACCTGTATATTAAGAAAAAGAGAAAGAAAGAGAAAAGCGATAATGACAACGATAAGAATAAGTAAAGATATCGTATAAAAATATATAAACTACTCGGTGGCAGAAACGGTGGTGACCGTTTTCCTGATTTTGCGCAGAGAAATTGCGCTGGCACACGTATACGGGACAATACGCGTGTGCCACACGAGGTATCGAGAAAATTTGAAAACCATCTGAAAGTGTACTCACATACACATATACACACACACACACACACCTATACACGTATACACGTGCACATAGAGGGAATCGCGTGGTGATCGGGACACGTGTGGCAGTGGGTGAACAAGTATAACCGTGCGCTGTTTCGGAGACAAACTTCATTATGTAATTTTACGAGTATAACCACGGCCAACCACCAACGGGGGATCGATCACTATTCACAAAGCGTGGTTAAAATAATATACATTGTATCGTATTAAACTCTGCAGCAAGGTTAACGAACCTCTGACACGTACCTATGTGTCTAATTGTTATTCGCGCGTGTGTCAATACCATGTATTATAATATATTTTTATTCCGTTATCGTGGTCGAATCGAGGCGAAAATCTCACATAATCATTTTATTTGGTATCGATCTTAGTACAGTTTAGCTATTTTCCGTAGGCTGAATCTCGAAGGGAATAAACTAATGTTCGAAAAGTTGAAAATTTCAAGCACAACATATATTCTACTTCTACGCGTTAGAAGTGTTTACATACGTAGTATTTTCTTCTACCAATACATGTACCCATATACATAATTACAATGTATGACGAGTTTTCGAATTGCTGTTGCTTCATTCAACTTTTTTAGTAATCCGCACTGTGTATATTTGTTGTAATTCGTTTAAGACCCCTCGTAAACCAACCAAATTCGGGCACCTGACCCGAAAAGCCTTCACCACCCCTATTTAAAAGTTTGGTACCGGCACCGCAGTCGGTTGGTGAACAAATCAAGGGTTCCAAACATTTAGGGACGCTCGTTGTTCGTTATAGGAAGTATATAACTACTATTAAATTTGTATTATTCGCTAAATAGCATTGCTCAAATATCTCCACGCAATTAGGAAATAAATTCAATCAATGTTTCAAAATCTTTTAATAGCGTGTTATATAAAACTAGACGACTCGAGTTTTTTTCCTTGTACCGGTTGCTCTCGCAAAAATTTTCTCGTCTACTACACATGGTGTATGATGATATTTATGCGTATTGCTGTCTAAAAAAATGCTAGTGGTATGAGTTTCCTGTATCCTTTACCTCGCACGGAAAGAATTGAAAAAAAAAAAAATCTGTAGTCGTCAAATTCGTACCCTGTTACTAAATCTCTCTACTCCTTTTTTTCTCTAGTATGGTTGCCACCTCTCGCGACTCGATTCCTCGATATGACATTTTGGAAAATAATATTATGCACTATTTTGCTAATTTAATTCGTACGGAACGTAATGATAATAATTAACAGTTATATAGTTATGAGTAAAAAAAAAAAAGAAATAAGAAAAAATATAGTTGGGGCGGACACATAACAAATATATATACAATGTAGGAAAGGGACTAGTAATATTCGGTCTTTGATAATATAAAACGGTGGTAACGTACGGTGTGAAACTTTTGGTTTATCGGTTAACCTTTGGACGACTGTGTTTACCAATACAACGAAATCTGTCTAAATCGGACCCCGAATAAACCGGAAACCTGCATTCATAATCGTCGACAGGAATTTTGTCGGTGGTCGCATCATGCATACACCTGCTAATTTTTAAATAATGCCCACATTTTTCAAGTTGAATACGTGGTAGTATTTTTTTCAAATTTAATGACGACATAAAGTTGTTACAATTTTTTTCGACGGCTACAAAGAAATGTGGGCTATTAAAAAACCCGACAATGCAAGTAATAGCTTCTACCCTTCCACTTTTTAACCGAATGATTTTTTTTTTTCTTAAAAAAACTAGGAGATTTCAAACGCATCCCATTGCAACCCCCCTCGTGGTGTTCATGCTTGCAGTCCATAATGGAAATGGTACATCGGCAATCCCGTCACATGTATTATATCGTGGCTCGACACCGAATGGGCCGGGAACATGTTTAAAACGGGACTTTCATCGGGTCCCGTGCAGTCCCGTCATGGACAGTTTTCACGAATGTGATGCGTCACGTGTCCGTCCGTCGGTCGTCGATCGCTTTACGTCCATGCGGTACAATCGGACGCGCGCGAACCGAAGCGAAAAATAAGAGAGCCACTTTCGGGTGGCGCCGCAGTCACCGCCGCCGCCGCCGCCGCACAATCGTTTTTCACTGGGTGTTTTCAAAAGGGGACCTCGACGACGATGACGACGAGTCGGCGGCGGCCGTACCGCACCGCGCACTGCTCCGCAGCGCCCGCCCGGCCCATTGCGGACGTCGCGGTGCGGGCGCATGCGCAATTCCGGCGCCGCCGATTCTACTCAACGAAAAGGGTCCGCCGCCGCTGCCGCTAGGCTATCGACCAAACATCGCGTTGTTTTCCCGAATCGATACTTGCCGCGCGTTTTCGTACGCATTCCGTTTTTTTCTCTGCGATCGTGCGATGTACACGTACGTACGCGCGCGTACACGCTCTCGCACACCAGCACACCCTAGTCGATGTGCACACACACGCGCACACGCGTCGCACGCCCGACCGTGTTCGTGGTGCGTACGAGTGTACGCGTTATTTTTTATTGTTATCATTTTTTTTTTTTTTTCCGAAAATATGCCCAGACGGGAAGTGAGCGAGGGGAGGGTGCGGAGGGGTCGCGCGAAAAAAAGGTAACCGGGTTTTCACGGAACACCGTTGCAACCGCGGTACAACCATTGTGAACTGCATCCGTACACGTATGGCTGTGACCGAACGTCGTTAATGATAACCTATCGCCTACGTCGTAGTGTTCGACGTGCGGTTGATTGGATTACGGGAATCGTGTGATTCGGATATTGTGTTTACGATTTTTTTCGATTTTTTTTTTCGTTCTGCTTACGCTCGCGGTGTTCCGCATTCATTTACCGTCGATCAAGCGCGTCCGAATCCAAGAATATATGAGTCGCAAATTGTAAACGTACAGGAGATCACGTGATGAACATGTTTCGTGTTTTACTAACACGTCATTCCGTTGAATTGTTTTCCTCTACCCCGTCCATTAGATTGTTTCGCACATATGTTTCCTAGATATTCGACGGTACAGTTGTGATAAAATATTCGCACGCATTTAAAACGAGAGTAACCTAAGTAGACTGTCGATGTCTTTTATATTATCTTTTCCAAGCATCGCGAGACGCATTTATTGTATAAAAGCATAACACGTCGAAAAAGGGAGAAATCATATTTTTTATGTGACTATTGCATATACCTACAATGTTTCTCAACTTTTGCGTTGCAACGCCTCCGGCACGCTATTAGAAATATTTCAATGGAGCGACACGCCGTGCTAAGCAATAAGTAAAGTTAATATTTATGTATTATGTACCGCGGTTCCGTGCACGCAATATGAAAAAAATCCGGAACCGTAAAAACCGAGGTGAATATAGGTGTGGCTGCGGTGCGGTGGTATTACTGGAGAAAGGGTGAAATAAAAGGAAAACTCTGGAGCGGCGACTTACAGAAGCGTTTCCGGGAAAGATGTTTTATCGTAAGCATTAAAGCGATTTTAATTAATTAACACATACATATATTTCACTATTCGTCAGCTAAAACGGTTTTTCTACACACATCATACTGCTTTATAGTCGTTCAACTAAAGAGGGTGATCAGTCCGAAAAACAGCGGTGTGACGCGTGCGAATATTCGACGCCGAGAGGGGAGTTTTGTAATATTTTAAATTTAATTCCCTCCCTCCTGTCACCAACATGACATATTCGTGGTCGCGATATTAGGAGAAATTTTCGAAGCGCTCGGTTTTTGTCGTAATATTTGATAACTTCGCCGCGTGGGCACGCGGCAACGGATTCCCCCCAACACGTCGGGCCAATAAGACGGCAATTCATAGCGATAGTAGCATCAATCCAGGGTCCAGCAGGAGCATCGTCAGAAGGGGATATGTGGAGATGTCACCCCTGCCCACATAACCTTTCTTTTTCTTCGAATTATTGTTATTTATTATTCATATCGCACTAGGAAAATATGTTAATAATAGGCACACCGTAAAATCTTGTACGAAGTTCACTGCTCTTCGCCCCGCCAACAAAAGGGATGTTACACGACACGCTGTTTTGTCCGCGTTCGGGAACAACGCTGAGGGGCCACGGGGCGACCGCGATCGCAGCGGGACGGGTCGCGCGCGTCCGGCCGGCAGGGTCGTTCGACACCGCCGCGCGAAGAACGCAAAAGAGCAACGGCGCGGGTCCGTCAATAAATTCGTCGCGCGCGCTATCGATACCGGCCGCTGCAGATGCGTTCGAGGCTATTACACACTGTTCGCTGCCGCCGCCGCCGCCGACGACGACGACGACGACGACGACGACGACGCCGACGCTGCCGGTGTCCCTCCCCGGGTTTAGAACGGAGTGCCCGAAGCAGTTAGGCGAAACGTTCGGCCCGCGCACCATGTGTATTGCGTCGCACAGGGGACGTCGTCGTGCATCGGTCGGCTTCGTGCAGCACAGCCCGCGCCGCGCGCTCAGCCCGCGATAACGTCGTTGTCGTTACGCAACACCGTCCGGCTTCAGTTGTTCGACAATCGTTCCCCGCGCTCGTCGTCGGACGACAGTACCGCGCGCACCCGACCGCGCCGGTCAAACCAACGCTCACCGGCGCCCCGTCGCCCGGACCCCTTTTTTGATTTCCGTACCGTACCCGCACGTTCGAACACATCTCTCTTTTCGGACCGCGCACCGTCATCATGACCGTAACGGTCTCCGCCCGCGTCGTCGGACCGCGTGCACGGTGCCGGTTCGTGTCCGTCATCCCGTTCTCGTCCGTATGAACATCCTCGTACCGATGTGACCGCTGTCGTCGTCGCTTCTGCCGTATTCGAGTATACCTACCGCTCCCCCAACTAATCCCCCCCCCCACCATCTTGGTACCGTGTCATGACGTCTTCTCGTACCCGTCAGATCTATCGCAGCACCGTTCGACCTCGTTTTTGGTGATTTATCCCTGACGCAGCATCAGCACGTTGCCCGAAAATGCACCAGGAACAGTTTGTGTACCCGACCACTGTGGACGTACAGCAGCAGTATGTCGGCCCGTACCGGTTGGAAAAAACACTGGGCAAAGGACAGACAGGTAGAAAAAACGAATTACGAAAAAAAAAAATACAACGCATATTTACGTGTAGGATGACAGGGTCGGATGATCAGCGAATATCTCAACACCAGATCTTGAAAAATTTTCTCTTTTCAAACGGACAAAATTCCGTTAATTTCTTTGATTACAACCATGTCATACACAATAATTAACACACCAAACATATTATCACACACTTACTGGTGAGCTTATCATCTGTGCCGGCCGCATTCTTCGCATTGGTTGATTGTACAAATAATTATAAAATCTTATACATTTAAATATATATTTATTCGATGAGCAGTTATGGAACTTATAGTAACTGGGATGGTGTGCATGTGGAAAATGTTATCGAGTGTATTGATATTTGTTCGTCAAGTTTAATATTCTACAAAGACGTATATGAAGATATTATTTGGAACGTTTTTAGGCATATATCAAACACGAATATCTCAAAAATTGTCGTGGAACATTCGATCTTTATAGCCGATTTGTTGATGTTCGGTTCAAAATTCGAAACACTTATGAATTTAATGTATATTTATCACGAAATCACATTCGTATCGAAACGATAAGACGCTCGCTTGGAGGAGAGGTTATTCCAGACCTGATATATCAGCTAAAATGATGAAAAAGAGGGGGGAAAGGTTTTCCCGGGATATTGATATTTGTTCGCCGAATACTTATTTAGGAAAAGAAGCGTGGCGAGAATTCGTTTTTCGGCATATTTTATTCACGCGGCGTAACCGTCACATGATCGCGAATAATAATGCTCTACGTTGGCAACAACTGTTCTAAAAATACGCGTATGTTTTATCGTTTTGTGAGCGATTTTTGCAAATACGAACAGGTTTTTGTAAAGAGCTTAGGTATTGTGTATTTCAACCACTTGGATATATATTTATTTTCTCAATTAAAATAAATATTTATTTCTTATTCGTTATTATTTTAGTCAATACTTTCTTGAGACGTAATTTTTCTCGTTATAAAAATTCAATGTTCGTTGTTATCCAATTATTTACTCTGATTTCTTATATCAGCGTCATTTTTAATAATTCAATTATTTATACTAATTATCAGTGTTTTCACACTATTAATGAAATTTATTCCTTTGACTAGATACCGCCAATGATGACTAATACCAATTACCAGTAGAAAAGTATTTAATACAATTTATTATAATACTCAAACGCTTAAATTCATTGTTTATCTGTCCTTAAACTTGGTAAGAAAATTTTTTCATTGCGTTCATTTTAAATGTAAAAATTATAATAAGAAAATTAAAATTAATCCCAAATTATGGACAAGCTTTTATGAAGTGACGTTACGAGTGATGATTTATTAATAATATGCGAGATTGCCAACTAAACATAATTTTAAAACAATGTAATATGTAGATAGGAAAAATTCAAATGAAATAAAATGATTCAAAGTTGAAAAATTACTTTATAGCTATTCCTAAAATTTGTGTTAGTAAAATATAATTTTTTAACGAAAATTCCTTATTTTTGATCGAGTATTTATTATATTTTAATTTCATCTAAAATTAAAAATTATTGTTTTACTCCAATAGATATTTTTTAATACTGAAAACTGACTTTAAGAGAAACTACATTATAACTTATATCTTTTAATAATGAAAAACTGAATTTTTCTGAATAGAAAAAATAGTGAAATATCTAACACGTGATTTATGTTCAAAATAAAACGTAATATATAATCTATACCTTTATAAGTACAAATATTGAAATTATTAATAAATTGTAAATTTATTTTATGAAATTTGCAAAAAAATTGAACTTTAATTTTAAAAATTGGACATTTAAAAAAACATTGTTAAAATATTGATTGAGTTCTATGAAAATAACATGACAAATCAGACTGTTTGTGTAGTGCATGCCATGTAGGTACATTGAATAATAGTAATATGATTTATGCAAAACACATTATGATTTCTGGAAAATACATTTAATGTCATTTGAAGGGTGCATTTCACAAATATATTATGAAACGAGTCTATTTAATTATACTTCGTTTGAAATATACAAAAGTGGCTATTAAAATAATATTTCAATATATTAACATATGAATATGACTAAAAAAAAAATATAAGTACAATCAGTAGAAACTATAAAATATAAAATTAAAATTATAGAAATTTAACGAAAAATTGACCGAAAACAGTAAGCATAATTTGATGACTCTTTTTTATCTAACTTAAACCAATTATTACATACAAGATTATAATTATTTGTATAGTTGACATTAACAATTGCAAATGCCTAATACTAATTTAAGAGTTACAAAATATTTATATTATTATTATATATTATATTTTATATATTTATTCAAACCTTGAATGTTCAGCTAAACTACTAAATCATTTAAACAATCAATACATTTTAACTAAAAATAATTGTCATAAGTGTTATGGATATGTAAATGTGTTAAAGTATTTTAAACTATCCGAAAGGTAATTTAATTATTACATAATTTACGAATTTATTACTAACCTTTAATGGACTTGAATAAGACCTAATTTTGACCGTTTACAATTAAAGGTCACATTTAGGTATGATTTCATGTTAAAATTTGCATTCTGACAATGTCTTTTTGCCTTTTCGGTCCTCATTAAGTGACCACGACGGTTTATTATTCGAAGTAACCTTGCTGGTTTACGTGAGTTCGATCGATACTTGTTATTTCACGCAAAATGTTATTCTTTCTTCTATATCATCAACAAATTCTGTTTGAGTAGTTATATTCATTGTCTCGCTGTAACACTTTGGTATCGGTGCAGGGTTTGGAGATTTCAGAGGAAAAAAGAGTAATCTTCTCGTTCATTAATCCTACGTGTTTACAGAAATATTATGGATTGTCATCAATTGTAAGCTTAAAATTAAATAAAACTATAAATATGACCTATACAGTAAAAATGATCAAAGCAAAAGGAAATGAAAAGAATACTCTAAATTATATTCTGTTTGTGATGCAGGATGTATTTTTTTAGTATTTAAAATATTATAATAGTTGTCGAAACATGATTTTGGAAATGTCTTTACGAAGTAATCGTTTAATTTGAATCTTAGTGTTATTTTATAAACATTTACTCGTATATGGTATTAGGTATAACTTAAATTAGTATTTATAATAATTAACAAATACGTGATTCTTATTGAAAGTGAGAATAATTATAAATATATTATAATTTTAAAACTAAAATAATTTACATAGAATTGCGGTAGAAACGTGTAAAATTAATTAAAACTATAGAAAAATAAATTTAGAATAATGTAGAATCAAACTTATTTAAACCTGTAAAATTATATATTATTATTATGTTTATTAAATTATCTGTTTAGTTTTGTTATTGAAAACATTTGAGTTTATTAGTTTTATTAGTTGTTACCTGGTTTTAATTTAATTTTTATGATTATCATTTTTAACATTTACAATTTATATTTTAACCTCATTAAATGCAATTCAATTTTACTGGATAAAAATACGTCATAGCTAATTTATTTATCACAATTTTTAATTTTAATTTCTATGGCCTTTGATCGAGTTTTTAATTTAACTCATACAAAGTCGAATATTAAAACAACTAATTGATTATTTTTAAAGGTAATAAATAATTTATTAATATGATGCAGCGTTTTTAATACGTAAAATACATATTTACAAGCTATTTAATAATATATCTACTAATGTATAAAAAATAAAAAAAACCATTGAAAATGTAAAATTTATTTTACACAAATAAGTTAAAAGCATATTAAACATGCATATGATTTATTTTATAAGCTAAGTAAAAAAAAAAAAAAAAACGGTTACATGTACAATTTTTAACGTTCGTTAAAAATAATTTTAGGTAGTAAAATAAAATTGTATTTGGATTTAAAATATCAGATCATAATTTAAATAAAACATATATTTACCCATCGAATAGCGTTTTATTTGGGCCAAGAGTATTATATTTTGTAGTGATTATTGATGAACTTCAAAAACGATTCTGTTAAGATTTATTTTAGAATTTTTTCAAGATTTGTGAAACCAAGTTTTAAAATTCTATAATATAATATAATTATGAAATTGTATTATAAATCGCTAAGGCAGGACATTTATTTGAATTGGGCACCATAATTAATCGGTGATAAATACATAATTGGATTAATGTAAATAATTTTAATCCTTGTAAATAAGAATAACTTTGCAAAACTTTGAAAATGAAAAGAAAACTAAAAAATAAAAAAAATTTTACATGATTTACAACTTAATTTGAACAAACTTATATGTCTCGTGCCTGCCATAAATAATTCATTTTTACCTTTTGTTTATTTTTTTTCGATTTCTCACTAACCAAATGGAAAATACAATTTTTATTTCCTTCTATTTTTTTTCTTTTGATACATTTACTAGAAATTGTTGAGCCTCGACAAATGCTTCAATGATGCAGGACAATAGTTTATAATATTCTCTATTGATAGATGTACAAGTACGACGTTTGGAGTTTTTTGTATTTCTTTTATAGAAAGATTTTAGAGGAAACTCATTGTAAATTTGTAAATTTCTCCCTATTTCGAAACAGCTTTCAATTTACAATAACAGTAATTTCACGAAATCAAATTAAACTCATTTTGAAGGTAGTCGTGTAATAACAGTATATAGTTGAGAGTATTTTTTAAGCAAATTTTTTAATAAAAGTTTTAATAATTGTGCATTTACATTTTTTTTTTTTTTGTATATTCTATATTTTTTTTGTCAAATTCCACAGTAAAAATTTCGTATGAATTATTTTTTTAATCACATTTAGAAACAAATATTAAATACTCTTTGATTTTCATTAAATTTTATTAAAATACACGGATTGGAATTGTTTTAGTGAATTGTCTCAAATTAGTTTTGATATTTTCTTTAAACGATAAAACTATCAACTTTAAGTATTATAATGTTCTATTTCCATCACACAATTCAAGACGAATTATTGAATAGTTCTAAAATCTTATAAATCATTCAGTTTCAAAAACAATTCTTGCGCGTAATATTGTATTATCACAAAATATCTCAATATTAGGTATTCCATAATCTGAAAAGTCCTACGTATTCTAATTTTCCAATCATTCAACGTCTTGATGGTATCTAGGAAGTCCCATGTTTCTCTCAATAATTTAATAACTGTAAGCATTTGTTACAGATTGTTTGATTAACTTGATTATTTATTAACTAACACATGCAGTAAAAACTCTTCGAAAGTTTTTTTGTATAAAGACTGAAATAAATGTTTGTCTCTCAAACGTTTCAAAACCGCGTTCGAAAAGGGATTGAATAATACAAATTTTCTTTACGTGATGTTCAAGTCATTTCGTAACAAAGTATCATCAAGGCATTAACTTGATACATATTATTGTGGCGAAAATTATAATAGTTCGAGCGATTTTTCCACTACCAATTGATTATACCTATCAATACGATATTAATATATTTACCTAGAACAAAATCGCAACGTCTTAAATAATTTTAACGTGAAAATATCTGATGTTGGGTTTTGTTCAATGATTCAAAGGTAAAAGCGTGCATTTATTAACCACGTGCTTGCATGTACGAGTAATTAAGTATTACACATGTTTTATAACTAATAATAGTACACTACCTGGTTGTCGTCGTGGTAACCGAGTATAAAGGATCAACGTAAAAAAAGTGATAAAAAAAAAACTTTTAATAATTCGCTTAGTAAATTAATTTTCCAACCTACTCCCGTTAATTGCGATGCGAAAACCTTTTAAATTTTAGTTTCTCATTACATAGCGAGGTTTTTCAGTCGGTTTAACGAAATTATTTCTTCTTCGAAAGCTATTATTTTTCAATAACTAATAAACCCTTTATAGGTTATTTTTAAAATCGTATTCAATTACCGATTAATGATGAAAATCAAGTGTACCTATAATAAACCACAATGTTAGATTATTCAAAGAATTCGCTGATTGATAAAGAATCACGTTGACTGTTTTCAAAATTAACTGTGGAATATGGTGTTCGAATTTTCTCAGTAGTGAGTCACGTGAGTATTTAAATTGGTACTAAACTAGGTACTACTCCGTGAATTTTTTAACATAGGATATTTATTAATTTTTCCCATTCTTATAAACCTATATTACATAATTATGGAAATTTTTACAGTTATAACAGCAATCATTAGATTTTGTACATCAATAATTTTTAATAAAATATTTTTACCGTACAGAAAATTTTTATGTGTATTGACAGGGAAAATATCGCTAACTAGAGCAGAGAAAAAGGCATTGGAAAATCATTATTGGTTTTGGTTCATCTTTTTTTCTTACTTGTGTATACATAGGGAGATTTAAAGGGCTTTTATACCTCTCCATATTCTATGAAAAAAATGTAACTTAAATATTTGTTCCGTTTTTATTTAGTTTGAATTATTATTTCTCATATTGAATACACACTTATGACTGTTATGAGGACAAACATTATCTTAGAATGGTTTATTATTAATTTATATTATCACAACAATTCTTCTTTAAAACTATTTAATGTTGCTACATTTGTTATATGTGTTTAGTAGGACTCATTTAAACTGTAACAACCGATTTGTTCAATGAAACTGAAAAAAATACAACAATTATTTCATAACAGATGCCTATTTATATCATGCTTTAAAGTACTTGTATGATTGTATTAATGGCATATTTATGGATCGTGAATTAATTAATAATAAATTAAATAAGACTACAAATTAAAACTTAAGTTAAACATTTCTATAAAATAATTTTAATGAAATGTGGAATGTAAAATATATATTTGAGTATATGTGTGTGTAGGTATGAATATACTTTTTATTTTTTGTTTTCCATATAAATCAAGTTAATAATTTTAATTAAATGTTTAAATAAATTTGTATTTATATAGTGTAAATTGGTTTATGTTTATATTTTTTGTGGTTAAAAACATAAATATTTAAGTACATTAAGTCATAAAAATGCATTAATTACATATTGAACATATTTCAATAAATAATGTGTTATAAATAAAATAAAGGTATTAAGAAAAATATTTAAATAATTTTTTACAATGAATATCAGATGTAATATTCATGATTTAGCCATATGCAAGTTTTACTCACAGAATTAGTTGTTGAAATATTCCATTAATTGAACTTCATGAATACTTAAATAGTTCAAAGTTGTTTTACTTTCGTCAAGTTCAATACATTATATGAGCTGTAAAATAATCAAAGGGCTGGTTATACATAATTAATAATATCAAATTTAATCGATGTTGGTCTCGATGATCAAAATACGTGGGTTTAAGTATAGAACATAAACATATGCATTTATAGTCTATTTTGAGCAATAAATTATTCACTCTCATATTTTATGAGTGGAATTTCCAATGAGTAGGTACATTATTCTAGTTATCTGTAATATACGTATACAGTTATAGAAACACAGATCTACATATGGAGATATACCCCTTCGTTTGTCTTTACGTGCCATTTTCATTGCACATAATGTATTGTTGAATTAATATAGTTAAAAGTATTAAAATGCTGTTAATTCATTTGAAATTCAATAATTTGATGTCATTAGGTTATCAAAAACACTTTTTTTTTTTTTTTTGTTTCAATTCAATAAGAATACCTATTCGATGTTTTATGAATTGTCCTACGGATTTTCCTGGGAGGAAGGCGTTTTGCCTAGGTTATAAATTCTGAGTCAGATTTAACGTTAGCAATGTGAATGCAATACATCAGGGCTTCAAGGCTAAGGGGATTTTTTAGAGACCTCGGATGTAGGTTTTAGAATTTTTGATGACACAAAATAATACACTACGTTGACAAAATACATCAAAAACATTTTATCATCTAACATTTTAAATAATGATTTAACAAACCGTAAAAAATATGGGAATAGTCATTTGCACTACCAATAGCATATACTCGTATAATTTGCGCCTCGTCGTATCTCCTCATAATGTAATTTACGCCACATGTCCATATATCTAATCACGCTTATTCAACCAAATCATTTTATAAGGAATTCATTTATATATTAACACATATTTTATTATAAAGTTATATTGATTTTTTTATTAATATATACACGCAAACTATTTTATTATATAATTATTTTTATTATTTTATCAAATTTAATTTTAACTATATTAAAAATTATTGTACACTTCTCGAAGCATAATATAAAATAAAATAAACATATATGGTATATTAAGTATAATCACTAAATTATGAATTAGTTTTGACAAAAATATTATATGTTATCGGGTCGTGGCACAAATTACATGTTATACCTTTTTGGCGGTAAAATATGATTGAGAATGTTATTTTTGGTAACACGATTGAGAACACTCGAGTTTTTTTTTCTATCGTTTCCAAATGTAATTGATCGATAATATGAGCACAATAATCTGTTGATATTTATCAAACTTTTGTCGGAATTTTATTGGATTAGCTGGATGTCAATTTTAACTTAGATACCAAATACGAGAGACTGACAGTTAAGCTTTTCAGTTGTCGCAATTAATACATGCAAATTATTAATTACTACAATTCATAATTTTCTAGGACTACTAACTCTGCAGAAAGCTTTCACAGAATATATAATAGTCAATTTTACAACTCTTATCCAGCAATATATGTAGTTATTAAAATTCTAATTGAAACTCAAGCAGAAACAATATTGAAAATAGCTACGATAGAAGAGGGTTAAAAAAAAAAAAATGCCAATAAAACAACAGGATAAAATATTTAATATTCATAGTAAATATATGTGATAAATAAAAATTCCAATAATTTATTAAAATATTTAGAATATGATTGCTTACATTATTCCGCTATAACTAATATATAGATTAATATTTTCATTGCAAAATATTAAATTTATTTCATTTTTATACAAACATATTTCATAATTTTATAAGTTCTATATATTTTACAATTTATTTATACATATACACACTATACATATATTATATATTTTTATAAGTTCTACATATTTTTAATTTTTATTAATATTATAAGGTGCTATTTGTATACGATTATAATTATTAATTTATGACTTTTTTCAAGAATATTGTATGTATATTGAATTTTTCAAAAGTCATTCAATGGCGATTTTCAATTTTGAGTTTATTTTGGGTCAGCGATAAGTTCTTTGTTAAATTTAAGTGTTCTCAATCGTTTGGCTAAAAATATATAACGTTCTCATTCATTCGATAACCCAACGTTCTCATTCATTCGATAACCCTATTTGGACGTTGCGTAGATTACATTTTTTTTTCGGTCATTTTTACGTAAATTACATACGCCCAAAATAATACAATTCAACATGTATTCAAGAAATATTTAAAATTTATGAACATTTGTCAATCTTATTTTTTTTTCATTTTTTAAAAGGCCTCTGATTAATGTATTTGCACCCTGCTGTCCTCTCAAGACTTAAATCCTGCACTGCTGGGTCGTAATATGTACGTGTCATAAGACATCGTGTTTATGTGTATTGTTTGACAAACAAAACATTCATTCCCGATAATTCCGATCGTCGCCACCGCTGTGTAGATGTCACAGATACTGATTTCAGTGGCCTACGCGGTACAAAGTCTCACGTAACATGTACATTAAATGCGTGTCGTGTATGCCGATGATTTCCGATTTTCACAAAGGAATGGACAAATAAAAATTATTAAAGATAAAACTCGTTTGACACAATTGTTATATTTAATGGTCAAGTCACACGACCGCTGTGTGCACTACTTTTATCGTGTACGTTGAATACTCTCGACGTATACGTACTACTAACGCAGAATGCGAGATCAAACACTACAAGCACTCTATCGAACACGGTGTTGTTCGACGATGAAAATTTTCACGTCCGCCATCGAAGAACCAGCCATGTTTTCATTTTCCGCCGTCTATAACATGTTATAGATTTACCTAATCAAGATACGCAGTGCAAGTATTTACTGATTTGCCATCAGAACATAGGTGTAAAATAATCATTTGGCCTACTTACTATTCTTACCGATTAAGAGATATCAAACGTCGAACACATGATCGTAATAGTGTCACTAGTGTTAATCACTAAACAATAACGGAAAGAAGTTAACGTACAAGACCCGCGTAATCGGTCGTGTTTCGGAGCATATTGCAGTGCGTGTGATAACGCATTGGTTGTCGCGCCAGATGTCGGGAGCGATTTGGATTTAAGAAACGTTTTGAACACCTCGCGATAGCCGCTTAGATGCGGGTGGCCGTGTTCGTGTATGTGTGGGCGAGACCAGGCGAAAAAACTCCCGCGGCCGATTCGCGTGCTGTTTACATACGCATGTAGTAATAACACGATACGGAGGAGCTGCCGTCTCGGACATGAAATTAATCAATACCCACAAACTTGTTGTAAGTATATACGTATACGCGTTGCAGTAAATAGTACTGTGTAAATCGCCGGTTCGACGCGATCTTCGTCGCCGCCCCTTACTTATAGGCTCACGGTCAACCATCCCACCACTCACTGCCCGACCCTAGTCAATTGAATTTGAGCAATATAGCCGCGATACAACTCGGTTACATTTCATTCAGACGCTACAAGGTGGTGTATATGTATAATGTACCTATTATAATATTTATACTTACAAAATACAACGCGCAAATAGAATTGACTTCAGTAACGTGATCAAAGTTATTATTTACGAGTACATGTACAATCAAACAATAAGAATTTTATTTAATAAACTTGATGGTTCTTCGAGAAAAAGAAAATTTTTGAATATAAATTTTGTATAAAAGAAATACAATTTTTTCATGACGCAAAACATGTTTTAACTGTACAAATTGTATACAATTACCCATACGTAATACGTATAATAATTACGTAAAATGTTATTGTATACAATTATATTAATTTTATTCGCATAATAAATCAAATTAACAATTGTGTGTTGGTACAGAAACATAATTTAACATATTTAAAAAATAACAACGACAAAATAATTAATACACGTCTATTGTCGAAGCAGCTATTGTTGTTTCCAAAGTATTGCCGTACTTTTAAAAACTTTGAAATACAAATATTGTCGTCTAATTACAATATAATAATATATTTTTCGATAAAATTATGCTGTATTGAGCGTGTGTTCTAAACTAATCGGATTTGTAGAAGAAAATATATCCTTGGGCGAGTGTAGAATTCGAGGCACTCATACGGACCCCCGAGTATTGTATTATGTATATGTATAATTTTACAATAACAAAATAATTAGCGGTAGCGGATAAATACGTATCGAGTCCGTTTATGTGATTGGGGCTTCTGAATCATTAGGTAGAGCGCAGGTGCAGTACAGTGTTGACGGACTAGGATTTTGTAAGATTTTACATATACATTTTTACAATCTATGTGTAAAACAAGTATTTACATGAATATGTAAGTGCAGAGTAATCGAAAAGCTTTACGTGACAACGGTTTTGTCAAATAAACATGGAAAATAATATTGTTTTTATTTACTATCATCATATAATAATTGTAATATCTTTTCTGTACATATATATTTTAATTATAAAGGGCTCAGCCCGTAAATTCTTAATAAATAAATAAATAAATAATAATCCTTATATTATTATAGTTATTATTTATGAAATTGCATGATTTTAATTGTTCGCATTTTCCTATTGTTTTAAGAATTTGATGGCACTTAAAATTCTGATCACACCTAATAATATTATTGCGATAATGGGCCGACAACCATCCAGGCTGACAGATAATGTAGCCGACATCTGAATTAATTGTTATATGCTATACAATATATTATATATTTGTAGTGCACTTTTGATTTTCAGCAATGTACATTTAAAAAAACCGAAAAAGAAATATAAAACCATGTATGTTTTATTACGATATTTTTTCCATCGTTTAAACCATAAACTAGTATTATATGAGAAATTATAATTCATTGTGTATAAAAATCTTCTTTTCACAAATACGCTACTTGTACATTTAATCTTTAAGATTTGAACTACTCGAAAAAATCGTTATTCGTTTTTACTATTATGGTCGGCTCTGACGATTTTCGAACAGTACGCGCAGGAGATAAAGCTTACACTGCGGTTTTCTTTTTATTGATAATAGCTATCTTGGCTACAAGAAATGTTACATACTTTTTATATTGGAAGATAGATTGTTACATTAAGTTGATACATATAACTAATTAATGTAGAAGAGACTTTATACGATTAATATGTTTACATAATATGTAAGTACATAGATTATATGTTTATAGTATTGATACTTTTCTAAATGTTTGTATGAAGTTCCGTATCTCTGAGGAATTTGAGAACATTCATGGTACCAGCATTCAGAATTTTAGCCAGATGATGAGACAAATCGCACTTGGACATTGTGATTCATACTTCCTACATGCAGCTAAAATGTGTTCGACGGTTGACGGATAATTGCAAATTTGGCATTAGGTGGATCTTCTTTCTCCATCAAGTAAACATGTATTGCTCTGGTGTGGCCTTGTCTGAGTCGGTCTATATTTACACTAAATATATTACACGCCCACTGCAAAGCTTGTCCTTTGCGACCGTTTCTTATGCACACGGGTGTAGTATTTCATTGCGGTTTCCAAACATTAGTACAGTATTATTACTGAACCGCGCACCGGTCAAATTATTGAGAACGCGATGTTCTCGGTTCGCTCTTAATGAGAATGTAACACTCTAATTGACTTCTCGCGCGAAATTGTACATCCGTTTGAGTTATCTGCGCATATTCGTAATTATATTTCGCCATGGGGTTTCCTCGTTGCGTTTTGCTGCGCGCGTGCGTACTGATTGGCGCAAACGTACACTTAACAATATTATATTAATACGTTTTGTGCGACACGTACGAATGCGTGTCGTATTAGAACTTAATACGATACTTTGGATTCACGACTTTCGAACGACTCTATGTATTATTAGATATATGCTGTAGAAGTGCACGCGTGTACAATCAGTCGATCGGCGAGTTTTTAACATGTTACTTCCGTGACATATATGCAGGACTGTGTCTTGTGCATTTTAATAGATTTTTAAATTTTAAATTAACAAAAACCGGAAAATGAACCACCACGGGCTACCACTATTGATTGATGAGAAAGTATGTATAGTGAGAGAAGCCACCAAAAGGTTACCCATTTAAAAGCTCTTTAAGTATTGAGCGAGCCCTGCACAAATGATAAGTGTAAACAAAGGGTGAAATGGTTAGGGGAGCGCACGGGATTTTTCACATGCTAAGAGATATTTTTGTTAACTATTTTCCATTGTTAAAGGAATGCAATATAATATTTTATAATGAAAGTTTACATCAAAATAATAGTTTAAAAAGTATGCGCGTATAATACACACACTGCGTAGCACGGCTGTAATAATCAGATGTATATATATATATACATATTTTATATGGTACGCTGTGCTCGTAATTCTGATGTAATTTTGAAAAATAATTTTTAATTAATAGTAAATATGTACATGATGTAAATAATATCTGTACGTATACATATAATTGTTCAAATTGTATATTTATCAAATTGGGTAAGTACATACATTTTACTTATAATAGATAACTTTGTACACTATTATGGCTGTACATCGTGTAATTTGTATTTTTTTTTATTTTTATTGATATTTAATTTTTTTTCTTGCATATGATAAACGTATTTTTATGAGCCACTGATTATAGCGCTATTTCCTAATGGAAATCGCCTTTGTGATTTATATTTTATAAATTCGCATTAAATCACAAGTTTTTTAAATTGTGTTTGTTAAATATTGTTTAATATTAAATATGTCAATGAAATTTGGTCTTTATTAACCAGTGGACTGAGGAGAAATAACATAAGCTCTTAGATGAACGATAGCTTTTACTTTTTGTTATTAAATTCTAAGCCGACCAATTTTTTCGGAATTTAATAATGAAAAATAAAATAAAATAAGACGTCAGTGAATTTCAGATCTAATTTTCTGGATATTTTGGATTGAAAACATCGCCAATAACCTCCTTTAATAATGCAGAAAATATTTATATAATGTTATTACGATAATTAGTTTTCTTACCCTATTACATTGTGTAGATTATGCCTTTGTATTTTTACAATAAATAACGAGATTTAATATAACTCTGTAAGTCAATAATATATAACTGCTCTAATAGTCGATTTTTAAGGTTTATTAATAAAGTTAATTTGTTGCTAAATATATCAACAAAAAAAACGAAAACTTAGCAAACTAAAATTAAATATTTTAAAAATAATCCTAAATAATGTAAGTTATATTGAAAAAATAAAACTTATAATTTTGTACAAAATGTATATATATTTCCATAAATTGAAACTTAGATTCAAAGCATGGGGTTTAAACAAAAATATTATTAAGAGGAAGTCACACCCGTATGTATTATCATTGTCTGACATAAGTACAACATAGCTAATTTTCGTTCAATATTTCAAATGTAATGATGTTTTTTTTAATATTAGACTAAGCAAGTTTAATAATACTTAAGGGGAGAATATTATCTATGTTATGTTGGTCGGGTTTTTCTAATATCATACTTTTTAAACAAGTTATGAGTTTTTTGTAGTTGTAGTATTTTACATACTCATAGCTCGCTTAAAAATTAAAATATTGAAAAAACCGACCATCAAAACACAGATAATGTTCTTTCTCTTATGTTTAATTATAGGTCAATTTATTCCAATATTAAATCTAACATCACCATATTTGAACCATTGAAGGCAAATGTATTATATTTTACATGTGTCAGACGGACACAACACCCGTAGTGTGGTGTTCTTTTAAACGAATTAGAATAGCAATGATTGTCTATAAATGGGAAAATATGGATTTTTAATAATTTTTATAATGGTTAAATAGGTATTAAATTAAATCTTAAAAATAACCAAAATACATGGAAAAAAATAATTTGAGTTTATAACAATAAAATTAATATTAGATACAAAACACATAATAACATAATTGTTAATATATTATTTACTTCGATAAATAAAATTGCATTTACTTTAACGGATAGATCGTTAAACCACAGTATAGCCATCGGCTTTTGCAGTAATCTTTAAAGAAATTAAAAATTAAACTATATTCGCTGGGTAGAAATATGACGTTTCAAAAACTAGAGAGTTATTATTATTATAATTTTTATTTTTAATTATTGTGATCGTGTTCTATACAAATAACAATAATTCCTCTGCAATGGTTTTTTTCCCGAAAATTTAATAACTAATTATAAAAACTATGGATAAACATGAAGGAAAGATATAAATTATTTTAATTAAAACTTAAAGCCTCCGTAAGTGTACGGAAATCAATAATTTGTGATCAGTTTGCAATAAATATAACCGAAGCTTACGACATTAGAACAGTTTTCAATTTTTAATTGAAACTATCTTGGTATGATATGTGACCATTTATAACGATATACTATAAACACCAAATGATATTCGGAAAAAACTGTTTAAATTATAAAATTCGAGATCAATGTAAAGATCTAGAACAGTTATTTATATTGTCGTGATTTTTTCGCAAGTGTCACATAAGCTTTTTTTTACTTTTGGCTGTATATTTTACAAAATTATGTGATCAATTCAGATAAATTTTAAATTGTACCATCACAAAAATTTATTTTTCGGGTTTCCTTGAAGATGATGACTAATATTATTATTATTTTTATTCCAAGAAAAAACATTGAAAAAGTCTATCAGTTTTTATTTTATTTTTTATCGTTTCATTGTATTTTATTTTATTAAGAATACAGGTTTTTATAGGTTACTTGAATACGAATTATCACAGTTTTATTTTCGTAACAATTTTCAAATACACACATTAAAAATAATTATTGATATAAAATAATGAAAAAGAAATGTATCGAATACTCATACACACTTGTATTTTTCATTGTTCAAAATATCGATTGTAAAAATAAGTTAAAACCTGTCAAATCTACAGCAACATTTTTTCTGGTATTATTTTACTTAGCATATCGTAATAAAGCCCCTTATCCGCTTTTCAGTGTAAATAATTAAAAACAATTATCATGAGACCACTAGTTTTTTATCGTTAATTTAAAAGAAATAAATATAATCAGTTGTGGACCGTCTATACAATAATAATGTCATCATTTGTGTTTGCAATTATACCATAATAAAAAAAAAAGAACATAAAACATTTTTTTATTTATTTAAATAAACATATTATTCGAAATAATTGTTTAAAAAATAATTATGGTCGTTTCGACTGTTACAAATATAATGAGATAAAATCATTCATTGATAAACGAATCGTTTGTATAATATATTAATTTCAAATAATATACGACACTTCAAAAACTTCAAAAACAGTGAAAACGATACACAGCAGTTCGAAATTTTAGTAACAGTTGAAAACGGTTCTTGTGAAAAAATTTAAATCTATCTTTGTTTTCTTGATACGTTTTATTATTGCACATCACACTCGGGTTTTAATGCTCCGTAATACACGTAAAAACGTTTTCATCATTTGTTTTTATAACGATTTTGGGAAGAGATTATCGATAATTGCATATTGTAGATTGACCTATATTTTACTTCGGATTTTTTTGTGAATTTATAAAAATTTCGCTTGTATGACCTTTTTAACAAATTGTTTGATGTGGAAAATGGTAAGAGGACTACAAATCCCTGGCTCCTAATATTTTTCAATTACCATAAGTAAAACAAAGAATTACTTTTCACTTACTTTTTAAGTTATACCTGGCAGAAATATTGATAGTTGTTACCTAGAAAAATGGGGTTATATTCTCGTCAATATTTTATCATCAGATTTAATCATTTCCTTTAATGTCGACCAATTAAGTGCATGTATTTAAAAGCTTTAAAAGGAATTATTATCCTTGTTCGTTAAGAAAAAAAAATGTTCGAAATGTGTTTCATTAAATTATTTCCAAACAGGCAATATAAAATAAAAATTGTACATCAATTTTTTTTAAACTCCTAGCGATATGTTCTTGAAAAATATTCACTTCATAAAGGTTTTGAAACGCTGAAAGACTGAGCAAGCACGCCGATCCAGCGCAATCGTCGAATACACCGCAATTGGACATTGCAGTTTTTGGGATTTGGTCAAACGCTGTGTTAAACGTCATGACCGATCGTTATCCCCCCAACCGAGATTCGAGGAAAAAGGTTTTTTACGGGTCTCGCGTAGTTTTTTATTTCGTTATAGGTCAACAGTGCGTTGCTGTATCGATCAGTGAGTAATCAACTGGATTAATACTATTTCTATTACATTCTCAACTAAACTTTAACAGCACACCGTGGAATAATAATCGGTGACACTAAACGATTGCTATTGAAATCGGAAAAACAAACATACCGAAATCATTGTTAATAAATTTGTACGCTATCCGTTCAAAAGTCTCGCACTCCTCCGGCATTTATTATTAGCACTTTTCGCTATCGTACACGTGTGAATATCCAAAAGCAAACACTATTTTCCGTGTAAATATTATATCGTATACGCCGATCAATTCGTGCGTACGATTATAAAGCGCACGAGTTAAAAATAAACTAATAATCAAAATAATGCAAATTCGTATCTCACTATTTATCTCACAGAAAACGTAACACATGAATGAAAACTATTATGCGCTCTATTAATGAGACCGCGTTTACGTCCACTACCTTCTTATGCTCTCATATTTTATAATATGCAGTTCGACATCCATGATTAAAAATAATTGTTTTCGTTCATCTCAAACTCATTGACTAATGTAACATTTTTTTTCATATTTTAGCAGTTGTATTCTTAACCTGGTTTAGATTTATGAATAACAGTATAATATTATTTTGACGGATTATTATTATTGTATGGCAAAATAAGTCATACTATAAACAGAAAAAAAAAATTTAACGAGTGTAATAAACAGCGTTTTCGGAAACGTAGTTGGATACAGTATTTTACAATTTAAGTATTTAATTTTATATGAGAAATTGGAAAATAAAATGTCAGATTATGAAATAAAATTCGGAATATAAATAATCAGTTCGAAAATAATATGAAAAAAAAAATTGATTTCGATTGAAAAATGGATTTACTAGATTACACGATCACACTTACAGACAAAAGCAATGCTCCACGTGTCATTGTCTAGCTGCATTGCATTATTCACATTTAATAATTGAACCACGGTAATAAAATCTGAATTTTTTCTTGAAAGTACTTGTAAAAACATAAAAATCTAACGACATTTTGCAGCACGTGCATAGCGTATTAATGCCAAGAATGTCAATTTCAAAAATCCATGCACCACCACGTTCAAATTTGGCATGCACCACCAAGTCATTTTTCGTTCATTTTTTTGAACACTAAAATAGTACAATTCGAAAAAAATTCCGCCAATGTTATAACCATAAAATTCAAGAACAGTAATTTTGATCAAAACTAAGTTTAGTTAAATTCTTGAAAGAAATTAAATTAAATTAAAAAGTGTAAAATTTGAACTGTAGGTACTAAATATAGGCTTTCGTTCTAAATGTTTTGTCATAGAATAAGCGGTTTAAATCGAGAACCTAACTTTGTATCGTATACAAATTGCTCAACAATTTAATTATTAGTTATCCTTTTAATTCTATTAAAATACAATAGCCAATTTGGTACTTCGTTATTATAATTTATATTTATTGTTACAGCCTTTAAGTGTAATTTTCTAATTTCCGTCATTTCATTATTTCAACAATTTTAGACACAATAAAAATATATAAAATAAAAGACAGCAGGTGAGAGGTATATGAAAGAACATCTTAATAACGCTTAGCTAGAACCGTGCAGAGCCTCGATCTTGTGAAATTAATTTGGAGATTGTTTTGAGTGATTTACTTCGTTGGCTAATGAATATTGATTGTTATAATAAAAAGTTTTATTAAATTCCTCGAAGTGTTGTCGTCGTTGTGCGACTTATTTTACGATGCAATTTACGTAATTAATTATAAATCATTGTGTAAGGGTTTTATTGCTCGAGTACTGTACAGACCACTTAATTCGGAAAAGAAAAACCGTAGAACATAATTTTAAGTGCTTCATCCCTCGTTCTGATCATATTTAGCGACAATTCTCAGTGATAGGGTGCCGGGTGTACTATAATAAAAATAATCGATGTAACGCAATCGTCGCAGGTGATGTACGGTCAAAACTGTTTTATTGCAGTATTCGTAATACTATACGAACCGACTTGCGAGTTTCGGATGTCACCCGAACACCCCGGATCTTTGATCTATTTTTGGCTTTCGTGGATGTTTTTGATATCAAATTCATCGACCATCGGAGGGTCCTGGACGTGCGCGCAAATGGGTTTCGCCGTCAGGCAAAATGGACGTGGGCGAGGTCGGATGGTACATGGTCGATACCCAGTGGTATATATAACACGCATACAATATAAATTATGATTGTGTGCCGGGTACACGTGGCGGTAGTGTGTTTGCATTAACGAAAACTGTGGTTGAAGCGAAAAGTCGAATTTCATTTTTAACGATTATTCGTATTTATTTTCTATTTTTATTTTTTGTCACAACATAGGTACGCCCGTACAATAATAACAATACTAATAACGATGATGTTAGTTTTCGGGATCGGACGCGATTATCCCGGCGTGCGTGCGACAACATACATATAGTTTCACGATTACATGATGCACAAGTCGTGGTAAACACAATTGTTATTAGTTTAACGGAATTAAAATATGTTAGTTATTATCATTATTTTTTTATATATATAGATATTTTCCCACTTAATAATGTACTCTTATCGCAAATCCGATTCGTACGTTATAGAGGTTGATGGTTAGTATTTGTTTTTCCATTTTTTGTCATTTTTTATGTTCTACGTCATTTTTACGGACCTTTAATTATTTCGTGGTAATTTTTATGCTTTCTTCATGAACTATTTTACAACCACAACGTAACACAACTGTTAAAACATTTTCCAACAATTTAATTTTTTTATAAACTAAAAGGTACATATCATGGCTGCATATCACTTACGTCCCTAAAAAAAAGGTATATTTTTCAGGTAGTAAATTCAACCGGTGACTTACGTCCCGTTCTGGATATAAGTATATTATTTTTCCTACCCGTCACAAAATTCAGAGATGAAACAAATTCTTTTTTTATATTTTTAATTAAAAACCGTTTCAGCCAACATTTCGTAATTAATAATTTTCCGTACCATTATTTGTTCATAAAAACATATATTTAACAGTTTTTTTAACAAAATACTTTTTTTAATATATTTTTATACATTTTGATTCATTATCGAATACTTTTATATTAATTCAATAGACTTAAAATTTTAATAGTTTACGATTATAGTTACAGTTGACAATTGACGATTTTTTAAAAAAGTGTAATTTTATAACATTTTATTATTTACGAACATTTAACGAAAACGGGACGCAACAAGACTGTCAAAAAACATAATCCCGGATGCAAGTAGGTTATGGCCTTATTTGAACCTTTTTTGTTGGGATGCAAATCACCTACTGATAATAATCTCGGACCCAAGTAGAATGCACCGCATATCATTACGCATATGTATTCATTGTGTTTATCGATAAGCACAAAGATAGTTTTGAATATTACGGTCTTCAAATATCAACATTTTCATCGTAACGAAAACCATGTATCGTTAATCACTACTGTTTCCTTATGGTAATATGGGCGCACATCCTGTCTCTTCGAGCATACGATATTCCAGGTCTATTTCGTGTTTCTATATTATTCGTGGTCGTACCGGGGAGAATAATTTACGTGCGGCGAAAAACGTACCCAGAGAATATAAAAACTTTGTTCTCTCTCCATAATAACTACTGTCTGGCGCGTTACTTTTGGCCCGGTGTCGTGTATTTGAACGCGTTTGCGGCGCGCCGTCTTTATTTCCATGGCATCATGCAGATTGATCACGCACGTGGAATAATTGAATTTTTATTTTTTCTCTGGTCTGCAGGCTTATTATTACCAATTATTTCCCTCTAGTGAGCTTTTTATTTACTCCGGACGCAAGTCCATACATCATATTAAACAAACTACAATAGGAACCGTTTACAACGATGACAACTGCGTTTCTTACGCACGACCAACATTTGTAGTACGATGCCGGTAGAGTATGTGGGTTATAACGATGGTTACGGTACAATACGAAACGGAGAAGACGGCCGTTTTTTGACCAATCCCTTCGATTCGTCATCTTAATATAAACGTAATATTTTTAACTGTACAAAATAATTCCAACGAACATGGATGAAAACTCAAAGCAATCGATGCACTAAAAAACATCCAATATATGCCATTCAAAGTTAATTTTTCTAAACTAAAAACAACCATTATACGCTGTTTTATGTATTTAGACAGTGTTATTCGTCAATCGCTTTGAAATTAACCTAATTTACCTAATCCATGCTCTAATCGCTTGCTAGAAAAACGTGGCCCATCACAAAAATTCAGTACACTGACTAGGTACTAGTATTTCTTTTGTAAAAATTAAAAACCAACAAAAATAATTAAGAATTGAGTTGTAAAGTATTATTTTGTATTACAATAATTGGAATAAGGAGCTTTGAGCTTTATTATTACGTAAAAACATCAATGGTTTTTTTTTTTTTTTTTAATATTTTAAAATATGTATAGTTATGTAGTATGCAAAATTAAATTACAATTAACCAATCTATAGCCAAAACGGTTTTTTTTGCTGCGAATATTACTTACAACGTACTGTTCATGTTGTTAAGTTTATTTCGTGAAAATTTATTATATATACTACGTACAAGTATATTTTACCGTTATAATCAGTACGATAAGAATGTGTATATGCAATAATTATAATGTATTGTGATAAATGATTTTCGGCATATTTTTATTCAAGAAGTATAATGCAGGAAAAACTATTTATTATATTATTTTCAAGAATTTCTCTACTAAAACTGTCTTATCGACATGTAAAAAAGCTAAGAAAATATGAAAATTCAAGGCAATTCAGTGAAAATAATATTCCCAAGTCCTTACGATTTTAATTTTTTATGTTAAGACCAAGAAAATGTTTGATTTTGTCAGAAACCGTGACTTCCCGTACATTTTATATTAGTTTTTATTTGGAAAACATTTGATATATTTAAAAAATGGTCTTCCAAAATGCACTGATTATAATAACGTTTCTCATCAGAAAAAAACAAAACCGGAGAAATCGTGTTAAAAGGCGAAAAAATACATCCTACAACACGTATGCACACACAGTTATAGAGAGATCATGGTAAAATCAATTAATTTCTCGGTTTGAAAAAAATTATTTTGTAACGTAGGTGGCTATCATATGTATATAATATAATGTACTTCTTCATATATGTAGTACCGATTACGGCTTGCGCATTACGTTTCTTGTAAGAACACATCTAGTAATACGATCACAACCCACTCTGTATATAACTGTATCCGAACTCAGACAGTATCCGCATGGCACGTCTAAATCTGTGTTATTAACCGTATACCTATAACGCAAATCATTCGAAACACACTTGCGAGCTGCTGCAGCTCTCGGCTACTCAGCCGAGTATACAATCGTCGCGTCAGGACACACCAGGATTTGCAGACGAGGACGTAGGCATTAGAGCACCGGCTTCATTCCGTATAATATATATATATATATATATATATATATATATATATATATATATATAACGTGCTATCTGTTTAAGTGTGTGACAGTGGGACTAAAAAGTCCCGTACAATCGAACCAATACAAAGTGTCTCCCCAATGCCGAATGTATTACATATATTGTGACGTCTCCTCCGGTAATTCAGATTCTACATATAATTTTTTTTTACATGATTTGCAGGAATATGTACTAAAAATATTCATATTTTGGTTTCATTTTTTTGTTTCGATAAAGAATATAAAAAATTATTTGGTTAATTATTTTCGAAAAAAAAATTGAAATTAGTAATTTTACAGAGTTTATTCACGCATTTTGACGTTTCAACTTTATGTTTTCATTAACCTCGTGTTTTTTTAATGTTTATTTTTATATATATATATATTATATATAATTTTAAAATATATTGTACTGTATTAGTATTTTGATACTATCTTATCTTGTTTTCAGATGAATTATGTTTTAAAATCTTACATTACATTTTTCTGCAAACTAAAGAAAAGAAAAAAATTTAATTAAATTCATAAGTTTAATGAAAAATAAAAGTTGAGTAAACTCTACATAAAATGGCTGACTTTAAATACCTTGAAAATAATAAGATAAAAGTGTCCGTTATAAATTCAGTAATAAAATATGATCATTCAGTTGAAATAAAATATCGTTTTGTAGCTTTGATTCATGTAAGTCTTATGAAAAAAATAGAACTGTAAAATCTTATCATTACCTTGGAAGTCAGATCAGATATTGAAATACGGTATATCCTCGTTGGACATCCAGTGTATGCCTAGGTTTGAGTATTGCATAGTTTGTGTACTGCAAGGTATCGTGTTTTTTCGCTAAAAATTCATTGATCCGGAGTTACAGCAAGACAGTGGAGTTTATCGAGGAGTCGAGTGAGCTTGGCGCACAATGGAAATTTCGATTTTAGAATGACAACAACGATTTCTAATCAACTACGGCGTGCCGCGGCGTTTAATCATTCGTGCATGAACGAAACTAAATCGTACGCAGTTGATATCGCGATTATCAGAATTCCATTAGTCGGTTGTATCGTTGAGATATTTTTCGTTACTTATCAATACGCCGTACAGGAAATATGATGCATCCATATCGAAAACGTGTTAATGTCGTTGGGGAAAGAAAACCACTTCGAACTGCAAGCACATTAGGGTAGCGACTCAAAGAATAAATATAATAATAATAAATCTCGTTCTAAATTTAACTTGAAAAATAATTTGAAAAAAAAGGAAGTATCCATATGTTAGACAACTTTTTAGATATACATCGGAGATGATGACATTGGTATCATCATATCGTTATGGTAATATTAAGCAAAGACATTTATAATGTCAACACTTTGCTTGAATTATTTTTTCCTTCTAAAAACGCCATTTCTGTGTTAACGTAGCATAATATACTAAAAGATTGTTTGATTGTACATGTTCCCTTGCATTGTAGAGAACGTATTTTTACGTATACAACTCATATTGACAATTGTTGAGTACATTACAATACAATACAATACAATACACTAATGCATTCGCAGTACGAATTTTTACGATGTTTAGAGTAATAAAGGAACAAGAAAATAGCCGGACGGCTTCGTGGGATCCCGGATCAGATCTTAACTATCCCCCCCCCTCGAGATACGCTTTTACGTCATATCCGGTAAGACGTCCCTTGATGTATGATGACTGCAATTGATGATTCGAACAAATTTCTTTCTTTCTGATTATTGACTTTGACGTCCGTTTCATTGACACCGGATTAGTCGTATAAACAGCTTTTGATGACCCGCAATGATTGGGACACGGAGGGACTGCGACGTGTAGACGTGCGTGCAGGATGAGCTACTTTAGCTCACACGTGTATCGCTGTCCCGGAAAGTAGTAGCAGAGCACGATAATATCTATAATATAGGTGTTGTAAAAAGAAAGAAAACCCGAAATCCTTATACTTGTATGAAGTGTTTATAGTTCGTGCGGATATTTATTGTAAAATCATCCGAAAACGTTTTTATCGAAGGCCGAATTTGCAAATTTTTTATTGTATTCGTCGAATTGACGTGTGTATTAAATTATATAAATTACATGGAGTATTTGAATTTAATAGTATAAATGTTAATCACGATAAAACTAGAACTTTTCTCTAGTTATCATAATACATCATTAGACATAATTAAATAAATTATATTCCTTTGCGTGAAACAGTACGCAAAAAATAAACATCTTACATACTTGTCATCGTTCTAATATATAGGTATATTTCTATCGGCCGCCACTGGTTATTATTTAAAAACAACTATGTTTCCTTCTATTGAGCGAAATTGTTTTCGTTTTTAACAACTATTTCAAGTAATAAAAATAATAATAAAATGTTTAACTATAATTTAAAACGTTTTAAATTGTCATTCATATAATTGTTTATGCAACTGGGCGTGAGAAAAATTAAATTTAAATATTAGCCCGGGCCGACAAAATTAATTTCCTAAATTAATTTTAACTCCATCGGGATTCCGAGTTCACTCACACCTCTGGGTTTATTACAAATGTTTAACGAGATTTGTTTGTGACTTGTCTGCTCAACCAGATGCGAAAACAATGACTGGATTGAAACAATTAATAAATAAACTTTTATTTTCGAAATAAAATCTTCGTTTCATTACTGTATTTACTGAGTAAATAACGTGATATTACTAATTAGTAAGGTTATAGTAGAAAAATATGAAATCTCCAACATTTTCAATTATTTACAGATTTTGTTAGGAACTAGAATGTTATCGATGTGACTTTTTTCAGTTTCGTTGGAAAACACTTTTGTGACACAAAAAAAAAAAAAAACTAATTTTTTACACTTCACACTTTTTTTTGACGGTTTTAAATTGGGCGTTGGTGATACAGTTCAGAGTGATCGTTATTGGAATTTGTCACTAGGTTTCGAGGATATTGTCAAGATCTGTATGCGACACGTTACACATTTAGACGATTTATTGCGAATGAAACAATAAAGTCTATTTTTGAACGGAACGTTAATTTATTTTATTTTTTTTTTTAAAAAAAAGAGAAGAAAAACTTAGTTTTCTATAATAATATATATATCTATTTGTTTTAATGAAATTTCCAAAACTAAATGATTATATTTTGTAGAAACTCTGCTAAGTCTCTTAAAGTTTTGAAATATACATATACAAATTATTGAAAATCGAGTATTATTTGAACTATTTATCCGAAATGCCATGGTTTGTAAATGATTTCTAGTTTATGATGACAGTACAATACATTTTTAGGCTGAAATGATGAGCGAAGTGATGTAAATATATAATATATAAAAATCCAACTTCCAGCAAACACGGTCTTAATCCCTTTCAATTTTTCCTTTCTTACGGATCAATTATGTTTATTCACTTAAGGTTTATCATACCTGATGAAAATGTAATTTATTAAAATTCAGCAAAAATGTTTTTATCAATTTGTTGATATTATTTATTTATTTTTGCAAAAATTGAAAATCGTCGAGTTCCATGGGTTGTTAGTGAGTATGATATAACTTAAAAGCAATTGAACCGCTGAAAAATCATACACATTTTTATTTATCACTTATTCGTTTCGTTACAAGCGATCTATGTCGAAATAAATACGCACTATATAATTATTATAACTTAAACTCCACGAATGTGATATTATTGTTTGCCGTAAATGGTAACATATTATAATACTGGAAATGTTTGATTTAATTTCAGGATTAGTAAAGCTTGGTATTCATTGCGTGACCGGGAGGAATGTAGCGATAAAAATCATCAACCGGGAGAAGCTGAGCGAATCAGTGTTGTTGAAGGTAATTATGTTTTTGATTTTATTAAACACACCCTAGGCTGATCACCCATCCTAACGTGCACGCGCACGGTTTAAGTGTGTACAGTATATATGTACATGTATGTTCGAATTATTCATTCGCTGTGATTTCGATTACATGCACACTTACAATATTCAAGTGGTTATACGACGTAGTTAGGTTAAAAACTACGAAACTGTACATGTAGTTGCCGAAAATAAATAAAACTTGTTTGACTTATAATGCAATTATCTCCGTCATGGGCACTAAACACGCAATTATGTTTAATTGATTACAGTGATATTTATTATTAACATGATGATTTACGAACCCTTAATTCGTGCGTCCACGATTTCATTGAAACTACTTTGCGTTTCGTCGTTTCAACACAATTAAAGAGTAATCATAAAAGTGAAGAACCTCATGTCTTTGATGGATTTCTGAAAATCAAATTAAATCATGCGTCGATGATAACAGATTGATAAACTGAGCAAAGCAAAGTAAAAGATTTTTATAGCTATAATATGTATATTCACATTGATATATAAAATTTATAAGATACACAATATATTACGTAAACTATAAGAAATAATATCGGTATGGAAATTTTTTTATACCTAATGAGCATTTCTGTTCTTTGTTGCTCTGAAAAAATCAAAACTCGTTCTCTATTCTCATTATGGTATTTAATAATAATTATTATTCTATAAATTCAATCGAAAATTTTTTATTGAGAATCGAATATTCCTGATTGTTAAGTACTTATATGAGTAATTAAATTATGTTTTTTTTGTTATTTTAAAAAATTGATGTAGATAAACACGTTTAAATTATACATTTTATTTCAGTTTATCAAAAAGAGTACATTTTCTAGTATCTTTATTCGCAGAAAAAAATAATAAAATTGTTTCAAGAATCCGTTATCTTCGAATCAGAATAATAAATAAAATATTATTTTTGAAAAAGATGTTAAAATGATTTATAATATTATTAAAAACAAATAATTTCTAGTTGAAATATTTCGTTAACCATGTTAACGTGACAAAAATGCGTCCAGTGTCTTATTTGATTAATATTGCAAAGAAGTTCTACATGTGTAAATGGTGTAATAAAACATTTTAATTGTTTATACAATTTTTTCGACTGGTCAGAATAAAAAACCAAATTCAAAAAGCATTTTTTTTTTTTTAAGTTTATGTGTATATATCTATGGAGTAAATAGACCGAACTTAAATGATCAGTACAACTGGATAGTCTGGCAAGCTAGACAAAATAGCACTTACTTGTTTGTGTAGATATTCTGGTGTCGATGATCTGGATACTTATAATTACTGTAGGATGATGGTGAGGTTGAAATGAAGTGAGACAGACACAGGTTTTGATGTACTGAAACTGGTCACTTTTCAACACTCGCACAGACAGCTCAAAACAAGTTTGAAATTATAAAAATCGCACGTTATAGCCACTCGACATAAAATGCTTCTTAGACAATCTTATGGTCCGTGTGCCCTCACTGACGACCTAAGATCAAGAAACGTTTTATTAACCTCATGGTCCGTGTGCACACACCGACGACTAAGATCGAGAGCCTTGGAAAGGGTATTGTATCCCTGTTATATAGGAACGTATGGCGGGATGGACGTCGGACCGGTCCCTTTGAAGATTTGACCTACTCATGGTGTCAATAGTGTATTGTTTGTTTATATATGAAATATTTGTGTTGTCTGTGCGGGTATCGAAAGAACCGTTATTTATTGATTTTACAATTTTAAGATGGAATATTGTACTCGTACATTATGACAATTAGTTCGTACAATTTTTAACCTTCGAATGATGCACATCATTACAATAAATAGATTAAAATAGTTTTATATAAATGGCATAGTAATTTTTTCAGTGAAATTGGTAAATTTATATTGCTTCAGAAACAAATTATGTTCGTAACAAAATTTGTAGAAAATGTCAAATGAAAAGGAAGAAAAAAGATGCTCAACAATTTTAATTATTATCAACTTGCATTACACCTTCTTAAATGTAAAACTAAAAAATGTCTTATATAAATATCTTCATTTATATCTTTATAAATAACATAAAAACTATAGAATTTAATGAAAACTTGTGTAAAACTATGCACAGAACATTAATCGATATAAATTTGTAAAAAAAATTATGAATTCTTTTTTAAATGTTGGCATTAACTATAATTTTTAGATAATTTTCTCAAAAACTTATAAACATTGTTTTACTTTGAAAGTTTGTAGGATTCATTAGATACTACAAATTTATTTTAGAATTATTTGTTCATATTCACCATAAGACACACTATCCTTCAGATACATCACCCAAATACGCGTACGGACCGTGATTAATAGCTATATTCAAGTCCGGTTCGTTTTTTTAAATACAATTACGCCGGGTTAATTTGGTTTTTTATTTTTCCAACACCACGGATATCGGTAGTCCATCGCCTGTTATCGGTCCCGTAACGTCGTTCGCGTTCCAAACGTTTTTCCTCCTCCGCGGCCGCGATATATTACAATACATTTATATCAACCGCAGACGGATGGTAATAATAAAAATTGGAACAATTATAATATCATCGTCGGGGAGGTGCTCCGCTCGTCAATATTTAAAACGAAACGTACGCCGTTCCGCGAGTTGATTCTACCGAATGCCGACACCCTCGCGTGGTATGAAAATGCCGCCAAACTGCCGATCAATACATAATATTTCGCGAAATCCACACACCGTGACAACGCACAACAATGCTATAATATACACCATAAATCTGCTTATAACACGTGTCGTTACAGCGTAATCGAGCACAACTTCGCCGGTTACGACCAGAGTTCGTACTCGAATAGTTATAATTAAAAACGAACGATACACTAATTAATCACATCGGTACAAATGTTATCGTTCCACCCGCGGTATTGCAGTGGAGCTGCCGCGTCCGTCAAGAGTTACTGAGTGCAGACGCGAAGACGGACACGGGAAACAAAAACGTAAAAACTCACGTGACGATCGTGTCTCCTACGCGTTAAACGACGATAACGCAACGTTCGAAACGAACGAAAACGGAAAAGTACAACAGACGAGGAGCATAGGTAGCGTGAAACTCGGATTTTCCTTGCCGAATACGCTTGCATCGATACGCATTAGATATTCTTCGGTGGTGTCTCGAAAGTCAAACAAAAGTCGTCTGGCCTCCAGCGACGTGCGGGAGGAATACTGTCTGGGAAAATAAACCTGCAAGTCAAAACATTAAAATCATAAAGGCAACAATGCCGCACGGTCGTTTGGTCGGTAAACAAACCGTGGAGAGAAGCACTCGCTGCGTTCCGAAATTCCGTACAATACGAAAACAAATAATAACAAACAACACGTCGTCGCTATTATATGATACGGTCTACGACTGCATTCGGATCCGCTTCTTCAAGACCGTACCCGATTTCGAGTTCAAAAGTTATCGATTCCTAATACTACGTTATATGCACACGTTTGTCTACATTTACCATGTTTATATTACATATAAATCGCTATAAAAGTATACGAGTGATTTCCAAACAATATTCTTGAGATAGGGATGAGTCACGATGTTCAATAACGTATCAAGCAATTTTTTTTTTTTTTTTAGTTACTTTTTACTTAACGAATTACATAAGTTAATTCATTCAATGATCAGTCAATTATTACTCTAATCAAAATTCTGGAATCGTATTTATTTATTTTTCTGTTCTAATTGTTTCATTATTACTAACAAAAATAGTCGAAATTATAAGAGTGGAATAATCGTTTTACAATCACACGTGTTCATAATACAAATAAATGTCATTGGAAAACGAAAAATGCACGTACGTTATTAAAATAAAATGTTAAACTATTAAGTTAATAATAACTAGATATTCTATGAAATAACTGGAGCAAGTACAATTCCCATGTATTTTATAACTTTATAACCATCATTCGCAGATAATTCACGAGCTACCCAAGTTGGTAAAGTTTAATGGGTACAACACGATTGAGCATAAAACACCTTTTTTGCGACACGATTGAGCATAAATTGTCGGCGTATCAAAGGTAATTGAAATACAAAAGAAAACCAACACGATTGAGCATAAAAAACTCTGCAACGTTGCCATTTTCAATTTTGAACTGTATTGTATAAAAACATTTATTTAAATAATTATTGTTAATAACAGTATATATACTTAGATCTTTTTGATAAATATTTATATAAATTAACTAGGGCCAATTCTTTGCCTCTTTCCGATAAAATAATTGTTATATCCATATTTAAAAAAAAATAAAAAAACGCACTAAGTATACACGCACTATACACTATACAGGTGATCGAACACTGATATTATTTCTATAATAATTTTGGAATCGTATCTTAATTATCTTATATTTCCCCCCGATGCTAAATGTTTAAAACGTTGTTTTACTCCGGAACTAATTTATTAATCGATAACATTGTCGATAAAGTCGATAAAGCTCAAAATAAATTACAAAATTTCGGCAATGTGAATGTGGCAACATCGCATAAAATATACTATGCTCAATCGTGTTGCTAAAAAGGTCTATGCTCAATCGTGCTTTACCGAGTTTAATGTAGGCAAGCCATGTGTTTAATTTAAGGTACAACTGTTCCATAACAAGTTGTAGTTTTGTACGCAAACAAGTTGTCTTTTTGGTATTTGTGCGCGAACTTAGAACCGCGTCCAATTAAATAAAACCGAATGCGTAACAATAAATAACAATAAAATAAAAACTAAGTACCGACCTTTCGACAGTTTCAAATATGCAACAAACTTCGTAAAAATATTGTAAAAAAAAACAATTAAAAATGAATAGTATTCTACCTCGTGAAAATTGAATGTATGTGTAGTTAACAAGTTTTGTTTTAATACATTTTAACAGACAAACAGATGCGTGTAAAATTCAAACTCTGATTACAATCGCGTCTACCTACATAGTTGGTAATGCACGCATTTGGAACGCAGATATTGAGTATAAACTAGTAATAATTATATCTCCAGATAAACTTTGTAGATATTATTATGGTTTTTTATAATCATCAGCGGGCCAATTAATTACTCGTAATCGGCATCGAGCACGACAGTAAACAGTTAAAAGATATGAACGGTTTTCGGAACGCATTGTAACGAAACATCAATCGCTCTAAATCGCGATGCGCCTTGATCGATGTTATCAGATGAAATTATTTTCAACTCGGAGGATACGCCGCGACGAACAACTCAAGACCAATACTGTTTGCGACGCTCTGCCTGTATGAAGTTCACGTATAGTTCGAACGAAAAAACTCGTCTGTATCGTGCGCACTACGATCAACGCGGTTTTGTTCGAAATAATGGAATGACGGTAATGCGATTCACAGCTCAATGCAATCGATCGTTCGACGCTTGTACGTTTGTTTTCGTGCGTGTTAAATTTACATGTGCAACCGTAAACGAATAAGCAAACGGCATGTCGTGTGAAGATGTACGAAATGCCAGAGCTGCTACGTCCTTGAAACGTTAACCGAACATTACGTCCAGAAAAATGCAAATGATTTGTCTACTAATCAATCCGTTGTAATGCAATAATTATGTTCGCCGCGAATAGCTCTTCGATGTTTATATACACGTCAGACCCGCCGAAAACGTGCCCTCTAATTATAGTACAAAGTATACGGACTCGAACGTTGTTTCGCGGGACGGCGAGAATTATTAATACGCCGTGATCACGTCGTCACACGTTCTATCAGATAATTTGATTTACATTTTACAATATTCGATATGTTCCACTCACGTAACGTTTGCGCAAAGTCCTCACGAACACTTTACTCTACGTCGCAACGATTCAAAGCCAATGGAAACCAGGAAGCGATCGAAGCGAAATATAATAGAGACTACTGATTTTCATATGCCGTGATACAAGTATCATTTAGACGACGTAAAACCAGAGCTGATAACTAAACGATTATACTTGGACGAAATTCAATGCGATTAAAGTATAATATTAATATTAAATAATTAATAATGTACTAGAAGTAAACACTTGATATTATTCGTTCGTTCTCCATCGAACCTCAAGTGAAAAATCTTTTTTCGTTTTTCGATTTAACTATCGAATTTTATACGCACATTGTAATTTAAACAATTTTTTTTTTTTTTTTACTGATGCAGCTAAAATGTTCTACTTTTATCATAAATGCAATCAATAGTATTTTATACTGCATATGTTTATTAATATAATACGCTGTACTCTTTCTCTTCCGTGAACATAAAAATCATTAGATGTTTGAATAAATTGAATAATAATAATAATTATTCTAAGAATAAACATTACACGAATAGATAATGTGTGCTGAAACACACGGGAACCGGCTGTAGTAGTTGTTTGCTCAGTCGAGTGTGCGTATTCTATGTTGTCTACGACAGTGTTTCTCGACCTTTTTACTGTAGCGACCCTCTTTTTCAGTTTAAATTTTTTAGCGATCCCTATATATACACACAAATTGTATATAAATGCAAAAACAATGTGAAAATGCAACTTATAAACCTACTTTACAATGACGCACGGCGATATTACAATGACCTGCAACATAAATATATAATAATATAATATGTGTACTGCGGCATAGGCCTTATCTTAGGTTGTTACTTGAAAATCTAGATTCGACGTTTATTATAGATTCTCCAATAAACGTCAAATAGTAATATCGTTTTAAAAATAATAATAGTGTGTTTTTCATTTTAATGTAAATAATCTAAGCTCGTGATATGTAATATTATAATATTTTATTGGTTTTATTTTTTTAATGATTGAGTTTTTATTTTTCGCATTGATTTAAATCAATCGATTGCGACCCTGAATAATAAGTTGGTGACCCACAAAGGGGTCACAATCCCTAGGTTGAAAAAAACTGGTCTACGAGGTGTGCATAATTAGATTTAATTCGTCCGACTAATTGAAAACCACGGCATTAGAATGCTGTAAATGTTATTATACAAATACGCTTCCTGTATAAAGCAATATTATCCCTTTGATAATGTGTATCTATATTATGATTAAAATAAACCGTATTTCATAACCGCACAAGTAACGGTTGTTGTAGAGTTATGCGCACCGCTCGTCAAAATATTTCACTTTCGTCGTGATTTTCGTATAGGTTACGTAACCCACCGCCATGTGCTAATATCAAGGATCCAAAACGGGTTAATTTCTCCCAGGTTAAATCTATGTTTTTTTTAGGTTTTTGCTAAAAGGTTAAAATTGGGTGTTAGGTTTTCTCGGGTTAGATTAACGGATATAATTAAGGTTTGCTACTTAAATATACACAATAAAAAACTTAGATAAATTAACATAATCTAAATAAGTAAATACAAAAATAAAAAGCTACTTGTTTATTAAAAGTACTTTGGTAAATATTTTATCTAGCAGTAGTATAAAAACCGCATGGAATGACAAATTAAAACAGTAACAATTATTAACAATCAATTTAAAAATTCACCACACATAGCTCATTTTTAAAAATGATAAACATAACATATTGTTGATTAACGAATATTCAGAATAAACTATTTAAACATCCAAGTTTTACTACCTATTAGGAATACGAATATTGACGATTACGCATAAAAATTAATAACACAATTTTCAATTAAACATAAATTACAAATTTAAACCAAGCCTCAACATTATAAAATATTTGACTTATCTATTTATTTGTTTCTAATTAGTTTCTAATTTTACACAATTAAACATTTTTAAATTAATTTTGATGAATTTTAACATTTTAACAGGTTTTGAGTTGAAACTGTTTAATTAGTCTCCAAGTTTCAGATTTCGGTTTTGAATTCTTTCTGGATAACCCGATTTTCAAAACCGGGTTTCAACCTCTTTTGTTTACCTGTCCATGTACAAAACGTTCATGGGCAGCACATAGGAAATTATAGATTTAAACTTTTGCTGTTGTTTTCAAACTTAAACGACTGGACGGACATACCTAATATTATCATACCGTTATACCACGGTTCGAGTTCATTCCTACCTCCCCCCATTCAATGTCAATCTAACATGATTCGATGTTGCAGTACTAATTTACTATAATTTTGTTTTTCAGGTGGAACGAGAGATCGCTATCATGAAGCTAATCGACCATCCACACGTTTTGGGTCTGTCCGATGTCTACGAGAACAAACGATACTTGTAAGTCGAACCATTGAACAATGTCAATCGATATTATGATTTAAAATAAACTCTATTTCATAGTCGCATAATTAACAGTTGTAGAGTTATGAGCACCACTCATAAAAATATTTCATCTCGCCGACGTTCATCTTATAACGTTATATCATTAACATCAATTCATAAACCAAAATAACCCTTTCTGTACGTAACGCGAATAAAATCATAATAAAAATATTGTCCCATAATTGATGAAAAAACTTCATCAGAGTGTTCGAGAGCAAAATGAATTTAATTTGAGCACCTAGTGGTATTATTGTTCTATGTTTTTTTTTTTTTTTATTTAATTTTTTTTTTCGATGAAAAATTTGAATATTCAAATCCATTTGAAAATAACGATTGAATTTGTCTAATTAATAAAATGACATCAGAGTGACGAAATGAAAAAAAGACGAGTAAAGTAAATATTAAGATCAGCAATTTCAATTGTTATTGTTTGATTGTTAGATTAATACTCGGAAGGTATTTTTGTTGAATTTCAAGTCGAAACAAAAATCGAATACATTACTACGAAATAACGCGTTAATTAAAAATAAATGTAGAGTTTTTGTCATACCACATTGTACCGTTTGTCCATTTCGACAACGGTTATGGCTGAAAACATAAAGTTTCTTGCGATGCGAAATACTTGAAAGTGAAACAAATGGAAATAAATGTTTTGATCAAAACCCATAAAACGTTTATTAAATACTTGAATTCAAATGTTTAAACACAGTCGACTTGATTATGTAACTAATAAATAATGATGATTACTGAAAAATGGTTTTCAGATACCTGATACTGGAACACGTGTCAGGCGGCGAACTATTCGATTACCTAGTAAAAAAAGGAAGGTTGACGCCAAAAGAAGCGAGAAGATTTTTCCGACAGATAATTTCTGCATTGGACTTTTGTCACAGTCATTTAATATGGTAAGCATATTTTTATTTTATTGACTAATAAACACGAGTATATTTTTATTAAATTATGTTGCTTGTGCAAAAAAAAAATGGAGAGTTATTTTTATAGAAAATTAAGTTTGGAACGTGATTGCGTTAAAGTTCGCATTTATTTGTAATTTAATTTTTAAAAGATTTTATCGTGACGTTTTCTCTATGTGCGATTGCCAATTATCATTTGTGCAATATAACGTATTGACAAATTCATTACATAAGAATACACTGTTTAACAAAAATGAATTTGTAGAGCACATTGGTATATTTAAATAATATTTGATTATATATTTGCAATTATTTATTTATTTTACAAAATCCGCACGAACTCGATCGTGGCGATCTTATATTTGACATTTGTTTTACGTTTACATGTGCGTGCCCGAATAAGAGGCAGGTATGCATATATATATTTGAAATATCTGTAGCTTTGCGATTACTATCGTAGCCATAAGTTTTAGAATGGAATGGCTAAACACGTTTTTAGGCAGAAAGAGGATTTAAGAGTTCACCCTACACCACCAAATTTATAAATAATGTATTTCCAGCATTTTCAAATAGTTTAAATAATATTTATTCAAATATAATTTATAATATTTATAGACTAACGGTGGTCAGCTACGATAGCATCAGCGACATACAGTAGTACAAAAAACTATAGAAATTATAAAACGATAGTGTTCTGTTATTCGTAAAAATGTAATTAGTACCAAAGTTTCAAAATACTTAAATACCAAATATAAGTATACTAGTACGGTACAAACAAATAAAAACGATCCATAAGGGGGAGTAGACCTCTTACCCCCTCTCCAATCTTATTTGTCTACACCACTGGTCGCAATGGATCGCTCGGAGTTATATGATGAATTGTTCTACATATAATTATATATCATTATGTATTACGAGGCAACATTTATTTATAAGATCGATTCGATATTTACCAACTGTTATTAGACACATGTGCGGTACGCACTCCTGTTAATACGTAGACACAGATTTATGTGTAAACGATTAACTAATAGATTGTGCTGTTCGAAGTGGCATGTTTATGTAGATGCGGGAGCATCTCGTTGGTTATGTAGCGTTCCCACGAGGATCTGTATGTACACTTATGGTATGGGAAAGAGAGGAGAAAGTAATCGCAATTGAGAGATCAAAAAAATGGTTTACAGAAAGAAAAAAAAACCACGCGTCTAATCGATATCTGTGTACACGCCGTGACAGTGACGCGGAGTAAATCCTTAAGCGTTATTCTCGTTCGTTATTATTTGTCTGTTGAGAGCACGAGCAGGTAGCCGTACAGTTACGATACACATCCAACGTGACCCTAGAGAATAATATAACGGAGAAAAGAAAAACGATACCAGCAACGTACGGAGAGCGGAACAAGATTGAAACGAGCAGGAAGAATAGTTTCTGCATTGATGAACCGCAACGTCCTTATACTAGGCGGTGAGTATTTACGCGGAGGAAGGACGTGCCTAACGGGACGAAGGAGGAGGAACTATTAAAAATTTACTCAAATCGTCAATGAACGTCCGAGGTCTGATCATTTACAACATTAGGCATGTCGATCTATGATTAGTGTGGTCGTCTCATCTTACCCTATGACATCATCACGCGGTATCGTGTCACAGCGATGTCGACAGTATAATATCATACCGTGTTTGCTTATTCGCACGCCGTGCACAGGGTAAGGGTGAATTAATTAATACGCGTATATGTCAATTTATACGCTTCAAAACGTGTTCGATAATCGATATAAGGGTGAATTTATTGCGGTATACGGGACAAAAAGACTGTGTAACTTAAAATATAATTCAATCTCACGGACCATATTGTTCGACTGGGATTATTATTAAATATTTTCTACAGGCGCCGCGTCGCAATTATAGAGTAAATATGTTTTATCATTCTATTTTTATTTTTTCTGACGAAACCAACGAAACGAAATTACTGTTCTTAAAAGTTCCGATAAACGAATAATTACGATTATGTGGACCAAGTGTTTCCGCCTTGTACCCGTATGTACAGACATAAAAAACACTATAAAAAATTCGAACGTAAACGATAAGGTGTAATTAGATAACGGTTCGTTTTTCGTCTTATTTAAATATTAGCAGCGAAATTCGAGTCGGTACAAGTATGGGCGCCAGAGGGCAATTTTCTTACGATCCCGAACGGATGCACGCGATAATGGTGCGCGAGATGCGGCATTATGATAAACGAGAATAATATACAATGTATATATAATGTCATATAACAATGTCCCGTGAGCTCACAGTAATTTTCACATATTAATTCTTTCAACGTTTCCGTTAATATACAACTTATACTATTTTCTCGATCAAGTACATGATAAATATGCATGGTACCGCCTTGTTTGCCACTGTATACGTAGTTCTACTACTGTCGGGCTGCTAATATAGTATTTTCCAATATTTCTAATCGTCGGTACCGATTGTATTTTAACATTTTCAATGTTTCAATAAATATTTAATTAGTTCAAGTGAGATAATGGATTCATAGTGAATAAACGTGAACACATTGGTTTTAGAGCAAAAGGCTATACTTCGTTAAAATGTGTAGCGCATACGTGGTACAGTCACCAGGTGTCACTGTAATCGCTTAGATTCAATTCGATAAAAACACGTTTTCAACTATAATTATTTTCTATTGATGACATCCTGTTTTAAAAAAGTACAATGCAAACAATTATAGCGACGTCTACTGGCTGCATCCGCATGACTGCTATCAACAATACGTTGACGAGTCCACGTGTAATAAAATTAATGCTTGTACAAACGTAACAATTATATTGTTATATTCGTCCATCGGAGCGCGATTAAAAAACGAATTCTGACTTATGAGGATGGACTAAAATAATAATAATATAATAAATTATTATCATATACATATATATATGAGATAGTATTGTTAGATATTTATGCATTATGCAAGAGCGAATGGTGTCTTGCATAATGAACAAATATTTCGTGTCTCGGGAGCAGAGTTTTCGTCCTTTGGAATATAATTCTATATGGATTGCGGATAACGAATCCTTGTTCTGAAATGAACCTAGAAATAATGCTTTAATTACTAATATCTACTTATAGGGAGCTGTGTACTGAATATCAGCTGTTATCACTAGTATATTGTTTCTATTGATTCAGTGGTGGTGACGGTACGGCCAGGATTATACATTGGGAAGGAGGGGGAGCGCAATAGAAATTATAATCAAAACCATCTCGATTAAATCGATTTTTATTTTCAATTTAAAATGAAATAAGAATAATAATAATATTGCTACACACTGATCTTGCCGATAGTACAACAAGAAAAGATCTTACGCCTTGTTACGGACAATCGAGCTACTTATGAGTAATTCATTATTTTTTAAAAAAAATAGTTTTTATTGAAGAGAGTTTTTATTTCCAATTTTTAATACCCCCGGTAGTTGTAATGTCAATGCACTAGTTAGTCCTGAATTTGACTGGTTAACTTAAGTTTTTATAGTCCAAAATTGATTTACCACATTTAACTGAAAAAAACCATCGTTAACGTTGGTAAGAATTAAGCGAAAAATATAACGAGGATGATTGTTTTGAATGGAATGTATTTTCTTACAAATGTTTAACAATATATAAAAATATATTTGTATTTAGCAATAGATACAAAAATCTAGTATAACTGTGATAGATAATAAAAAAAAACATGACATTCTTTTAACAATCACACAACGCAGATAAAGCTAAATATTATAATTGTATAAAAATGCTTTATAACTGATATTGTAACGAAACAGTGTACGTGTAAAGCCGCTTAAACCTTTTTGAATTATAAACAAGTCACATATCAAACCGGTGTACCCTCTTGGCTTTACCAGATTTTTCCCAGTAAAAATGCCTATTAGCTAGTCTAACTCAGTCGGTAGAACACCAATAACTTAATATAGTGGTCACCGTTCATTAACTTTGGAACAAGGACATTTTAAGGACCTAACCGATTGAGTCAGTTAAGCGTAAGGTCTTAAAAATTAGTTGGAAAATAAAGTTGAAATACATTTAAAATATTTTTTGAGATACTGATATATCTTTTAATATAAATATAAATATGTATCTTGACCGGGGGATGGAGTCATGTTAGATCGAGAATGGTATTTTGTCAGCTACGTACTTTTCGTTAAATAATAATGCATCACTCAAAATACGTGTGAACTCAAACACACGCAGATTATTCAATAAAATATAATATATTGCACGTATTGCACTTGATTTTAATTTTTGTTAATTAATCCTTATGATCTAGAACTTTCCCACGCTTCTCACTACAGTTATACTTCATGTATAATTGTTTCGTTTGATTTGGGTCTCTATAGTGATCACGATTTCGAACTAAATTTTCCGGGTTATCATTGACCTCCATATTTACAGTTTATATATATATATTATACACACATAGTAATAAGCTCTGCCTGACATTTAATCGCAAGTATTGTTCTTAAAAGTGTCTTTAGGGTAATCCCCTTTAGACAGAACAAATGAATGGCAAGCACAATTGAAAACGATATTGTGTCCGGTTTTCAAAAGCGACTTAGCGTTCATCGCTTGTGTACAAAATATTTAAATGAATCATTATCACGAGGCGGGCATTCCCGAGGTCATTATCTATGATTAAGACCGTTCGGTGTTAAAAAATAAAGTTTTTAAACGTCGATACGTGTACTCAAAGCTTATTGCCGATGGCTTACGCTAAACCCTACGATTATCGAGCATACTACGAACCAATAAGTATTTTGTTTCAAATCTTAAACGCGTATTTTTTTAAAAAAGTATTAAGCCTTGCCGTTACATTAGCTGATTATGCAATAGCAATTGTGTTTTGTACACGACGGAGGATATCGAATGGAAATCGTGGAGGAACAAAGAAACATTTCGTTTTGCAACCGAGTACCCCCGATAACCTGTGGTATGACATTGACAGTGAAAAACTGTGGATGAATATAAAGAAAATGGTCATATTAGATGAAAAACCCTTTAATGTTTAGGTAATTCTACCTAATATCAATATAGTATTCTTACGGAACGTACAAAAGCTGAAGGAAACATGAAGATTAATTGATGGAAAATCATAATTAAATCTCCTGGAAAATCTTTTACTATCATTTTCTTTTAAATATTTTCTGTATTAGCTAGTTTGTATATTTAGTGTATTAGTGATTCGGGAGGTGCATTTAGCCCGTTCATAAGTGCAATCATTAAAATTTTGAACATACATTTTGTAGGTATTCTCTAAAATGTGTTGTTCGGTAAAAAAAAAAAATTATAAATTTTTTTGTACGAATAAATTATAGTATAATATCCAATATATACGACTTAATGTACAGCACTTAATGTTTTTTATATTTTATTGTTATGCTTTTATGTTTATTAATACAGCAGCTGGTTAATTCCTTGTTGTACTTCTCTTTCGTCAGAAAAATATAAGCTGTGAGCGCGTGCTTCGATGACTGAATGTTAGGCAAAATATCCCGTTGAAATAATCTCAGTTTAAAATGTGGACCGTAAATAGTCTTTATGCAATAATATAAATAACTATTTATTTTTGCGTACAATTATTAGATGTGCTCCACATTAAAGTAATATCGTTTGGGTCATTTAGCGTAATTAATAAAACAGAAAAATTCGAAAACAGTTATTCGAGATGGTGTATCTGAATTCAGGAAAACTAAAACCCTCATGAAAAACTCTCGGGAGATGTGTACAGAGCTGATTAAATGCTCTATTATATTCCTGGCAAGCAAAATGGCAAATAAATCTTCTCGCCAACCTTGGAGACGTCGTGCCGGGCGTATATATTGTCCTAATGCAATAGTGACGCGGAAATCCGAAAAATAAACACGACAGTGAGAACCCATGAAAAAGAATACGTTGACGTGCGAGTTTGGAAAATAATAATTGCACGTGCTCGGAGAAATCGAAAAATCTATAGCTGGTCCGTGACTAAGCAAAACGGTACCAGTGGGTGCACGCGAAGACCGCACGATTGGATTGCCATTAGACGAGAAGAAGTTACCCTGAGGCCGATCATAATTAGGACATTGATGGAGGCAGCGTTTCTATTAGAGCAGTCAATTGTTTTTCAGCACAACATTTTATTTTTCCTCAGGACTTTTTTCTTTTTTTCTTTTTTTCTTTTTACACTCGCATTAGGTTCAGAAAACGAAGCCGCCGTTATGCCCTGGTGCGAGTAGAAGTAACGGTTGGGCTCGATGAGTTGTATTCAATACGTGCGGTGGATGCGTTTTACGATAATTCTTCAAACGCGCCTTGATAGGCATTCGATGAGAAAGGGCGAGCAAACAACCATAAATAATAATAATATGTGTACGATTGTTTTATCGATTTGGCCACAAATTTCATAACTGTATCTCTGTCGACGTTCTCATCGTAGAAATACCAAAAAACAAAACGCTGACCGCAAAATCGAAACCACACTGAAATATTGTATATACACGCTAATTAACTGCGACAACCTACCTACACGGGTAAAATATTCATTTAATTTGATATGGGACTGACGTTTGGCGCTTAGATAACCAATCGATATAGGTAGTTTAATATATATTCTTATGCCAAAGCATAACATGTTCGCCGCGCTAATATTATTAAATTGGTCGTGAACGCCTCGGTTAAATAACACATCGCTTTGGACGTTTTAATTATATAATCTACCGATCATAATAAATGTAATACATATAAAAGGACGAGAGAAAATCAAATGCCAGATACCCTGTTGTAGAGATGGTGATTAATGATAATTATAATATAAATTATTAAATAGAAACAGACCCTCCAAAATAGACAGTAATTACAGTTAGGTACTAAATAGAAGCTTATAACACTTGGATCCAAATCAGTATACTGTTTTAGACACATAGATTATATGATAAGTCTACAGCGGGGATGAGAAACTGACGGCCCACGTACTTTTTTTATCTGGCCCGTATTATATTTTCAAATAATATTGATCATTAAATGTAGATACCTATTATATTCTTATCTAGCATTGAACTACAGCCTAATTATTAAATGTGTAGTTAGTTAATAATATAAATACGCATCGGCATAGTGAACATAACTATAGACATAAAATATATATTTTATAGTATTGGTTCAACCGTAAAATAAATTTTATAAAATTAATATGCTAATTGTCAGATTTAATACCTTTTTTTTTCCTTTGGCACACCAGATTTTAAAGTTCCATAATTTGTCATCGTGTTACTTTGAGTTGTCCCATCCCTGGTATACAAGATTGTATTTCTCGTACCCGGTCAAATGAAATTTTCTGAAAATAAAATATTATAATTTTGTTACATCAATCCATTTTAATTTTATATTGAAAATTCGAATTTAAACTATTAAATCTAAATGAAAAAATACATTAAACAAACTCCGATATTTTATCGAAATTCATCAAGAGCAAGAGTTTTGTGCATTGAGGTTCATCTATTTGAAAATAAACAAAAAAAAAAAAAGAAATAAAGTACAATAGAAATATCTTATGTATGGTTACCGCACAAGTATAATGCAAATGTTTAATCCCCAACTAGTGCGCAATGTCGAATACCACGTTAGTCTAGAAAAATACATTTTAGATAGTTTGATCTGAGTATACATTTTGGACTAGGTTTTTTGTTTGAACTGCACAACTAGAACCAGATGTCAATTAAAAATAAATTGTATTGTTCACCATCAAACGCTATGGCCGTTTAAATGTTACAAATTTATTTTGTTTTTAAGTTATGATGAATTTAAATTTTTTATTATTTTTATTTTATTGAAAATTCAAAAACAGAATTACATACATCTCATAGAAAGGATTTAAATGAAAAACTACAATTTTAATCTCAATTATAAAAAAATATTTCAGCGAAGTTCCAAACAATAGTAGCAACGATGGATGTTATATATATATATATATATTATATACCTGTATATATCAACAAAAGCAATTTTGCGAAAAAAATTAATACAAATACTATTGAACGTTATCATTTCTAGAATCAAATATTTGCAATCGTCGATAAAAATATGAATAATTAAAATAAAGAACAAATCCGACGACAATTCATCTCTTATCCTTCAAAATTATTTAAAATTAAAATCGTTGCTATTGTCTGCTGGCAATTTTTAAACGTAATCGCTAGTTCGTTTAGCATAAAATGTAATGGAGCTATGTGCAGATGATATAGTGCAGTGTGAACAGTAAAATCGTGCCGACTCTTGGTTTCGATTTTGAAACAAAATGTACATGATGGCCAATTGCCTCTACAAACGATAAATTTCGTCGTTTCACTGAAAATATCTAAAAGAAGTTTGCCCGATATCACCGATAGCAGTCGCGTGCCGATATCGATTCCTGCACACGGCGGCTGCAATCGGTGTCGTCCGAAATCCATTTCGAACAATTTCCAAGACGGCGTGTTGCATAGGCAAAAGTGATGCACCACTGTGTTGATGGGCAATGTTCCCGAGTCATAAGACTTCTGTAACGGTACGAACATTTACTGATTAACACCAGACCACTTTCAGTAAACGCTCCGTATACACACCACAAGCGTAGATTTCCGGTGTACAATTTAAACACGTTCGTAGCGGTTTTCGGAACGGATTCGGTCTTGACTGCAGCAGGACTATCAGTTTAACAAATCGTAAGCCTTGTACGTAATGCGTTAACGCACCACGCCCACGATTAACATTGACGACTGTCATCTGTAAAACCCGGATTTCAATGAAAAAAAAATATTGTCGAATATGCACATACTTACGCACACGAAAATTCATAAATATGCAATAAAAAAACAACTATTTATTATGTGTTGAAAAAAATCTTTACAATTAACATCGTATGAACTATTACGATTTACTGTTATTTGCAAACCAAGGAACGAGTAATTATTAATCAATAATATAAATTCAGAATGAACAACAAGAAATATTAATTTTGAAGGAGTACCGAAACGAAGTTACAAAATACGATTGCAGAATTTTGAAACGAAAACTTTACGAAAGTCACGTAGTATAGATACTTAGTATTTATAGTAGTATGGTAGTATAGACACGTAGTATTTATACTAAGAAGAACTTCTCTATATGTCATAAGACACTGTCAGCAACGTATTTATAACAAGATATGTCTTCAGTTGACAACTCTACAATGCATTTCATTTTCGTCACTTATTTCTTCGCTTAATATTCCAAATGTAGTTTTAATTTGAGAATACCTCAAATTTTCGGACAATACTGATGTAAGTTTAGGTTTAACATATTCTATATCTACTTCTCCTCTTTTCCAATAGTTTTAAATAAACGAAATATTTAATAAAAAAAAAAACAGAAAAACTGCAAATAAAATATTACAGGATAACACTGAACTGTCACTAAGTAATAATATGCAAGTATAATCATCACCCGATTTGATGTTATCTTATCACGTTGCACTGCCACATTGTGCCAGGTTATCTAAATGTTGGAATATCGATGGACCTCGGTGAAGACAATAATTATAAAAAAAAATAATTATAAATGCTTGAAATAATTTTTACAAGAGTAAAATCTGAGATAATATAATGGATGCATATTTTAGCGATTATTAAAATAAAAATATTTAAAAAATTAATTTTGTGAATCAGAACATGATTAAAAAACTTTTTCATTTATTATTTATTTATAAATATGCATAGTATGAAAAACCAAAAATGACCCATAGGATTATACAAGATATGTCGACATTTGTAATCAAAATTATTCTAAGTGAATTATAAAAGAATATCTATTCGCATAAAAACCCGAACTCTAATTATTAATGACTCGAAAATAATTCGAAAAAAATGATGATTCATTCCCATTAACAATCTAAAATTTTTGTTGTAACAATAATACATTTTTAATAATATTATATGCCATGTTTTCGATCGTTGTAAAAAAAACATTGCAATAAAAACAACGTCCATATGCAAAAAACACATCCTAGGTAAAATACCGATTCGATGAAATTTAAAATATGATATGAACCCTTTATATATATGTGCATATAGTACACTCATCGATTTAATATAATTATCAAATGGGTTTTGAGCGAAATTATGAACTATTGTAAAATATGGCGTATCCATCTTAAAACGAAATCATTACATATTTATAACGAGTGACCGAGTCCTATAGATCTTAATAAAAAAAATATCTGATCATCTTATGCACAAATATTGTACGGGTTTTACAAATATTATTCGTCCTTATTTAATATTTATTAACATCGTAATTATTTTGTATGATTATATGGTCAAATAATGATTAATATTATTATTAATTCGTAACCGTGCACTCGTTATATCAGCGCGTAGATTGATGACGATGTGGAATAACTCCTGCATCATCATCAATCGAGTTATGGAAAAATATAATAAAAAATTTGTCCCATCCACGCATCGCAATAAAAGTTCCACTGCAAATAAATAACCCTTTCCTTACGTGGTAACTGTCAATCTCAATTCCGTAGTATCTGACATCGTTTTCCAAGTTGAGTGAAATGCGGTTAGCATCGCATCCATCGGAAGACCAACCTTCTAAATCACTCCAGCGAAGTGTACCCTTCATGCGAAACTGCACAAACAATTTCCTATAAAGGATATCCGTCCTTCGAGGAGAAGATAAAAAAAAAAAAAAGAAGACAAATATAAATAAATTAAATACAAATTTCCTTCTCCGAGAAAATTCAGAGGTACTGCATTTCACAATTGGTTTAAACGTTCAACTTAATAAATAAATAAATAAATAAAACAAGTATAAGCGTTTCCAGACCTTTTTATCAAGTTATGTACAAGAAAAATATACAAATGCAATATTGGGTTACCAACAAGGAAAGAAAATACGATTTTCAAATTTAAAAAAAAATGATTATTACCTTATAATACGTGTACAACTATAATTACAAATGTTCTTAATTCTTACTATTATATTAAACGTCATTTTGTTGGAATCTTAAATTTAAAATGGTATGAATTCATGATAAAATTAGTATTTAATTTTGTAATTTGTATCTGTTCATGATCTGTAGACACGCCTATAACCACAACAGTTGTGTATTATTGAGTGATGCAATGATATTTACTGATTCGGAAACAATAATTTTGGAAACAATTTTGATTTTAGTATTTTCCGTTCCAACGGTTAGAAATAATCCTGAGGTTTCGAGCCCTGGGGTCGTTTGTGATGCCCTCGGCAATCTATATACGTACGCCACGGTACAAAGGCAAAGATGGATCAAAACACACACAAGATAAATCGATGAACTGCATCGTACAGCATAGGATATATATTATGTATACTAGATGTTCGACTTGCGTATAGGTATGTACACCAAACGCAAACAAGCGGGCTTTGTAAATGCCAGCTTTTGGGTTCCAATTCAATGCGGATAATACACCGTTAACGTGATTTGAACGTTTAATATATACATTCAGTAATCTTATGCGTTAAAGCCATGCTGGAAATTGTCACACGGCTGTTGGTCGATTCCTCAAGGGACGAAATTAGAAATTTGGATTCCGCACGTCGCAGAAAATGTTCATCTATAACATGACGATGTTTGAATAATATCTTGATTGGAAAACGGTTTGGTGGCGAATGTTAATTTCTAATAAAATTATTATTGAAGAGTTAATACTACGCATATAGACGAAACATTTTCTGCGTTACTCCTGATCGATTATTTTGACAAGAAAACATACTATATTTACGTTATTACACTCGAAAACTGTTTGAATTTCACGAAAAGTTTAAAAAAAAAATTATTTATTTATAAATTACTAAATATACGAGTATATACAGGTGTATATTTATATTATATTGTATATAAATATATTAAAACATTTTAAATTAATTTGCGGTCATCTATATCGAAAATAATTAAACAATACGATTAAATGAGATTGTAAACTGTTTTACAATGGTGTACGTTTAAGAATTGATGAATTATATGGTATTAAATGGGGAAATTGAATTTTAAAATGTCATCCTTATAGATAATTGATTATTTTACTTTTCCTTTAATGTGATACTGCTGTAAGATTCTTGTTCATTTAAACCTTTCTGTAATTACGGATGAACACAATTTATCTACGATTATTAAAAATGATTATTTTATTTTATTTTTTTTCATTCGAATCCAAGCGGTTTAAAATTATATTTGCAAATATTATTGGATATCAGAACGATACAAACAGACATTTACCCATCCAAAATATAATTTCATAAAAGTTAACTGAATTTCGAGAGTAATTTTATATGTACGATTATAAATTTAAAATAAATATTCAAAAACAATATTAATAGATTTTGAGAGTAACTTACGGTTGCTCCAATGTCGATATAAGCACTGATGGTTGCGTGACTAAAGAATCCTTCGAAAGGATTATGAAAGTGAACTAATATTATTTTCACTGAATGTAATGTAGAATAAAAATGACTAGAGTACGTATGTAATACACATAAAAACTGTAAAAAAAAAAAAAAAAAACAGTTTTGAGTGAAAATTAATCATTCGCATAATACCGTTATGTTTTCCGCCATTATAATAAAAATTATATAGATACGACGTATCCACAGTAGTTGCGGGACAATATTTTGTAGGACTATATAATATATTATACGATAACATACTGATGAGTTGGACTAATCGTTATTTGTTTTCTGCACGGGTCCACAGCCACAGGGATTTGAAACCGGAAAACCTGTTACTGGACGAGAAGACCAACATCAAAATCGCCGATTTCGGCATGGCTTCGTTGCAACCCAACGGCAGTATGTTGGAGACCAGCTGTGGATCACCGCACTACGCTTGTCCCGAAGTCATCCGGGTAAGTTTTTTTTTTTTCATCTGTACCTTCTCTCCCTCTCTTTCTCCGTGACACTTTGTTTTTCCTCGTCTCGGCCGTTTTTACGACCCGATATCCCTGTGCCAAATCAACCGGTCGACCGGGTTAATTCTCGCGGGTTCGCAGGGAGAAAAATACGACGGACGGAAAGCAGATGTTTGGTCGTGCGGCGTGATACTGTACGCGCTGCTCGTCGGCGCGTTGCCCTTCGATGACGACAACTTGCGCCAGCTACTGGAAAAGGTGAAAAAAGGCGTGTTCCACATACCTCATTTCGTGCCGCCCGACTGCCAAAACCTGCTCCGCGGCATGATCGAAGTGAATCCGGAAAAACGATTGACCGTAAGTGTGCTCATCGTTCCAACGGCGGTACATCGCTGTAGTACGCGGTTAGGGGCACGTATCGACTTACCGATTCCCGTTCAATCTGCCTAGAACGAAATGCTCCGTTCGCCCTACGCATGAAATTCGACGCGCGGTCGCCACAATCAAAATCAAAGCCACTGAAAACAATAACGAAAAATAAAAAATAACGCATAAAAAAAAAATAAAAATACAAACACAATAATATTTTCCGGTCTCGTTATGTGCACGACAAAACGTTCTCGTCTTTGCGATTATTCAAGTCGAATGTTTTTAACTTAAGCCTCTGTTAATCAATAAATGGTGCTAACGTTAAGAACATATTATTTTCTTGAACGATAAAATATTTTTCCACGGAAAGAGTATACGCTTCACGGCGAAGTGAGTTCGTATGATATAAATCACGGAAGAAGATTTGTAACGTTTTCTTTCCGTATTCGAAATATTTTCGTTTATTTCTCTAAACTATTACTTGATTAATTTTTGT